>JAPMOQ010038315.1:144998-190800 GCA_026543055.1 Argiope trifasciata
TTAATTATTTTAATATTTGATACAATTTTTTAAATGATGATAAATTTTCCATATTTGAATGGATTATAAAATACAAATGCGAAAAATAAGCTGTAAACATATTAAGAATAATACAAAATCCGAATGGATTTAAAATACCTTTGTAAACAAAAAATTTTTGAGGAGCGGCAAGTGGGAATAAATCGGATGAGTTTTTTCTTTATCGTTATCAAAGGTAAAGAGTTTATTTTGCTTCTTTACATTAAGAGAGTGAATAAAATTGATAATGACCTTTCTCCCTTTGTCATAACTTATGCTGAAACTGATGTCATAATCATGTGGATTAATGATTATAACATCATTAATCCTCATGCTCTAATTATTAAGATAATTATTACATACATAATTATTTTGTTATTTCACAATTTTTTAAAAAAATTATTAAAAAAAGGAATAACTAGGGATGTTATCCGGAAGATCCCTTTACAAACACACAATTCCGAGGCGAGGCATGTAGAAATAAATGGGTGAGTTTTACTTGATTGTTTATCAAGTTTTTATCAAGTTTTTTTTATTGGTTTCTTTCTTGTGAAGGGAGTTTATTTTGTTTCTTTACAATAGAAGTGAACAAAATTGATACCGATCTTCTTGCTTTTACTATAGTTTATGAACTATTAGGTTGTTCGGAAAGTAATTTCGTTTTTTCCTGACAAAGGATTTAATTGCATTTTTCGCACCCAATTTCATACTTAAACCGCAAAATCATTTTATGTTTTAAGAGCTGATATAGCAAGGCTTGAGTGTGAAAAAGTGCAGCTGATTCTTTGCAGTAGTTTTTGGATGGTGCCCTTTTAAATATGGAGAGCAATAAACAGCATTTTCGTCATTTTTTTCTTTTTTGCTATAAAAGGTAAAAATGCTGTTCAAGCCAGAAATAAATTAGCCAATATGTGTGGAGAAGATGTGTTAACAGTACATCAGCACCAGAACTGATTAGCAAAATTTTTCCTTCAAATGAGGAGGCCAAAAACCACCTCGATCAGTTTTTTTTTACAGCAAAGACCAAAACTTTTATGAGCGTGTAATCATGTTACTACCAAAAATATGGCAAAAGGTATTAGACCAGAATGGCAATTTTATAATTTAATAAATAATTTATTCATTAAACGAAAATTTCTTTTCATTTTGACAAAAAAATACGAAATGACTTTCCGAACAACCCAATAAGATTCATTTTACAATTATGCGACAAAAGGTTGGTGTAATTATTTTAGTATCTGACAGAATTTTAAGAAATGTGAAATAGAGATATAAGTATGGTGGGCTGTTCTAACTCTCTCTTTACAAACCAAATATTTACTAGAGAGGCAAATAGGAATAAGCCGTAATTACGAATGCTATCCTTTTGCAAACAAATTTCAAGCAGTGGCAAGTAGGTATAAATCGAATGAGTTTTCTATATTGTTATCAAAAGTCAAGGCAGTTTTTTTTTTCTTTACAGAAAAAGAGGGAAGAAAATTAATTAGATCTTCAATACTTTTGCCACATCTTATTAACTTAAATTATTGTTAAAATTATGAGGCAACAGATTCATGTAATTATTTTATTATTTGACCAAACTTAAAATTTTATCAAAAATGTTCAATATTTCAATTTATTATAAAACACAATTACAAAAATTGATCTCAAATACGTTAAAAATAATCTTAAAAAATGAAATAAACATCCCTTCACAAACGGAAAAAATTTAGAGGATAGACAAAATTGAATAATTCCGAGAATTTCTTTTTTACTATCAAAAGTTGAAAGTTCATTTCGTTTCTTTACAGTAAAAGAGAGAATAAAACTGATAATGATCTTCCTACTTCTGCCTTAATTTATTAACTTAAGTTGATATTATAATTACGTGGCAGCAGAATGATAGCAATATTTTATTATTTGAGGAATTTTCGAATTTGTGAAAAAGGTTCAATACTTTAATTTGTTAGGAAACAAAAATACGAAAAATCATCTAGTCATGTATAAAGAATATGCAAAAAAATTAAATTAAAATAAGATAAACTTAAAAGATAAATTAATTTTTCCTTTTAAAATTTGTTATGTTTTTTTTCCCTTCTGTTTAAATTTAGTTATTAATTTTCTCTTAAAATAAACATTCATGCTTGGTTCAAATATAAATGTCTTACAAAATATGATTCATGTGCTACTGTTTACTTTACAACCAAATATTTATGGAGATCTACCAAATATAAACTGAATTCTTTTACTATATTGCTATCCAAAATTCATAGGCTATTTCTTTTTTTTACAGCAGGAAATCGAATAAAACCAATAACTAATTTCCTATTCTGAAATTAATGCTGTAATTTATTCAACAAATTGAAGCAAACATTCCATTTTTTGTGTCTGATCATAGCTTTATATCTTCATCTTCAGCAATGACACAAAAATCCAGAATGTGTTATCTGTAACTAAAAAGAAAATGAATTTCGTTGCACCTGGGAAGCACATTGTTATTAAGTGCATTTTAAATATTTTGAAATTAATTAAAAATATACAAAATATTTTGCACTGCAATTGATTTGAATCGTTATAAAACTTTTATTTTAATTTTAAAGATGATATAAAATTAATATTTACGCAATAATAATATCAGAAATTATGTCGAAACGAACATTATCTAATAATTGAAGTTTTAAAACTTATCTTCGATGTGCGCATTCCCTCAGTTTAAAACATGTGTGTAAAATGCAATTTCTTATGGATTGCCTTATAGAGTATAAAAGCGTAAACATACATTCTTAATATTAGTTTAGATAATTTCTATTCTAACAATACAGTAGGCCCTCGAACTAGGTGGAGGTATTATTGATTGGTCCTTCAAGAAGTACCAAATATAAGAAGCTTTATATATTTATTTCGTTTAAGATAATTATCAAAGATATTGATACGTGATAAGATATTTAGATCTACTTGATAAGATAATTATCATTTATCTTCAGAAATATGTAACCAAAAGTTGTGTTTTGATCTATATTTAGCATTATAAATCAAGAAATTTTTAACGGACGTTGAAATGCAATCGAAACTGTCGTTATCATCAGATTTTATTCTGAAAAGTGGTTTACTCATCGCTTTTTAAAATTTCGATGACTTTGACGAATAAAAAGTTTTTTTTTTGTTGGGGGAAAAAAAATCAAAATTTCATAGTACGAGTTTAATTTCCTTGTTGTGTCAAAAATCAGAGTCGAAATTTTATTCTCTATAAAAAGATTAGCTTTGAAATTTAATTCCCTAAATTTATCAATAATGTAGTGCTAGCAAATATATGCATTGCAAAAAATTAAAAAATCAAACTTTGAATTTTAAATAGTCTCAAAACATTCTCAATGTTTTGACATCATTTACGACAGTCAAAGTATTTAATTTATGTAATTTCAATGCATAAATTAATTTTGAATAATATCACGGATATTTAAAATACGCTGTTGACAATTTATTCCTTCTCCTGCTTTTGAAAGGGCTTTAAACTATTAATAAGTTTTTATTCTTTTGTTAAATAATAATTATTTAATTAATTCACTTGAGAGAAAGCATTATTCATCTAGTATTTTGCATATCAATACTTATATTTAGGAGTTTGATTTATTAAAAGGAAGAAATTTTATTTTAGATTTCTTAAGATAAAAAAAATATTTATAATCAAATCTTTACTTTAGGCATAACTTTACCACTATTTAATTTTATAAGCCTTTTCATTTCAATTTGATAGCAACAATGTTTCATTGTTCATACTTGATTTATTTAAATAATCTTTCTTTTAAGAAACAACGCCTGTATTTGAGCTGAATTTAATAAGATGTAATATGATCAATTAAACCACTCTGCTAATGAATATTCATATCTACTTCTCTTCATATATTGTGTTAATTTTATCTTTGTAAATAAAAATTTCGTCCAATGCAATACTATTTTTCAAATTCCAAATCACTTAAAATGTGGGTGTGTGTTTTATTAAAATGATGAATTTGATGTGGTCATAGAAAATGGGCTTAAAAATCAAAAAAGAATTTTGCATTATCTTCTGTAATCATACATTAAGTAGTTGGGAAATCGAGTCACGATCGTCATTGTTTTTTTCTTTGCGTTGTTTGTTTGGTTATATTAACTTCTCGTTTTAAAACAACACTAAGGCTATATTGGCACTGACATAGTAATTTTTAACAGTGGCACCCTCTCTCCAAACTTCACACTATACCAACGACAGGACGTTTAGCCAGGTGGATTTAATGTGGATCAGATCAGCTTACATGGTGGTTGTTTGTGGAATCGAGTCTCAAAAAACACTCAGATTCCAAGGTCGGGACTTTATCACCAGGTCAGGAAAATTCCATTCTCTGTCTGTAAAGTCCGACCTGCTCCGAAAGGAAGCAGCACTTTTTTCTGCAAGAAAACAAAATATATAGAACAAACCACGGACAAGCGTAGGAAAAACAGCCATTCCAAAGATTGGCAGCATGCAAGCAGTAAATATTTAATAAATAATTGCAACAACACACAGTGTTCAGAGTAAACCTACTGGACACTCACTTCTAAATAATAATATATATTATTATTCAAAAAAAAGCAAATTGTGAGATTTGTAGGAATTTTTGTATTGAAATTTATTGTTAATAGTGATTATTAACCGTAGAGTATTACTATGACGTTTCGACGACTAATTTGATCTTAATTTTGTTTCCAAATTCGTCTCTCAGCTTTTAAAAGTTGCCAAAGCTGGAAAAGAAGCGTTCTTTTACATTCGTTCTTGTTTGAGATATCGCCAACCTTTTAGTAGATCATTGTACTTTTATTTTTGTCGCCAATGAAGCAAAATTCTTTGACTTATTATGGCTTATTTCAACGATTGGTTTGAGCTTAAGTTTTCTTTTAAGTCGTCTACAAGTATATTCGTTTTTAAAATTTCTCATAACAGGATAAGAAGCTGTTGGAAGGATATCGCATATTCATTTCTTATTAATATTTTGAGCAGTTCATGACAGTTTCTTTATTGTTTCCGGTATTGTTAAGTTTGTCGCCAAAGCGGAAGATTATTGATGTAGTATCCGTTAGAGATATCCTTAAAATTCTTTCCTTTATCATTTAACTAATGGCGGTTTTACACTCTGTAAGTTATAAGAAGGCAAGTAAGCTGTAGAAAGCGACTAATGTGTTTGCCACAATTTCATAAGATAAGATTAAAGCATTCCATACTTGAGTATAAATTGTAGGTTTAGAGTTCATGAATTTATCTTTTACACTGCGTATCGCATGAAAATTATTAATATTTACACAAAAGAATATAGTAAAATAAAAAATAAAAACATTCAACATACCTTAATATTGAAAACTTTAGAAAAGAAAGGGGAAATAAATTTTTTTAATTCACAGCCTCGCATCAGAAAGAACGAAGATCAAAAATGTAAGAATTAATCTACGATAAATGATCCATTTTTTTCATACACACACAAAACACTGTTACATTTTACAAATGCATGAGCAGTAAAAAAGAATATACAATACAGCGGCATGTAGTTATTCCGTCAGGACTATTACTTGCCATCGGCCGAACAGCATTTTTAGCTTTTCTACGCATGCGCTGCCCTACTTGCCATCTTATAATTGGCAGAGAGTAAACCCGGAATAACAGCTCTCGGAAGCAATCTATCTTAAATGTAGTAAAGAACTAGTTATTTAATTATGCAGTAGATGTGAATACCAGTATGTCACGTGATCACTAATGCGTTAAACTAGATGTTAAAATAAATTGAAATACATCAGTGAGAAAATCTTAGAGATCAGCTTCTTCCTTCTGATAAGAAACAAAAAAAAAAGCTTTGATTCTTGCAAATAGAATAAAAATCTTATCTCATGAACTGAGAATGGATATTTGCTTCTCTGAAGTAACCTGTAGCTCAGCAACTAAAGAAAAATACATAATCTAATCTGACTAGACAATATTTTACGGAGAGTAGAACGTGCATTACATTTTATGCTATGTAAATGAGAATCCCGTCTAGACATTCAAATCATTCTTTTACAAGAAAAGCTAAAAGCAAATTCTTTATGTAACTGAAGCTCAATTTCCCGAGCAGATTTCGTTTAAGTTTACTTTCGACTAACTTACAGTAATATTAACTTACCTAAGGAATTGAAGAATGAAATATTCATTGATATTATTGAAAGTTATGCATATTTGTATATAAATTGAATATATAACATTATTTTGAAGAAAATATCCATATTGTGAGAATGATATGAATTTATGTATTAGAATTGATTGTTAATATTGATTATTAAAAGTACAGTATTACAATGATGTTCACAATAGAAAATATGTGTAATTTTCTTCTTCTTTATACTATGTATATTATCACGTTTACTTTATTACAATATTACATTGAATATATTTCTGCACATAACTTGAGAAGCCTTGTTTATAAAATTTAGAATTAATTTCGCCGAAATTGAACAATTTTATTTTCAATTAGTAATTCTAAAATTTTTTTTAAATAAAATTTCTGATATTTATAGACACAAAATCACAGCAATGCAGTTTTATAAATATAAATTTAATACATAAATTTGTGTAAAAGAAAATATTTATACTGTGTGATTGACATGAGTTGATGTATGGTTAATATTAATTGTTAACCGTACAGTGCCATGACTTACATGATATAAAATGTATACATTTTTGTTCTTGTTAACTCTATGAAAATTAAATCGTTTACGTTATTGAATTATTACAATGCAAAATTGAAAATTTTTCGTTATATAAATTGGAGAGTGGGTAAATAAATTGAAGAGATTATTTTTCGGTATATATAAATTGGAGAGATTTAGAGCTCATGACAAAAAAAATTGTTTTTTATGCAGGAATTATAAATCATTTTACTTCATAATTTCCAATATTTAGGAACTCAAAGCAAGAGCTATGCATTCTTACTGAGGATATTGTGTGTCGACAATTGCATTTTTAATTTCGAAACTGCAATCTTTAAATTAAAATTCAAAAATTACACATAAATTCTCCAATGAATTAAATTTCTTGTTATTATAAAAATTAAAATAACATTAAATATCCTAACTAAGATGCGTCATCTATTTAGGAAGCTAAATAAATTCGAAAACATTTGTAGACGAAAATTCTTTCTTCTATATTTAAGGTGCTGAAAATACTTTCTTCAGTAATTTAAGGTGCTGAAAATGCTTTCCATATTTATTGGTGTTCCTGAAATATATTCTATCCTTCCTGTTTTCAGTACAAAAGCTATATTAAACGTAAATGCTTAGATTTTTAATATTGCACTTACAAAGTACATGCTTTTTAGTTTGCTAAAAGAAACTTATTTCAGATAGTTATGTTTTTCTTTACCTAATAAAGCCTGAACTTTTCACGCAACTAGAATTTTAGTAATAAAAATAACAAATCAAATTTCATTTATTTAAATCCTTGAATTTTCATATTATAGCATTTGCATTCAGGCAAAAATATAGATTGCCTGATGATGAGCCCTTGATGGATTTAGTTTAAAATTTGATACGGATCTTAATTTTTAATTCTAAATCTTTGTATTAAATTTTATCTATATAACTTTATCTGGTTTGTAGTTATGGTCTAGCAGTATTTAAATCACTAGAGAAATAGATTACCTGCTTCAGGCAAATGAAATTCTTTCAAAATTTAATAGAAATTTTTAAAGGTGGTATGAAGACCGCTTAACGAAATTAATATGTTTAGATCAAAACGATTTTGAGTTATTTTGATAGACAACTTCTTCTGTTTTGGACTTGAAGTTTTAATTATGTATATTCTTCAAACTATAGCGATCGTAATTGTATTTTTTTCCGAGATTTACAATATATACAAAGAAATATTAAAGGAGTAAAGAGAGAAAAATATGAATTCATTATTTTAGCTAGAATTTTAGTTTATAACTATTATTTTTATTTAGATATGTATGCATTTTAATTTCAAAAACATTTGAGACTAATATATATAATTTCAAAACAAATTATATTGCTAAAGAGCTTTACAAATATTTTAAATTATTAAATTATATTCCAGAGCAAATTTTCAGAAACTGTCTAAACGGTGCCTAGAAATTCAATTGAAAAATTACATGAAATGTTGCAAAATGATCTCGAATCTTCTAAATTGTTGTAGATACTTTGAGGAAATTGCATGAATTTCCGTATAGTAAGAGTGTTTCAAAACATTAAAAAATATCCTGAAATTCTTCGAAATTTCTAAAGCTTTGTAGAATTTTAGTAAGCGCAGAATTATCCGAAATTTTAGAAAGTTATTTAATGCTATGTAGATTTCAAAATTGTTTCAAAAACCTAACGAGTTAGAGAATGATCTCAATAGTTCCATATTTAATAGATTTTTGTTTCTTTAAAATGTTTTAAGCATTTTCAAAGTTTTCAGAATTTTAACTATTTATATTGTTTTAAGGTGCTGACTCGGTAGGAACTCCCAATTACCTTTTGTGTTACATTAACTGCTAACGGTTGCTCCAAGTTGTTTTGCTGAATTCACCTTTTGTTTTAAGAATTTTAAATTAAGCATTAATATAAATTTATTGTTTTCAAAAACACGATTTTATTAAAATTTATAATTCACAATCTTTTAAATTGCATAATTTTAATTCATAATTTATTTAACAATCTTTAATTAACAATCTTAAATTGCATAATTTAATTAACAATCTTTTAAATTGCATGCTCACTCCGTCTAGACAGGGGGCCGTGGTGGCCCGGTGGTAAAGTCTCGGCTTCGGAGCCGGAGGGCTTCAGGTTTGAGTCTCAATTCCACCAAAGAACCGTCGTGTGAGGGGGTCTGTTGCACGTTAAATCTGTCAGGCCAAATGTCCTCCCGCTGGTGTGACGTGGTGTGGAGAGGGGGGTGCCAGTTCAGATGTCATCCTCGTCATCTGACCGTGGTTCAAAATTACGAAGTCCCTCCCAAAATAGCCCTCGTGTTGCTTTAAACGGGACGTTAAAATAACTAAACTAAACTAAACTAAACTAAAAACCGTCTAGGCAGGAACGCCTAACTGCCGATTTGTGATACGTTAGCAATTAATAATTGCTCCAATTGAAATTTATTTTGCTTTTACAAATCCGAGAATAAATATTCAAATATATCAATCCACCCCCCCCCCCTTTTAAAAAAACAGTTTTATTAAATTTTATAGTTTTTATTCTTTCCTATATTAATTATTATTAATTAAGGAATATATTCTTATTTTGCTTATTTTCCACTTTTTTGATTATTTTTCTTACAAACTTTTATTAGAATTGTTATCGAATCTTAAAATTAATTTTTTCGATTTAATTTTCAGAAGGTGCTGCTCATTAACGACCAAACTTTAATATTATTTAAGATTTAACAGATAATCTAGGGCTGAAGATATAAAAATATTGTGTTGTCATTAAGAGCACTAAATAAATTTTTTAAATTCAAAGGCCTAGGAAGGTGAATGAAAATTGATTAAACAATTCAGGATTTTCTGACACGAAACAAATCAAACTAAAAATAGAAGTTTAAAAGTTACTTGATTTACATTACTTTTTTAAAGAATTAATTGAATTGTGGCTATGTCTGTTCAGTATCTGCATTATTGAGCATTTCTAATTCTCCAGCTGCTGATCCTGCCTTTCCCATGTGTTAGCAATTAGCCTATTTTCTATTGCATATGGAGTTAAGAGTGTTTATTTTTACGATTACGGATTTTTCTTATATCATATCACTATCTTGTAACATATTGGTATTAGTTCACTTTAAAAAAAAGAATATTAAGATATAAAATAAATCTACAAATCAGACATCAAATAAATCACCTTAAAATGAGTATTTAAAAAGGATTTTATTTTTAAGATTTGATTAAATTTGTGAAATTTAAATTCAATACCTACATTATTGAAATTGTTTAACCCTACAGCTGTTTATCTTCCTTTTTTTTGCAGTTAGAAGTGCTTACTTTTAAGTTAACCGAATTTTAATGTATCATAATATTATAGAGCAACATATAGTGGCCGTTTTTTGTTTAGAAAATGTCTGAACTTATTTGCAAACATCGTATCTAAATACTGTAAACGTAACGTAAACACTGACATTATATTTAGCGTAAGTAATATTACAAATAATCAAAAATTACAAACATTATGAAATTTCAATGAAAGAAATTAATCTAATCAAATTAAAAAAGCTTATTATTTCTTTATCAAACTAAAAAAAAGATACAGTTGTATTGAGAGGGAGTTATTGCTGCTACTACTAAAACACAGATAAACTTCAATAGAGGACAATATTGTTGTCCGAAAGTTGAACCCCTCAACGAAAAAATCTCTTGTTTGAATCCTTGCCTGAAAGTTGCTCTTGAAATAGTCTTCAGGCCGGATTCATCATTTCTTCTTTTATTCTTTCTACTTATATTAACAACATTTTTAATGATTTGAGTAAGTAATAAAACGTAATATTTATGCAATGTTGTAAATAATAGTAATATATCATTATATATATCAGATATATATATTAAATAACCCATAGTATACATATATAAACTAATTAATATAAATTAATACTATAAATAACGTAAAAATTACGTAGTCAAAGGATTAACTTATAATTATCAGGTTTGCAATAGAATTAAAAGAAGAAACACAATGATATTTTTCAGGGTTTTGCATCTCATATTTGAAAAATAACTTCAAGGAAGGCGTTAAAAGCAATCACCTCTCATATCAGCACGAAAACATCAATAAAAAGTTGCAGACGGTTGCTACTTATAGAAATACCTGCAAAATATCTATCAACAAACAATTCTTTTGAAAGGGTTATTTTAAAACAAGTCTGGGAAAGTTTTGTTTTTAGAAAAAAAAATGAAAATGAAAATAAAGCCGACTTTTATGTTTTTTCTGTACGTTTTCATCTCGCATTTTTCGTTTTCTTTGCAGTGTTGGTGGAATAAACGTAAGGGGGTGGGGGTGGGGGTGAGATTGGTAAAAAACATCTGTCTCCAACGGAAACTTGAAGTTAGCACAAGCGTGAGAAGAGGCCGAAGAGAGAGAAAAAGAAAAAAAAATCTGGATTCCATTTATAAGCAAATGAGATCTAAAGGAAAAAGGGTTGTGTTGCGATAAGCAGTGGGATATATAGATATAGATAGATGGATAGATCTGGAAAAAAAGGAAGCCATGTAGTTGGAGGGAACGAGAATATAATATAAAGTGTAATCTATAGATCTCGGTAAAAATCGAAAGTAATTTGCATTTCGGGTATTTAAAAAAAATATTTCTATTTCTATACGTTTCTATTTAATTTGACTTCTTTCATGTTTGTTATGATGGCCGATGTACCTTTCCCATGTCATTGGACGACCTTCATTTTTTGAACATTCGTACTCTTGATTTCTATAAATCATCCTTTAAAAGACCACAAGATTTATTATAATTAGTGTTGGAATGTTCAGGGTTCATTCGCTCTGTTGTAGAGAACATCATTTAAATACCAATGAGTCAATTATTTTAACTTGCACAAATGATTATTATTTAAGTACTCCCGAGCTGGTACTCTCATTTGGACGGCCATTCTTTAAATGTTCATTAGTTTTTGTAATAACTGTACATGCTAGACAGGAATACTCCGAGTTCTCCTCAGAACTCCTACAAAATAGCGCGGACTCTCCACGTCCAGACTCCCAAATATCTCTCATGGCTTTTACTACCGCGCAACTGTTCTTCCACTCTTCACTTCACATCCTTTCTAGGACGGCCGGAACAGTTCTATGGTGGTTACAGACATGACAGGTTTGTTGCTACGATTTCTACTGATTACTGTTGAGATGTCCATAGATCAATTACTCCGATTTGTACAGATCATCATTTAAATATTAATGAGCCATTTACTAATATTTGTACAAATCACTATTTAAATCTTCATTAATTGATTACTCTAATTTGCATAGCTCATTGTTTAAATGTTCTCGTCTTTGTTACTTTTAACTATATTGTTACAGGCAACTATTTAAACATCCCTGTTTAATAGTTATAATTTCTTCAAAATATTAAGCATCCAGTAAATGATTACTCTAATTTGTACAAATCATCATTAAAATTTCCATAAGTCAGTTATTCTAATTTGTATAAATCATCATTTAAATTCAAATAAGTCAGTTATTCTAATTTGTATAAATCATCATTTAAATTCAAATAAGTTAGTTATTCTAATTTGTTTAAATCATCATTTAAATTCAAATAAGTTAGTTATTCTAATTTGTTTAAATCATCATTTAAATTACCTTAAATCAGTTATTTTAATTTGTATAAATGATCATTTAAATTCCCATAAGTCAGTTATTTTAATTTGTACAAACTATCATTTAAATTCCCATAAGTCAGTTATTCTAATTTGTAAATATCATCGTTCAAATGTCTGTGGGTTGGTAACTTTGCTTCGTATAGATTGCCTTTGAAATGTCTCTGTAAATTGAAAAGTCAGAGAAAAAGATCATTTTCAATATGCTTCTAACATTTCTGAAAGTTAATGAGCAGGTGTATTGCATTGTAACAAAACATGTCCTTTGTCATGTGACTGATAAGTAAAACATGAAATATGTTATTGCTAGTCAAGTTACTGGATCGTTTATAGAAAAGATAACACGTTGGAGTTCTGAAATGTGTTGTAACTTATTAGATTTTAGATCTAGATTTGTAGTAACTTATTAGATTTTAGATCTAGATTTGTAGTAACTTATTAGATTTTAGATCTAGATTTGTAATAACTTATTAGATTTTAGAATTCCTGCATTTTAGGTCTACTGACATTTCTTTTACTTCAAAACTTAAAATTTACTTTGAATTATTGACGTTTTATAACAGCAGAAAAAATTCACCACAAGATTCAATTGTAAAAGAAATTCTCAGGAACAATTCCAAAAGTGACAAATAAGTTGGGATTTTAGTATAAATGGAAATTAAGAATATTTTTTCTCTATAAAAAGCTATTAACATTTTTATTTTTATTTTAAGACAGTTTCTTTTAAAATATACAATATATTCTACCTCCAGTTAAATTTTCATCAAGAGAGTTAAGGCATGCTGTATAGATGCTAAGTTTTTGAAGATTCTTTCTTGCAAAATTAAATTCCTAAATTAGTCTTGAAACAGTAAACCAGGCAGTATATTGAATTATCGTATAGAACTTTTTTTGAACTGCAAGAAACTGATTGTTGTGGCTTGACAGTTGTCTCTCCAATCTGTAACATTTACACAAAGTTTTGTTTTAGAGAATTATAAGACGATTTTATGACAAAAACATAATCATAATAAATACTTGAAGAATTCATCATTCCATTACCTTATACAGTGGTTTTAGAAGCACCTGATAATGAGTTAATGGTATGGTTAGAAAACCCGAATTATCATTTTTTAATGACATTCTTAATATTGCTTCATTTCCTACTATTAGTTCTCACTCTCCCTATATATATATATATATATATATATATATATATAATATTGTAATTGCATGTATGATATTGTTTAAATTTTTAGTCGTTAATAAAATACTTTTTTATTCGTCCGCTCAGATTCAAGTATATTTTTTAAAACTTGAAGGGGATGACACTTGATGATACTACGTTTTTTTTTTTCAAATTTTAATTCATTAATGGAAATTTTCCAGTAATTTCTATTTTCGCAAAAATCACCAAATCCATCGCCAAATGATCGCCGTTTGTCGCCATGCTCTGAGGTTTCTGACGCAACACCCGATCATATATGTAATATAAAAGAAAATAATTAGGTTTTGAATTTAAAAAAGAATTATATTACTTGTTAATATTGTTAGTCCTCATATGAGGACTTATTCAGTAAGCATAACTTGTTAGTGATTTATTAATTCATAAGTTTCTGATTAAATCATAAGTGACAGTTTAAATATGCTTCATCAACTTTGGGTGGAAATAGAAATTATAATTCATCTATCTATAGAGATTAAACTATCTATAAGAGAATAGAACGAAACTTTGAATTATGAATTGGTATTAAGTGAGAGTATATATACTATTGATGTTTTTAACAGATAGGTCAATGCTTTTCCCAGTTTTACAAAAGACAAATAATGCTTTTGACTACACCGTTGAAACCAAGAAATTCCTGTAATGTGAAAAAATGTGCTTTGCTCATTGTAAACAAGAATATCAGAAAAAAGAAAATCTTTACAGTGAAAATGAATGACTTAAGAACATTTAGTGCTGCTGATCCTTTTCTAAGTCAGGTATGAATAATTTGATTTCAATGCAATAACATATAAAAAAAAGCCTAGCAATAACTGGCTACTCTGGTAATACAGTATGTAAGCGTAGTTCCAGTTATTTAGTGATAACAATGATTACATCTGTCCGTATCTACTTGAGTATCTAGAATGTATTGATCAGTTTTTTTGTCTTGGAAACCAATCCGAATGCAGATGTAAAATATATATATGATGGTATAAATATCGTCAGTTTTATTGTTGACATTGCACATTAAATATTCAAAACTCAAATAGCTTAGAGGTACAGTGTTTGAGCAGATTCACATACAATGCATATATAATTTGAAAGTATAAAATACGTACAAGCTGTTTCAAAAACTGAGGGCAGAATGACATGGTTGATCCATCATACTCCAGGGATCAAAAATAGCATAAGGATAGAGGGTCGCAAAAACCTGTAGAAGGTGCTAAAGCCACGAAACAGCATTGCGATACAAACCCGTCAGCAAATGTTGTACTAACGTGAGGGCTGGCATTGTTGTAGACTTTACTTCGTCCATATATTATCCCATAAAGACTTAATGGTCCCATTTATCCAACATTCTTGCAAAAGATTCTGCCAGAAATGCCGAATGATGTTCTGATGTCTATTTGTGGACGCATTCGACTTCAACTAGACGAAGTTCCAGCACATTTCAACATAGACGTCAGTGTACAGCTGGGCTATTTTCTCTGTAGGGCTGGATTAATCGCGGTGAACCAATCGCATGACCACCACAATCATCAGACTTGTTTCCCTTGGATTTTTCTAATGGAAATTTTTAAAAGGACTTGGGTATGAAACAACTATTACAATGCCTTAAGACCTGATAAGGCGAATTGTTGTGGCAGTAGGATGCGTTCAAGATACACTTTGCTGTCTTTTACAAGGTGCATCATTACAAGAAACTTAGATGTCAGACGTGTCTCGTTGCAAATACATTAAGCATCTCTTGTTGGCTCAACATTTTGCATGCATTAGTCGAATGTGAGAGAGTAATTATCAATAAAATGATCAGTAATGGTTTCATTTTTGCTCTTTTATTATGTATTATTTTAGATGCCTTGTAGTGGTTTCGGATCACACTCTTTGTTCTTATGCGATTTTTGATCCTTTGACGGACCTACTAAGTCATTTTGTTCACGTTTTTTTGAAACTTCCTGTATATGTATCTCTGTATGTGTGATAAAATATGCATCTCTTGTGTATAAATTAGGCATCTCTTTGTGTATAAAATGTGCATCTTAAATGTAACGACTCAATAAAACGTTAAAACAAATATTTTACTAATGGGTTTTAATAATAAAAAGCTTGAAAACAAATAAATTTTTCTGTGAAACCTAATTATATATGCCATTTGATTTTAGTACACATATATTTAAAATCAACTATTTTAATTTCTTGAAAATCTTAAATTTAGAAAAAAAAGTTTTCTTAAAAGGATGACAAAAAATAGTTAAAAATACATACATATAAAGGCGCGGTTTTATTAGAGTTGTAAATTATATTATTTAATTTTTTTAATAAATCAGACCTTGCTTTGATGTCAAAATTAGCTTTAATTAGTACATAAAATTTTAAAGGAGATATTTATAACTGAAAGAAAGTTAATGCTACATTAGCATGTTAAGAGTGTATTTAAAATTTTTTTATTACTCTAGATTTTGAATGTATAGGTGCTGAATAAATAAAATGCTTTTATAGTAAAATGGATTGCAATTTAAAAATTTGTTAGTGCATTTATCATATCATTAATTTGTTATTTATCTAATATGTTAAATTCATGAAAACTTTATTGACTTTTTTGCTAATTGTTTTCAAATTTTCATCATAGAAACTAAAATTACTATTGCATACGCGCATTCTTTATTTACGAAAGGGATCGAATATTTAAATTAATAATGTATAAAGAATAAAACATGTTTTATTAATCAAGATTTTATCATTCTGATTTTGAGGACGAAAGTATTGTTTTTTCCTCGCATGTTTACAAAGTACAAAAAGCAGAAATGAAATAATTGGGAAAATAAATATAGTGACAAAATTTTAATAGGGCTCCATCATAAAATAGTTTATTTTTGAAATTTTTCCTATATTTTGTGATTATTCGCAATCAGATTGATTATTAGAATTTTTTATATTATGAATTCACACGTTAAATAGAAAAAAAAAACTTGGAAAATCCTCGTTTAAAGTGTAGTAAGTTCGTACATCAAAATTTTGACTTTCGTTGAAATTTATCAATCAGCACTTTATATAGAAAACTGATGCTAAATATGCACACCACTTACATTTATTATTACGATTAAATTTTCTGCTTTGCTTACTTTGATAGTATCTTTGTGTGTGTGTGTGTGTTGGAGGTGGTGTAAGCGGAACCGCGTTGGCCTGGTGCTAAAATCTAGTCTGAGGGACTGGAGTGTTCCAGGCTTGAGGCACTATTCCACCGAAGAACCATCATGTAAATTTGCCTGGTGTACTTTTAATCCGTCAGGGACACATGTCCTCCTTCTGATACGGTGCGCAAGTTTGGAAAGGAGATTACTATCAAAAGTGTCGTAGTGTCCTAAATTAGCCCCAGTGTTGCAATAAAACGGGACGTTAATATAATTAAATTAAACGCAGGTGCCCTGCAATTTAGCATATATGGCTAAACATCCCTTAGCTTTAGGGAGAAGTACTGACATGAAGATTTCAACGAAGTGTATCGTTTAATATTTGACATAACGGTCTGATAAAGTCTTGTCTTATTGTGATAACAACAGTTTTGTGCCAAATTTTTGTGTTTCGTCAGCGAATAAGTCTTCACTCTAGTACTTAATTTAATACATATCCCTTTAGATTTAGTTATTGAAAATTTAATTTGGAATTTTTTCTAAAAAATTCCTGATTTTAAATTAATGATTCTGATATTTTGTCTAACATATTTAAAGTAATTTTCTGCTGCAGAACCGGATGATAACTAATAGAAAGAGAATTAAAATTTATCTTTGCAATCTGGTGATTTTGTGTCCGCGTTAGCACGGAAAAGGAGTGCAGGAGCTTCTGGTAAAGTCCCGAGGACTTCTAGCTCATATGATGATGACACTCACACACTAGCTTGCACAATCCCTCTTTACAAGGGAGCACTTTCACACACCTCACAGATAGAACATAGAATAAAGAACAAAGACTTGAATTCGGGCTTGAACAGGGGGTACCTAAACCAGAACGATCAGATCACGAGGAAAATGCGCTACCCCTAGGGAAGGACACCGGCGTCTTAGTAATTTAAAAGATCGGAGTGGTGATTCCTACCCTTTTACCGTCAGCGATCTCAATTTCGAAAATTTTTACTATAATATTTTTTCATTTTTTTGATTTGTTAAATGATGATGAAAAATGATTCAAAATTATAACCAATTTGGAAGATGGGTGTTTAATATATTCAATTTATATTAGCAGAAGATTAAATTTGTGAACGGTCCCTTAAATATCGTGAGAGAAATAGGCAAGGCAAGAAGAACTGTAAATTTTTCCTCGTTGGCCGCGTATGTAAAGCCAATGCTGGTGGAATACATCAAATTTTCCCGAGTATTTTGGAATATTTTTCTAGCGACGATCATCGGAATGTCTTATTTCTGGGTATCCACGTGTCAGGGGACTGCATCACGAAATCCTTCCACTTCCGCATGGATGGATGTCCTCCACTTTGCCGCATGACAATAAATTAAACCGGGCCGCATTTAAAGAAATGTATTTACTTTACAAATTAAATTTTTTCTTCTCCGCCCCGGAAGTTGCATAGGAATGGTTATTAAAATAAAATTATATCAGTCGTTCCTCTGAGATTCAGATTGTGCGGAAAATTTTTGATGAAAAATGTGGAAGATATTCTTTTTTATAGCTCCTTTTTATGTAAGGTATAAAAAAAAGAGTTATTGACGGTGGAAAATTACATTTTTTGTTGGGGGGGATATTACTTTAGAAGGGAAATGCAAAGAGATACATTAGATATATTTATTACTTTTTTTGTATTTGATTTTAAGGTGAATTAATTTAAACTAAAAGTAGATTTAGAATATGATAAATGAAACGTTAGCATTTGATGATTATTCAAGATATCTCACAAGTATTCAGCTTTTTGCATCGGGAAATGCTAATGAAACTTGAAGCATTACTTTTATTTTTCAAATTTCCCCTTAAGGCTATCTCTATCGTTAAGAATTAATGCTGTAAATTTCGATAATTTTTCACAAAATTTGTGGTTTCAAGTAATAACGGAGAACTAACGTAATAATGCTCAAGTAATAATACAAATCTTACATAAAAAATTATCAAATTGTTTAAATTAATGAAATATGCACATGAGACATTTTTAATTTTCTAACTACTAATCAAATAGGCCACTTTCTTTTTCAAACGAGGATTGCAGGAACACAGGTTTACATTTGTTACTATTTTATGGTCTATAGTAATCAAATGGGTCATTTAGGGAGATCCATCTTTTTCAAATGAGGATTGAAGGAACATGATTAAACACTTGTTCATTATTTGATGGCATATAGTAGTCAAATGGGTCATTTAGGGATAGTTTTCTTTTTCAGACGAGGATTGCAGGAACACCCGTATGCGCTCATCACTCATTAAGTATGTACTCGCTTTATATCCTCAAGTTCTTCTTTGAAATAGAAAGCGAGTCCGCAAACAGTTCATCAGTATAAAATTTTATTGGTAATGAAAGAATTGACATGTCTTCTGCCTGGGAAGCCAGATGTGATTCACATTTATTTAATTATATACAGTAATGAACAGTTAACAATGGAAAGACATACAATTAGATTGTTGAGATCACAAATATAAATCATACCAACCAAATTTTCAAAACCAAAATTTTTTGTTGATGTATAAGATAACTTTAAGGGGCTAAATTTTTGTAGAAATGTGCATAAGGTACTGCTTTAAGATATGCATCTGAGTAAGTGCATTAAAATTTTACAATTCATAAAATTAATTAATTTCATTGCAATTTTTAATGGAAAATTTATCAACGGATAGCAATTCTAAATATAAAATTTGCCACAGAAACAAGTTTTACCGTAGGCGAAATTGTTGCTCTACGGCAAAAGTACTATACAAAACAATTATAGCAATCGACATAAAATGAAATCCGTCCTGAACTCAGCAATCAAATACTCTGATAATTAAAAATTGGTGGAAAAAAGAGAAAGTTTCATTTGTTTTTAATTAATAACTCTAAAAACAATACTTAATTATTATTTTTTATTTAAATATTTTAAAATATCACTGTTCGAGTCAAAAATAGTTATTTAACTACCTTCATTTGAGACGATTCATTTTTCGGATTTTTCTTATATACATCTTACAAAACTATCTGGATAATTTGAGATTCTGACTAAAAACTTTGTATAGTTTTAATTTTACTGTTTCAGTTAGGGCTTTAAATTTCATATTTATGCGTTATGAGTAAAGTAAACTGCTCTTTAAAAATCATCTTACAATTTTCTTGAAAGAAAAGATGCCGGAGGCCAATGAAATATCAGAGAGCAGTCTATTGATTACGAAGAAGAAATATTTTCTTTCAAACAGGCATTTCACTTTCTGCTCTTTTCTTGTATTACGCCAATAAATCTCCAGATCGTGTTTGTTTTTAAAGATGAATTTCAAGTATTGTAAGAGTCGTATGTAGGGAGGGGTTGGGTGAAATTTTGTTGTGTTGCCTGCTTATTTTTCCGTTCAATTACGTGCCTTGAGTTTCTTACATTCTTTTGCCTTCCGATTATGATTGCTGTTTATTTATTTCCCGAAAGTATACGTTCACGGCAAAAAAAGGGGAAAAAATCAAAAAATTGAAAGAAAAAAAAAGCCTTGAAAAAAAGTAAGCGATAAAAAAAGAATTCTAATAACATTTATGTTGCTCAAAGAGACTACTGAGTGACAACTTTAATATATTTTTTTATTAATCATAAAATTAATAATAAAAATAATTCTCTTTAAAAGCGATGTTTTGATAAAGAAAATATGAAATTTTCATTTTTCTATTTTACATTCATATTTGATGTTACGGTCTGAATGCAATATAAAATTTAACATATCTACGAATTTAAATACTGATTCGATTCCATATACGAATATTTAAACAATAACATATTCCCCGACTCTCAGATTTTTTAAAAATCAATCCATATTACAAATGTCATAAATAATTCAGAGTAAGAGAATTAAAATCATTGGAAAGCTCGAAAGAGGAAGATTACAAATATGCTCTAAATAATATGCTTTTACATGAAAGACATTAAATATTTAACATTGTTAATGCGCATTAGTGATTATTGAAGGTAATAGTTTTGAATAGTTAATCCTTATGTAAATTGTTTTCGCAAAAGCTATTAATCTTACGAATAAGTGAACAAATCTAGCTTTTATGTGTTTTTTTTTAATTTAATATACATGAGTTTTTAAGAAACGCAAATAATACATACATAAATATGTAAAATAAAAACTGAATGCAGTTATCAGTAGAAGATCTATAAATAATTGCAATTTTGGTGCATTAAATTTAGTGTTACAAAATGAGTTCACAAATTAATATATGACATAAAACATTTGTAAATATTTAATCATGTTTCGTTGCATATATTTAAAATAATGTTTCATCGTGATGTTCTTAGGTTTTATTTACTTTTGCAACATAAAATGGGAAACTGATACTTCAAGTTTGTGCATAAAAGCTGTGTGCAGTTTTCATCTCTACTAACAATATACACTGAAGTGACAAAAGTGATGGGATGACTGTTAATATCGTGTCGGTCCTCCTTTTGCCCGGCGAAGTGCAACAACTCGACGTGTCATGGAGTCCGCAAGTCGTTGGAAGTCCTCTGCAGGAATATTGAGCCATGCTGTCTGTATAGACGTTCATAATTGTGAAAGTGTGGATGGTGCAGGAGTTTGGGCACGAACCGACCTTTTGATGATGTCCCATAAATGCTCGATGGGATTCATATCGGGTGATCTAGGTGGCCAGATCATGCGCTGGAATTGTCCGGAATGTTCCTCAAACCAATCGCGAACAGTTCTGGCCCGGTGACATGGCGCATTATCATCCATAAAAATCCCATCGTTGTGAACGTGAAGTCCATGAATCCATTACGTGAAGTCCATGAATGGCTGCAAGTGATCTGCAAGCAGCTGAACATAACCATTTCCAGTCAATGATCGGTTCAGTTGCACCAGAGGACCGAGTCCATGCCATGTAAAAACAGCCACCACCAGCTTGAACAGTGCCTTGCTGACAGTTTGGGTCCATGGCTTCGTGGGGTCTGCGCCACACTCGAACTCTACCATCAGCTCGTGACAACTGAAATCGTGACTCATCTGCCCACGCCACGGTTTTCCACTGGTCTAGGGACCAGTCGATATGCTCACGAGCCCAGGAGATTCGCTGCAGTCGATGTCGTGCTGTCAGTAAAGGCACTCGAGTCGGTCTTCTGCTATCATAGCCCAAACAAGACAAATTTCGCCGCACAGTCCTATCGGACACGTCCCTCGTACGTCCCACATTGATTCCTGTAGTTATTTGACGAAGTGTTGCGTGTCTATTAACATTGACCATTCTACACAGACGTCAGCGGTCTCGGTCGTTAAGTGCAGGTGGTCACCCACTGCGTTGTCCATGATGGGATGTGATGCCTGAAATTTCATACTCTCGGCACACTCTTGATACTGTGGATCTCGGAATGTTGAATTCGCTAACGATATCCGCAATGGAATGACCCATGCGTTTAGCTCCAACTAACATTCCACGTTCAAAGTCTGCTAATTCTCGTCGTGCCGCCATAAATCACGATAAACCTGTTCACATGAATAACTTGAACACAAATGAAAGCTCTGGAAAACGAACTGCGCATTTATACTTTTTCGCTGCGATACTATTGCCATCTGTATATTTGCATACTGCTATCCCATGACTTTTGTCACTTCAGTGTATATATGCCTCTGTATATTCGTATTCTGCATATCATACTTACAGATTTATACATTTGCCACGAAAACACTTTGATGGAGAACATTGTGCATGTAGTCCCTATAATTAAATTTTTTAATTAAAACTTGAGAGGCTATAGTTCTCTATATTTCCTAAAATTAATCTGCCATTTTAAAGTGCAAAAAATATATCCTTTTGATGATATCAATTTCGATATTGCTCTGTTTTTCTTCAGTTTGACAATTTTCTAAAAACCTGATATTTTTTCATGGTTTTCAACAATTCAGTTTTTTTTGGTCACATATTTAAAAGCTTAATTTTTCGGCAATTTTTCAAGGCTAAGGAAGAAAATTTTGTTTTATTATCTGCTCAAATCAATGAAGAAGTATGGAAAATTAAGAATTGTAAAATACATCACGAAATTACAAAATAAATTTCTAGGACAGTCCTATTTTTAAGGACACTTTGACGTGATGGGATTTGATTTCATTAGACGATTTCACGTATACTACAAAAATAAAAACAGTTGTCAGACTATTAATATAATGTAGCTTTAATATATATCTAAGGAATAAAATATTTTTTTTGTGGAATAATAGATACGATTTAAGATATTTAATCAATGAACATTCCTGGAATATTAGATGGTGATTAAAGGTGGTTAGTATTAGATGATTTTCTTATTTATAATATAGGACCTAATATAGGATACCTTCATCAAACTACTCAACTGATTAAAATCGTTACTACTCAAAGCTATTTAATGGGAAAAGTGAGATGCATAAATAAATGATTATAATCTTTAAAAAATGAAAAAGCCCTTATCTCTCCGAAATTAATAGTTTGCAAAATGATGCATTAATGATTCGATACAAAATTCAATGATTTATTTTGCCATAGGGATTATTTACCTAGAGGAAAAATCTTATAATATGTGTGTAATTTTAATGTTTTATCATATTTATAATATATTCGATAAATAATTTATAAAATTTTTAAATATCACTTTTTGATGGGAAAAGAATATGCAAAAATAATTACAATGGGAAACTTTAAGCGGTAACTATTACTTAAGATGTATATAGGAATTCTTTCTCCTAGAATTTTTATCGTCGATCACATAAAAGAATGCCATATTTTAAAGTAATAAATTATATCAGATAATTTTATCACAAAATCTAAAAATAAATTAACTTCACTGCAATAATTTTTCTTATTTTTCATTTTTACTTTGATCAGTGTCGATTGACGACGAAATATCTATTTTTGGAATCTAATTAAATCATGGAAAACTAAACATTTCTCTGGAAACAATTTTCTCTTTTGTGGTTTGAAATGAAGCCCTAGAGAATATTTCTTAATAGCTTTTTAAACATCGAAGTATTTTTTAAGCATTAAAATGCTTAAGGGATCTCAGACTCTCAATAATTACCCATTAAAGCAAAAAAAAATCTCTAATTCATCTAGTATACCAACGAAACAAATGTGAAATTAAAAAATTTAACAGGGAATATTATTATACAGTTATATTATTTCTCATTTCATATAATTTCAAGAATATTAATGATAATAAACAAATTAAAAATGGAGATTTTTTCAGTCTTGTGAATGAGTATTTTATTGCGCACAGGATCCTAAATTTAAAAACTGGAAAAATTTGAAAAATTAATATTAACTCACAGAAAAATGTTCAGTTCGGAAGTTGTCCATGCTTTTTATAAAACTTCTTTTGGAATTTTTTTAAAATTGGTTTTAAAATACAATTATTTTAAAATTGAAATTTTAAGAAAAATGCAGTAAAAATTCAACTAAAATTTTTCCGTGTATAAGTTAACTAAAAATTGGTGTAAAAATCACATAAGACCTTATTTCTAGCATATGCATAAAATTTTAGATTAATACGATACGTAATTTTTCAGAAATCGAGCTCACAAAGCTAATTTTTATTTGAAAAAAAAGCAAACGTTAAAGTAAAAAATAGTTAAAAAAAGAATTTGAACAAAGTAATGCTAATGAAATCTCCAAAAATATATAGGTTATGGCATTAGCTTTGTCAGCCGTATAATCAGTGTTGTCAGCCGATTCTGTCAGCAGAATAATCGGTTTATTACAAATTTTTCTCAATAACTCTAGTTGTTTTGTTGATATCGTTAACATTTTAGCACCAAACTGTTCAGAAAAGATGGAATTCTAGCATAATTGTTTTCCAAAGAAATTGAAAAATTTAAAGTGTAAGCGTTTCGAGACCAATTGAGAACAATTCAGAGTCAATGTAAAATGATGAATATACAAAAAAGATTTTAAATTAAAAACAAGAATAGGAAAAAAAAATGTTCAATATATTTTTCATTTTCAATGAAAAATATGTGATAGTAATGCTACTTATTGTTAGTACTTATTATTGATACCTATTGATACTAACGATAGTAATGATACTTATTGTATGATAATGCTGTTATAAAAATTTACTGTTTTATTTTTTATGTTAAACATTTTTTAATGCGATCAAATTTAATTCATAATATAATAAACCTTTCAATTCACTAACAGCTATTTACGCTGATATTTTGGGTCAAACTTTTCCTCAAACGAGCTTAATTTTATATCAGGTAGCCGCTATTGCTCCTCATCAAACCCTGAGAAATTCTGTGATCAGGAATATACAATAAGAAAAAGAAAGAAAACATTGCAAAAAATTATATTTTGATTCTCTTCTTTTTTTAAGAAAAATATATATTCTATTTTTTTTTTAATCTTTCAAAATTAACATATTTTTAGGTACCCGATTTTGCAAAATTGTATCATTGAACTTTCCTTTAAAGGTTATTCATCCACAGTATGTAAATGCCGAAATAAAACTCCCATTATACACACACAAATCTTTCCCTTAAAGGAGACCATTGTTAATTGTCAAATCTCGTGTCCAGTTCTTATTTCCCCATTCCAGCCTCACATACTTGAGCTCTTTAATTTGTCCTCGACAAGAGGAAATGGGGAAAAAATAACTGTATCCAGTACCACTGGGAATTTCGGTGGGCAAGACACACCCGAAAAACCGTCCTAGTGTGAAAGCAGAAAATTAATGGCAAATCAGCAACCGCAATTGAGCATGGTCTGCCTGGAAACTCTATAATCCTTCCCAAAATGCCGCGATTATCTGCCACAATTCACTCCGGCTAGAAAATGAAGAGCGTACGCTCGACTTACCAAGTGTGAAAAAGGTAACAGTAAATTACTTTTCTTTTGTTGGGGCTTTCTATTGCGCCGTTGCAGCACCGATGCGGATGAATTTACCAGCTGGACTGCAATTAATTCCATTAAAACCCTTGAATAATTAATACCGCAGCGCGCCTTGGAGCTCTTATGAATACGTTACCAGCGTTTTCACTGAATTATGTGCTTTATAAATACCATTACGCAAAAGGAAAGGGGCGCTATTAATTCCGTTTGACGGAGTACGTAAAAGCGCACCCTGGTGGTTAATTTGAGGAGTAGATTCTTTTGATGTGAGGAATGAAAGCGAGCCATATTTCTTTAAGCGATGAATTTCATTTTAATGTGGAAGGCAAACAAATACAGTTGAAGGGGGAATTATAATAAATGATTAACCAGTTCTCTGTTTTGTGCCAATAGCTTTAATAAAATGATTTGGCGCTTTTTTATTATATATGCAATAGATTTACTAATTAATGTCGTGATTTTAAGATTTTTTAAAATAATTTTGTGCTTGCATTAATTTCAAATAAACCACTTTTTGTGATATTTAATGTAAACATTGTAAAATTTATTTTGTAAACTATAAGGAAATAAAGGCTATTAAATTGCACTTCAATACCCCAGGTGATTAATGGTCCAGTGATTGTTTACTTCATCATATTTAAAATAACATAATAATGCGAATTTAAAATAGCTTTAAACGATTTTCGATTATGTTTGGGGTGAATTAAAAAACCGTTCAAAAATAGTGATTTTCCTCGAATTTCATGAAAAGGATTGATAAATCATCCATGAAATCAAACCATACCGGTTAAATGACAAGTGCATTTAAATTTTTTGGTTAAATTATAAAGCAAAAATATTTTAGTTTAGGGTTTCAGCAAAGGATTTGCTTAAAATAATGCATACAATTGAAGAAAGATATAAACTAGTTCGTGAACAAAAAAATAAGCCATATTTAAATATTCTGGTTTAACTGATTAATAACATGCTCAAATTATGAAATATCTGAATAATTATAGAATATTTCTAAATAATTATTTATTCCCTAGATCGAAAATCGCAGAGAATAGTGAAAAAATTATTACGCCAGATTTAAACAAAAATATTCGTTGGGTTTTAATTCATGAATTATTTTCGTATTCAAATTTTTCCAGAGATAAAAACTTATGAAAATGGGTTTTGAAGATGTAAAATATCATTAAAAAGTATATAAATTTGTATATAAAATGCAATTTCATTTAACAAATAAGAGAATTAGAAACAAAATTCAAACGATTTTATAAAAAAAACCTGCTCAAACTTTAATTTAAAAAAAAACGATTTTTGAATGAAGTTACCTACCCTAATATTTACCGGCTATATAAGTAAAGGAAGGAAGAGTTGCCGACATTTATAAAATCTTATGGTTATTCCTGAATCTTCTTTAATTTTTATAATGAATTTTCCTTCAGAATTTTTTGCATAAATTGCATGCTAAAAACTCTGTTTAGAAGAAAAATTGAATAATTATAGTATTGTAAAATACATTTTAAATATTCATGATCGAAATTATATTGTAAAACATATAATCATAATAATTGTGATATTGAATAATTTCTAATATTGTGCTTCATTTTTCCCAGTAGAATATTAATCCTTTAACCTCTCTAATATCATAGGTGTTAAAAAATGAAGCAACAATCTAATTCATTTAGCGATACTATCAATTATTTTTAACTGTTCATTTTTTATTAGAAATAGAGAGATTCTTTATAAGAAGTAGATTTTAAGTGCTTGATTTGTGGGTTAGGAATCAGTAACGAGAACTGCAATTATTATTGTATTTATTATGTAATGTTAGTTACTTCCATTGTTATTAAAACATTATAATATCATAAAAATCAAAAATATAATTCACGTCATTAGATTTGGATACAAACACATCTTAAAAAACATCATATATCCTAGTATTACTGTCAGTAATTTAAAATTATTTATTGAAAGGATTTCAACATCAACCCTTCTTAACTTTGAATTTTAATTCGTTTTGAAGGTCGCGTATAATATTAATCTGCATTAAAACATTTTCGTTAAATGTTTTCTATATCTGGAAACAAAACTTGTGAAGTAAATTTTCTTCTGTAGAATCATTTCATGGAAGTGTGTGGTAAATTATTTAAAACAATGTTTCTTGTAATTCATCATCAATGAATTTTTCGTGTCAGTTTTAGTTTAATTTTTTTTATTTCTTACATTTTGCGGCAAGATATATCAAAAATTTTCTTTTATGAAGAGAAATACAGATTATCTTTTTTATTTGTAAATGATTGTCGATTCACATATTTAATCAATTAACAAATATTTAATCTACAAAATCTGTCATTGAGACATCTCTAAATATGTTAAGTTTCATTCAGAAAAGGTAATAATTCTTAGTTATTATAAATTTATTTCTTTAAATAAAGTTGATTTTCCTTTCAGAATAAACATGTTTTGGAATTGAATATAATCATCCTTCTTGAATGCCTATAAGTTGTACAAATCTAATCAGAATTCTATATAATATTTGTGTGTATACGATTTCGCGCTTTTATAGTTAGAATAGTTCAAAATATTTAGCACAATATTTTGAAGCTACAAAAGAACGAAGTGATAAATAATTTATAAATGTTTGTCTTAATCAGATAAAGAAACTGACGGCTGAACTAATAATCCCGTAATAACTCAACCGAACAAATCAACATGTAGCCTCTTCTCAGAGTATTATGTAAGCCGATTATTCTATTTAGGAATATTATCTGAAATCTGGTATCATATTCCTGACCTTCCAGTCTGAGTCTAGAGCAAGATCCATCACGACGCTTCTTTATCAAAATTTGGCAGCATTAGTCTTTCTGTTGCATTGTATATCGAATTCTGCGAAAGAAAAGGGCATTGAAAATGCATGAAAATAAAAGAAAAAAAAACCTACCAGAAGTTTATCATCATTTTCTAATGTCTTTATTTATATGCAAATTTGAGCAACACGTTGTAGATATAACTCATTTATTGCATATAAGTACAACTTTCTTATTCTAAAAATTGAACTCCATTACATAAATTACAGCATATAAGATGCATTTAATAATCCGGGGAATAATTCCTGGCTTTCTTGCATACATTTTAAAAGATAGTATCAATAATATCGTCTATAATTTAAATAATATTAATAGCCCTGAAAATACCTTTTGAATTGCATTAATAGGGCATAAGAATTCGTTTGACAAAAGATGCCACACACACAAAGAGACTTGAACAACCGTTACCACTGCTGAATCTTACAAATTAAGAAGTCGGTTTGCGGCAATCGTGACTGCCCTGTTGCCATTCTTATCAATAAAACTATCGGTAAATAGTAGAGCCTCGCGTAAATTTCGTGACAGCAAGGAGAGAAAATTATCCAGAATTAGAAAATCATGCATCAGACAATCAGATCTTCCATCTTTATTGCCATGTACATGTGGGTCAAGTTGCTACTGTAAAGGGGGATAAGATAGAGATTTGATGGTTGTCAGTTGGTGGATGATGTACCTTTTAATGATGCTAAAATGGATCTCATCGAGTTTCCTTCGTTCGTTTCTATGTTTTGCCAATGATTGTGCAAGTCTTGAGGAATTTAGAGGATATCCATTACGGTGAAAGGATTGATCTTTAATGATACTGCATTTTTAACAATATTTTAGCCATTATTTTGGTGTTGAAATTCCTTTTCTGAATTGTACGTTAATTGACATAGCTCGCAGCATAGACACATCATATTGTTCATGCATGCAATGGGTAAAGAGAGAGAAATGAGGAAAGTAAAGAGTGTCCCAAAATTAACTCAAGATTTGAATTTGTCACCAGTCGTGTGAATTTGTTACCACTCGCTAACCCTATTAAAACATTTGACAGTTAATAGCTTAGGGCTATTAAAAATGAAGCGTAACACGATAACTCAAGATATGAGTTAAATAAAAGTTTTTTTTTCTTTAAATGTTTATATATTTATTGAACTGTAAATTACACAGGTTAGGGTTACATACGGAATAACACATTGGGTAAATGCTCTTCAAGGATTTGCTGGCACATTATCACTCTTTTGTTGAAATTTTCTATGACTATTTTGCATAAATGTAACTGAATTTCGTTGATGCAGCTTTGAATTTTTTTTTTTCAATGCCAGCTTGCTTGTGGGCTATCTGTCATTATTCTTTGACTTCAAATCTCATAAAAAGAAATAAAATGGGAATAAATCATATCTACAAGGCCAGTTTTCATACTTTCAAACTTTTCCCACTAGATCTTCATTATTTTTGAAATACTGTTCTCCAATGAAAACATGTTGTTATGTCGTGTAATGTTCCATTTTTTTACTAATCCTAAACTACCAGCTACTAAATGATTGTTTTAATGGGGTTGCCAATACTTAATTACACAAATGGTGGAAAATTCAACTACAGCATTGTTTTTGGGACATCCTTTGTAAATAACCCAGAAGAAGATCTTAGAAAACGCAATGGAAACAAAATATTAGTGTGTTTACGTCTCTTTTTAAAGTCAAGTCTGTAAGGGGAGCGAAGTGATGCTATGTATGAGGAGAAATTAACAATATCTAAACCACTAGTGACAATCGAGGATGAATGCATGAATGAATTATACAGCATGGAGCAGGTTTATGCCACCATTGAATGCATAATAATGTTTAATATTAAATGAGTGGAATAAATTGAATTAATAAATATTAGTTCAATTTTAAAAAATTAATTTCGAAAAATAAGTGGATTTTAAAGAGAATATTAACTGTGTATACTTTATAATATACTTAGGAATTTAAGAATTATTAATATTTACATATATGGATGAAATCTAAAAATAATCTAAAAATAATTCATATGAAACATTGTTATGCGATGTGAATAAGAAAAGAAATTATGGCTTTCGAAAAATGAGAAAGTGACGATTATTGCTTTTATTGAAAAAAATTAATACATATCAAATATATTATTTTTGTATATCATTTTCATAAGGTGGCCTATATTTGTTGACAAAGTTCAAGAATAGGAATATAAATATTTTTCTTGAAAATATTATTTACTGAATATTTTTTCTTTACAGCTATTAAATAAGTAAAGCATCGAAATCAATAAAAAATACTTTTTAAAATTTGATAATTAAACTATTAAGTAGTAGTATTTAGTAAATTAATCTAAGTTCAAAAGTAAATAATTACTCAACAAATTTTATTGCACAAAATGAAATCAAACAGAAAAAAAATGTTAAAATTTATATTCATTGGGAAACAAGGTAACAAAAGAAATCTAAAATTATTGAAAGCAGAATGCAGTAATTGATACTCATTTGAAGAAATTTAAAAATGAATATTTTTCACTGAACTTATAAACCGAAAAATTAAGTACATTAATGTGCAAAATACACAATGATTCATAGTTATCAACTCTGAAAATCAGCTGTAATCTAAATTACATCAGGGATTATTATTTGATGTGTGTATGTAAAATCAAGTTTTATCCTTGGAACTAAGAAAGTCGTGACTATACCAAAACGTGACAAAACTTTATTATTATAATATCACAGAGTTATAATTCTATGGTTAAAAATGATTAATTTCTTGCTCTCTAAACCATACCTTATAATTTCATATGAAAAATATATCAAAGATATTTTCAATCATATTATTATCATATTCAAATAAAATGAAAAATGGAACAATTGGAAAATATATTTAAATAAAATTAAACGTTATCGTTTGGCTCAATGTCTTTGACATTTTCTAACGGTTAATAATTATTCCCGCTGAAATATAAATTTATTCTTTTGAAATGGTTATGATTTTGTTTTATGAAAATGAAAAAGATTAAATAAATAATTGATTTTGAAAAAAATTGTATTTTCTAGAAGGGATGAATAGGCTATCAGATCATGTTGAAATAATAATCATTTTCGTAGGCCTAATATACATAATTCAACCTACGCTATTCTTTGAGTTAATCCTGTGATATTTCCCAAAAGCTTTAGAATGTGCGCTTCATTATTAAATTATCGGTTTCATAAAAGATTTTTTTTCTAAATAAAATGGAACAAATAAACTGTAAAAAATATATATTAGGAGAAATGTTAAGACGCGAAGCACTGTTGGGAAGACTTAGTAGATATTCAAAGTAATTGACGTGGTCGATCCTTGTAAAATTATTATGATTAATAAGCTGTGAGCCTCATCCACAAATCGTCAGCCGGAACAAGGTCCCAGGAAGGTTCAGAGGTGCCTGAGGCCTAATAAAATACTGCACGCGATCGATTCTAAGTAAGACGTGATTTTTCAAGGACAGTTAACAACATAGATTACCATGATGTGAAAAAAATGAATAAATAAAACCTACATAAATTCTTGAAACTGGTTTTCTTTTTCGGACCTCCTAACACATTATCAGTTTGGCATCTATATAATAGTGTTAGCGTGTCTGTAGTTTAAAATATTTTATGCGTCACTAAATATTCAATTTTTTTATTCTACAGCAAGATGAAGGTTATTTATTCAAAAGTTTAACATTTAATGCTTTTATTAGATAACTTAGGAATTTTAAAAGTGATGCATTTTAAAGTGTATTTTTTCTTTTGTAAATGCTAGAAAATTTACTTTGGGAGATTTAAAAATAATATAAAAAGGTTTAACTATGTCGAATAACAATTGATATATAATCAGAATAATAATTGATGCCTAATTTCAAATGTTCACCGAATTACTCATGGAAATGTTTCTTTTAAATCCTTTTGCAATTATTTGAATGCTGTAATTTAAGAAACAGAAAAACCTAGTTGTATGAAATTTGGAATGTTTTCTTTACATTAAAATTATAGATCAGTATCAAGTAGTAGATAAAATAGCTTTTCTTACATCGAGAATATATTTCACATTTTTCCAATTAGATATTCTATAGAAAATGCATGGAATGTTTGAAATGTTTAAACCGTTTCATATATTTCTGGGAAGTTTTCGGCTTTGTATAAACCGCTTAAATGTTCTGTAGAATGCAGGTGTTCATGATTTGACGGATAATTTGAATTTATTTTTATCTCTTTGTATAATAACCAATTTCATCATTTTTATGGTAATAAAGTGGTCTTCAGAAATTTTTCTCGCATACTTCCTAATAAACTTATCACGTCAGAGAACGTCCTACATGGGCTAGCATGTAATAGTTACAAAATATTAACCTTTGACTTGAATTTAACATTTTTACTGAATCTATGATGTCATCTTCGGAAGGTTTTATGGTTATTAATCCCTGGAATGTGATTAATATTATCCGCAAATATAATTTATTCTTTAGGCACGAGTTTCTCGATCTATTGAAACACAAATTTGACACAAATATGTGAGTTTGTAATAACAAACTCATACATGGAATTTGATAGGTATTTAAGTATTTAGTAATAATGTTTTTAAATTATGTTTACATGTTCTTGAAAGTACAGAGCCACAGATTTTAATTCACAGTTTGACAGGTGTCTAGGCTATAGATGTTAAATTTTAATGCCGAATTTTATCTTTGAGACTAACTTCCTTTGTCACTTTTTAGATCTCTTCATTCTGTGTTTACTCATATTTGAACACCCGTGCAGATGGTTCTCATCAAAATAGAGTTTGCTCACTATTTTATATAAACCGTCTAATTTGGTGTAAGACCGTATTTCATCCATTCATCCAATTTTAACCATCTAACTGAAAGCGTTTTTCAATTGCCTTTGCCACAGATAGAAGATTTCCATAATTGTGCTTTTGAAACTCAGATATCTAAGAAAATGTAGAGATTAGTCTAAATTTCGAATTCCAATTTTTGGGAGATTGCGATACTTTTTTTCTAGTATGTATACGAGAAAGTAATGAAAAATACTATTGAATAAATAAAGAAAGAAGACTACTCCATATCAAAGGTCCATATCTTTAAAGAAGGAAGATTACTCCATGTCAGAATTCCATATCTATAAAGAACGAAGATTACTCAATGCCGATTTAGAAGATTACTCCATATGAGAAACAAAAATATCCACCAACGTTTTTAGGACATCCGTATTTTTACGGATTTTCCTCCTTATCCTACTATCTTACTTACGTTCGTTTACTCGTATCGTGGTATGCATGGTGTGAGAAGATGAGCATAACAATTATCTGTCCTTTAGAGGACAACACAAGACATACGAAGTTTATTTACAGTACGAACACAGCACAGTACAGAGACGACAATTATTTACAGCAAATATTTTTCACAAAATTTTACCCCGTGTGTCCGTCTTGGCTGTATGTAGTTACACAGAAGACAACTATATACAGCCAAGACGAACACTCAGGACAGAACATAGAGGCCCTCTACAGCAGATAGTAGCCCACAAGCAGAAATTCTGTAGTGACAACGTCCACAGTACACAAAGCGGCCTGACAAGATTCAGCCGGAGAGGGTATACGCTTGCGTAGGTCTCTCCAAACTGCTGAAACTACTCCTCAGTCTCTTCTCGCTTTATTTGTCGATTCACTATTTCACACAACGGTACTATTTCTCAGTTCAGGACTGCTACGTACACGACGACGACACAACGGGCTACAACACCAGACACAATGACTCCAGAATACGGCACACATAGCAATTTAGCAATCCTTCGTTGTTTCGCTATTCTCCCGGAGACTCCTCTGCTCAGAACTCCTCTCCAAAACCTTTCAGTTCAGGTCTACCGATCATCCACACAGTTCAGGATCGACACGCACAGCAGGGTTAGACAGAAGACACGATGATAGCGCACAGCGATCCAGCACTCCACCGATACTTCAGTACTCTGTCGCGTTCTGTGCTCGTTCTTTCTCCTCCGTTCAATACCTCTCTATTCAAGTCTTCTCGATTGAACATACACTTCTGCAGCTTCAGATTGCTGGCCTTATATAGCAGCGGGAAGCGGGATTAAAATCTTTTGGACCAATCAGGAGCATTCTGGATGTATCTCAGCTCCTAATGGACGGATCTGGAAAATTCTAGATGTTTCGAGTATTATCTATTTTTGTAGCCAAAATCGCTAAATTTGTTACCAAGTTGCCAAGCTTTGAGACCTCTGATGTGAATCCGAGCATCGTTCAATACAGGTGACTGAAAAACAGTCTCGCTTACGATGCCATTATTAGTGTAAGAAATCAAAATTGCAGGTTCGTAACAATATGATCTATATAGAAAAGTTTAAACTTAGTTAATCGCCTAAAAAGTATCAAGTATTTCTTTTAAGTTCTTCCATTCATCGTAATGGCAAACACTCACTGACACACAAAATAAAAAAGATAAAGTTATCGATTTTTCATAGGGCATACCAAAATCCATCTGTACGTCTTCGTGGGACGTCCCCATGGACACGTAAACAATGGGGACGCTGTCCTTTCCCCTGGCACGAACTTTCGTATGCAACTCGAAAACTTTTCATGATCCCAATCACCCCGGGACTTGCCGGCTTGAAAGGATTCCAAAGTCAATGCATTATTTTCTTCCATTCCCCATGACCGAAGTCGAACGTCTCTCAGGACAGTGTTTATTTGTTCTTTTTTTTGTGACCATGGCGCATTATTTTTTTGTTATTTTACTAAAGAATTTTATAGTAATGTGTGTGCAAGATTTTCGTAACCAGAACCAGCCTTGCCGATGCAGACTTGTTCCACTGTCGCCCCAATAGACTCAAAGAATGTATTTTCCACACAAATTCCACAAGGACCGTGAGTTTTCAAAATCTTTCCTTTGGTTTATTAAATATGCACATGGAAATTATGTTCTCGTTGAAATTGAATTTCGTAACACTCTTATTCAGGGTCTTATGGGTAAATAATATGTAGTAAATGATTAAGAAGGATAAAATGTTGAAATTTTATTACGTTTTGAAGAATGAACCAAACATGTTTAAAAGTGTTTTGAGCCACATACATACATACACAAAAAATATTTTAAAACTTATTTTGGAATTTTAAGTATCGAGTAACTCTCTAAGGTAATGTGGAACAACTTTGGACCAATTTGCAATTTTAAATTATCTGATACGGCTTTGTGGTAGAACTTTTTTTGGTTTAAGAAATTCGTAATTTTCTCTTTATTTTTTTCTGGCATATTTTGCATAATCATACCAATTTAAGCTGAATAAATTATTTGCATTTGTATCTGAATTCCCTAAGACGTTTACAATAAGAATAACTTAAATGTTTGCTTATGTACTAAAAAGGGGTTCATCTTAGTTTTGTGTTTTGTTAAAATTATGCTTTTTCCTTAAATACACATGTGACAGAAAATTGCTGATTAAATTTGAGATTCCAAATCTTCCCAAGCGTCTCTACAATAAATTCAGTAAAATAAAACGAACAACTTAATATCTATATTCTATAAATAATTCTTATTTTGTAGCTTTTTCATATTAAAATTGTTATTTCATGTTTAAGAAAACACATTTGATTAAATACATATATATAACATAAAGTGTGTGGGTGTATAATAGGTAATGTAAAACAAATAATTTTATAAGCAGAGTCGTGGTGGCTGAGAGAGAAGATACTTTTGTAATTTTAAAATTTCACTTTATTTCACCCGAGAGGCAGGGGCCGCGGTGGCCTGGTGGTAAGGTTTCGGCTTCGGAACCGGAGGGTTTCAGGTTCGAGACTCGATTTCACCGAAGAACCGTCGTGTGAGGGGGGTCTCTTTCATGTTAAATCAGTCAGGCCAAACGTCCTCCCGGGGGGGGGGCGGGGGGGGGGGGGGGGGGGTGTCAGTTCAGATGTCGTCCTCGTCATCTGACAGTGGTTCAAAATTACGAGGTCCTTCCCAAAATAGCCTTCGTGTTGCTTTAAAAAGGGACGTTAATATAACTAAACTAAACACCCGAGGGGCATTATTTATGTACAAGCAAATAGCAATGATGTATGTCAGTCTATATTATAATACGAGCAAAAAGAGACAAGAGCATAAAAGAGAACGAAATAATTTCATCTGGTCATTTGATACTATGAGATTGTGATAGGGATTTCTTTACACTCGTTAACATAGGTAAATGAATTATAGGGATTTTTTTAAATAGCTTTTCGATCGATAATTTTTTATCCGTTCACTAGGTGCATGAGAATTGCTGATATAAGCATTTTTACACAGTTTCTGTATCAATTATTAAATAAAAGAGGTGAAAGGGATGAGGAAATAAAAAAAACATTTTAGAATTGTTAATATGGGTTAGATAAAGATAGAAATTAGGAAATGAATTAAGCTTATTTTAGATTTAGATAATGTAATTACCTATATACAGGGCTCTCAAAAATCTTGGCCGCAGCTTTTATTCCTTAAATATTTACCATAGACATGTACATTACAACTTGGAGGAAAAAAAAGAAGTAAATTTTACGAAATCAGTTAAAATTTTCAGGAGATTAAACTACAAAAGATACTAAATTTAAATTTTTAAACGGACCCTGCACAAAAAATTCTCAGTGAGTAAAATGTACCCCATTCTCTAATAAAGTCAAGTAGGATGTTTCAGCATTTTATCACAAAAAATCTCTAAGATATGTAACTACATAAATGCCGACTTACACCACTTAATCAAGGATGCCTGGATTGTCTCAAAGAGAAATAATATGTCAGATGTTCGTGTTTGTTGATTGCTCGTACAAAATATAACAAAGAAAGTAATGATTGAATAAATAAATAATTTCACTATTTATTGGTTCAGGAGTAATAAAAATAATAACTTGAAGGAAAGGTGTGTTTATTGACTGCTATTTTTAAATTATATTCTGTAATTCATGATATAAAATTTTAAAGTATTTTTCAAAAAGCACAGATTTTAAAATATGTATTTAAAACTAAAAATATCAAGCATATTTTATTTCTTTATGATGCATTCTTTCAACACTTTATCTGCACTGAAGTTGTACATATTTGCATTTTAATGTGATTGACCCTTCATGAACATTGCTTTAACATATATTTGAGAATTTACACGATAAAATTTTGAAATTTTGTACATGGCTTTATAAGAGGATAGGGAGCATTTTACTGATTGGAGATTTTTTTATACGGGATCCATATAAAAATTTAAATTTTGTATTTTTAAAAGTTTAATCCCTTGAAAATTTTAATTGATTTCATATTTTGCATATTTTTTGCTCAATTTTGTAATTTACAGTATATGTCAATGATCTCCTATTTAAAGCATAAAAGCCAATGTCAGGGTTTTTTAGGCATTCTTTATATATACATATATGTATATAATATAACATGTTTATTGCATTACATTGCACTGCAAATCTATAAGTATGTTAGAATTCAAGAGATTAGTCATAGACTTTTTTTTATTGTTATTGTAAAAATAGCACTGGTATTTCGAAATGTGCATGTGCGAAATTAAGATATTTAGCTCTGCTTGGCAAAAATTTCAAATATTCATTTTATGACCATTATGTTCTATTTCTTAACAATTTTCTGCACAAAATTTTTTGAATCCATATTTCTTGAAGTAAAATTGATTCTTATAATTACTTACTTCTCATCTCGATGTTATTTTTTTATTTTAAAAAGTTTTCTTTTTTTAAAATTTGAGTAAAATCTGTTTATGAAATACTTCCCGAATTAATTCAAGTGGTCATGTTTTGTTCCAATTTTTTATAATAATTTCTCAATATGTTCTGCAATCACCGAGCTACAGAATGCGTATTTTAATCATTTAGGAAGACTTCACGGCAATTTTAATATTCCATAATGTAAAAAAGAGATAAATTCCTATTATTTATCAGTCTAATAAGCAATTATATTAAATATCTAAATCTGATATTTCAAAATTGGAGAGAACTATTGTTCACTTCCTAATCCAGGAATTAGGTAATATGCAAGAATTAGATAAATTTTAGTGTCTACAAGTTTTAGTTTTATATCTCTTTATGAAGAAATAAAATAATATTTTAAGTTTTTGTATGCAGTTTTTTTTTTCTAATCTATATCTCACGAAAATGCAAGACATAAATATTATACAATATCTTTGAAAAAAGCATTCAAAATATGGGCCTTGCTTGAGTATTTTCCGTTTCTAATAAGAAGCCCACTCAGAAATTTGAAATGCATTAGAAAGTAAAGTGGGTTCAAAATTTTATAACAACTTGCAAATGTATTAATTTTAAAATAACTCTTCTTCCTTTTGAAAAATGAACTAATTATGTGATATCCTATCTGTAAGATTGATGTTTAATATCAGATTGCTGTATAATCGATAGATGAAAATGTCTATAAAAAAGTATTCTTGCTTTTATTCATTTTACTGCCATTTATAAAAACCTCATTTGCAGAAGAAATCTGAGAATTCATGACTCTCATACCTCTACAATTTTATTCCTAAAAGTAGTTGAGGTGTGGGCGGAGAAGTAGTATTTTTAATACGGAGTATTCGGGAAAGTTTCGGGATATTTCCTTCTGATTAAATGAACGTGTTCAAAAACAAAATTACTTTTATTCATTAAATAAAAATTTGCAAAAAGGAAAAATGCAGAAATTTTTGTTTTTGTAGCTTTCGCACCTTTATCATTTTAATACCTTGAAAGATTGGAGTGAGTGAGAGGGTAACATTTTTTGATTGAGAACAATTTCGAAGAGATAATTCCTTCTGTTAAATTATTGCATTCAAAATCAGAATTACTTTTATTCATCATGTTGCAATTCACACACACACTCGCAAGAAAAGAGAAAAATACTGAAATTTGTGAATTCGTTTCGTTTGGGCTTTGGATGGAATTTGGATGCTATAACATTTTTAATACGAAATATGCGGGAAAATTTCGAGATGATTATTCCTGCTGGTTCAAACTATCGTAATCAAAAACCAATTTGCGGTTATTCTTTATGCTGTAACTAAAAAAAGAAAGAAAAATGCAGAAATTCGAGCATTTGTGAGTCTCACGCCTTTATTGTTTTAATGTTTGGGAATATGTGGGAGGCTTAATTTTTTTTAAATTGAAAATATGTGGAAATGTTTCAAGGAGATATTTTCCTCTGGTTAAACTGTCCTGTTCAAGGACAGACATAATTCTTAAAATACGTTTCCTGGTCTCTGAAAAGTTTCACAGAATTTATTAAAACGCTTCTTTTCGAATGAGGAATGAAATTAATTCCAAGTGCTTTGCTGCGAATTTATTGAGTCATTAAAAAGCAACAAAAGTCGCTCTTTACAGCACGTTATATTACGTGGGATGAATGAAGGATCAAAAGTTCAACACATCAGAATAAAAACCATGGATCCTAAAAGTGACAAATTACAGTATAAAAATTGTGTAATCATTGTTACCTATTTTCAGAATAACATGACAAATTGTGACAATCACTGCGGCAAAGAACCATAGTTTTGTCCATAACAAAACATACGTATTATATCAAAGGATAGCGAATACATTTTCCTCCTACATCGAATCCTCGAGGGTTTTGCTCTTATCTCTATGTATTCATGTGCGTGACCATAAAGATTGGTATCAAGATAAAGATCTAGTGTTACCTTATTATCCGTGTCGGTTTTGATTTATTGTTCAAAGAAGGGAGTTCACATATTAGGGAAATGTGTTACTTGCTGTGAATTTTTGTTATTCACGCCATGCTGATAATTTTTCTAAAAATAAGAAGAAAAAAAAGAATTTGCTTGAGTATAATGGGGTTTAATTTATGAATGTTGTATTGGAGTTATAGATCTATATATGCAGGGTATCAGTTAGAAAGAATCCCAAAAGAAAATTTAGAAAAATTATGGTTTTTATAATTGTGTGATAAAAATACCGTTATTGAAGGAATATTGTTGGCAATATGGCACGATAATATGAGTGGAAAATAATCATCGAGGAGAAAAATTTGCGTTATCTTCCCTGCATTTATTTTGATAGTGGTGGAATGGTTTCAATGTTTCATCTCCGGAATCAGAGGTTTTCAACTTCGAGATCCGATCCCATCGAAAAATCGCCTTGTAAAGTCCTGTTCTGACGACCTGTTTCCTTTAAAGATTTAATTCTAATTCTGCCAGCTGTCCCATTATAGGACCACCCCACGTCAATAGGGAACATCCTACGAATTTTCGGTAAAATGAATAGACATCAAAGTATTTAGTAAAATCAAAAGAAAGGAGAAAGATTGCAAAATATTCTTGTCTCAAGACTCGCACGGGTCGTCGGAACGTGGCTTAAGCGGGACGCATGCACATTTAATCCATCGGAGAAATGTCTTCTCGCTAGTGTGGTATCCAACTCGGATATCTTTTTCATCAACTGACCACGGTTTAAAATTACGAAGTCCATCCCAAAAAACCCTAGTATTGCTTTAAAACGGGACATTAACGTAATTAAACTTCCTCCGTTTATCATATTTAAAGAGAAATCTAAAAAATATGACTTTAGTGTAGGTTCTCTAAGCCTACAAACATTTACGGAATCCTAAACCTGGATCATAGAACTGATTACACTAATTTTTATTTTAAAGAGGAAATTTGGGCATTCATGAACGTCAATGTTCACTTACTTCCAGAGCTCTCAATGTTTAACAACTATCTGAAATAAAGCTCTGACAAACAGACCTACGGACCTCAACAGATGGAGCAATTTCGTCATTTGATTTCGTTATTTAGCAAAGCATATCTAATCAGTGAAAAAGCATAATGTGAATTGAACACGTGTAATTTAACCCTCCAGTGCATTGTGTAGCCATTTGGCTGTATATTTTTATTTCTTTTTATACAGTTCACATGATTGTTCCAAAGGGTAACATAGTAGGTTGGGGAATCCTTGGTTTTAAATGCCTTTTGATAAACATTCGTAGAAAAGACTGATAGATTATAATAACGATACTAGAATTATATTTAAATTTTTAACTAGGGGAAGTACCAGGACGGCTGTTGCATGAAAGTTTTTATCTTTCAAAAATGCAATCAATTTTTATTTTTTATTTTCTGAGAACATGATCCTGCTTTCGTTAGGATGTTTTGAATAATTGAAACTCGAAATGTGGAGGCAAAATTTGTTGAAGCTTTACAATGCGTAAACAACAAACTGGTGATTTATCCCTTTTATCGTGTGAGAGCATGATATTGTTTTCATTTTAGGTTTTTGGAGCCACAAAATGTGAAGGTAATATATTGTTGAAATCTCACAAAGCGTAATAAAAAATTGGCCATTCTGTATTGCTTTTGTTTGTAATTCTGATTTTGTTATTTGTAAGATAATTTTAAAAATTCACCATGTATGTGAAATACACGAATAAATATGATTATCCAAATTAAATTTGTCTGTGTAATTAGTTATAAGCCGTCAAAAATATTAAAAGAATAATCGTCTGATTTTTATTTTGCTGTGTAAAAATGTATTTGCAACAAAGGGTTTTTATTTCACTGCAAGATTCTTATAATATGATATGTGTCTCCAAGATATTGTTAAGATATTGTAACCATTTCTCTCATCTAACTTTTTTATTCCTCACAAAAAAAATTTATAATTTTTTAAGAATTATATGCAGTTATTCACAACACACATACGCACTCTCAAAAAAATCTACAAACACATACACAGAAATATTGTAAAAAAATAAGTCATGCATTGTAGGGTTGAATTTGTAGTTTCTCTTTTTGTGATAAGACGTAGTTTATTAAAGTTGGTCAGCATAAATAAATTGATAATGCTAGTATAGTAAGTTAGAAACTGTAGTCATTTACTAAAATATATTGCAGCAAAAATACAAAATTAAATATAACACCTAAGAAAAAAAATTTCAAAGAAATAAAATTTTTGTCAGTTATTGACATTAGTATGATATGATACTCAAACCATAATGTATACCATTAACAAGAAGATTCCTCCTTTCTAAGAAAAAAAATCAATATTTCATGATTTTACGTTAATTTTTTGAAGCCAGGGCTTTGATTTAAACGATTACTTTTTCATTTTAATAGGATTATAAATGCCCTTTAAGAACTTTTTATTTCGTTCAAATCCTTAAAATTCTCACGCAAGAGTCTACCATTAAGTAAAAGGCGATACTCAGAAATAGTTGCAATAATTTATATGCGAGGTGAAATAAGAATTCCACGGAAATGATTACAGTGGTTTAAACGTCTAGCCTCATGCATAAGATTTATCTCTAAATTTTATCATTATCTTTATAAAAAAATACTGGAAGAAACAAGAAAAATTTTAAATGGAAAGACCCATGTAATATATACATTCGTGCATAAATGCGTCACTGTTAAACCGTCTTTTAAATTATAGGTTTGGGTGGCAAATGCTTTGGAAATCTTACCAATCTGTTTCATATTTTTTGTATTTCATTTTTTAAAAAGAAACCTACAAGCTGTGTTAACATATTGACAGTTTGACAACTGATAGCATTCAGCTGTATATACCAAAGCATCCATGCCATGTAATTCAAGAAGGAAACCGCCGATGGTTTTTATTGCTCGAAACCCGTCTCCAGCCAACCTCGACGGGAATCCTAACCTAAGAGCTGGGTTAAGTGATTTGGTACTCGCGCATGATACGGTTGGCTGACCAAGTGGCCAACTGAAGTGTCGCTAAACGCAGACCTAATGGCCAATCGTGTGGGGTGGTCATCCAGGTGTAACCCATCTTTGCCATTTGTCAGAGTCCGGCTACAAAATCTCGGCACGTGCATTTTTTTCCCTTCCTTCTTCCTATTTTATTTTTGTTGTTGGCAAACCTCTTCGCTGTTGACCAGGAGAGTTAATTTCGACGATGGATCGGTAGGCTGGCGCTGCGTGTGTTTAAATATGGATGAGGACCGGCAGTGCAGAGGCCTTTGTAGCTAGCCCATAATGTTTGGAGGGGGCTACTCGTTGGAGAAACGAAAATGTTTGTTTCCGTTCTTTAATGGGAAATTATTAATTTTGCGGATCGAAGCCAAACGTGAATAATTAATGGGAGTTTGTTCAGTCCAAAGAGAGGAAAGTTTCCGCTCTTCTGCCAAACATCGCTAATGGCATACGAAATTTGTAATGAATTTTTACTGGATATTCATCAAGCTTGTGATTGTGAATAAATTTCGGGCCGGATAATCACCAAGTTGAAAGAGCACGCCGTGGATTTGATTTGCGAATATCTAATTGAGTTTTCCTCGATACTATTTTGGAAACCTTTTGAAGGCAAAGCGCTGGAAAATGATTTACAGTAAAGGTCAGCGGAAAGCACGGATTTTAAAATATGATATAAGGATGATGATTTGAAATTAATATTTCGCCGTTGCCACACACTAAGGAAAGAATTGATAAGAATTTACAATTAATGATGATGTGATATGCTTCACCTTGTTGCCATTGTTGGTTTAGCTTATTTATATTTTATTTCAAATAAACGCATTGACACTTTAATTTAAAAAGTAGATCAAAGGCTTTCATTTAAAAGAAATTGTTTTAAATATTATCTTTAGAAAGATTATGTTTGTTTATTTGTGATGATAAAAGGGATAAAAATAAATTAAAGACAAAGCACTGGAAAATGACTTACAGTAAAGGTCAGCGCCAAGCACGGATTTTATAATATGATATAAGGATGATGATTTGAAATTAATATTTCGCTGTTGCCACACACTAAGGAAAGAATTGATAAGAATTTTACAATTAATGATGATGCGTTATGCTTCTCCTTGCTGTCATTCATGATTTAGCTTTTGAAAAAACCATTTCAAATAAGCATATTGATACATTTGGTTTGATAAGTAGGTCTTGTCCTTTCATTTAAAAGGAATAATTGTTGAGCTCTGCAAAAAAAAAATTATGTTTATATAGCTTTGATGATAACATATTTCAAATTAAATCGGAATGTAATGAACTATTTCTAAACAAATTGAACGGAAGTAAACGTTAATTCAACAGAAGTCGTTAACACTTTCCCAAAATTTATATTTCAGTATTATTGGGAATAGTTTGATGGATTTATATCATGGCTTTCAAATAAAATCATCTAGATAAAAGAAAACTACTTAAAACCGATAATTTAGAGGAAATTTGAATTTTTTAAATCAGTTACTTGAATTTGTTTACAATTTTTTTCAAATATAAATATTTATCTTCGCAATAAATACAATACTCTCAAATGTGCATCATTTTAATAATATATATTGAAAAAATATTTTTTTCTATTATGTATACAGAACAATATAATTTTATTAACCTTTTCATGCTTTGCATATTACAGAAAAAATTGCTAAACTTGTATTGCTTCAACATTCTTTTCACATTAATGTATTGATAACTGAATACAAAAAAAAAAGGAAATTTTTTTCTCGAATTCAACTTGTCGAATTCGAATTCAACTTGTAATAAAAAAGAAATATTTAAAAAAAATCTCAAACATTAAAATTGCAATTTAAAACGATAAGTAAAAATATCAGAATAACGTATAAGCAAAAAATTAAAAAAAAATGATTTGATTAACTTTTGAGTAATTATATTTTAATTAATTACTTAGTTTCTAATAATTATGAATTAGTTTTATTATTAGTTTCTGATTTGTGAAGATTTTATATGCTTTTTAATTATTATTTTTTTAGATTTTTGTTGTACATGTGTTTGAACCACAAGACACTGAATTTCATAACGATTGTATTTTCACCCATGTTCAGAAAAAAAATATTAAAATCCTTACACCCAAAGAAAACAAGTGTTAAAACAATGTTCATTAAACTATTTAGATTGCTATGTAATTTTCGGACAATAAAATTAATGCTGATCTCCATGCTGAAAATTTATAATAAAATATAGCATTTATTCGATAAATTACTTTTCAGAAAAACTGCTCTATTGTGATTTGGGAACAAAGCAGTTTCATTAGAAAATTGTGAATATGCCCTATACTTCACCTTGTGTTACTACTTTAATTATTTTCACCAGGAAGAATCTTTACAGTATGTAGTATATGGCAATTTATCTAATTGTTCTTATAATCAATTTTATTAGTAAGATTAAAACCCTAACAGCTCCAGATATTCGAAAGTTTAAGCTGAAAGTACATTTTATTTGTAGATACAATACATATACGAATGATACTTCTTCCTGTGTTATGACTTTATTTTCATCTGGAAGAATATTTACAATATTAGTTATTGGGAATTAATGTAATTAGGCTTATAACCGATCAAATTAATAATTTTAGTTTCCTAACAATTCGAGAAACTTGAAGGTTAAAGTTTCAAGATATTAAAAATATTATTTGCAAATAAAACAGATC
>JAPMOQ010038315.1:190810-260457 GCA_026543055.1 Argiope trifasciata
ACTTTAAATTTCAAATATTTCTTATTAATCATGCAACCTCATGCTAATTCTTCTTTTTTTACATGAAGAATCTATTACGCATTTAATAAATCATTGAAAATTAAACTCCATACTAAACCTTTTAGATAGAAATTCAGATATTCATAGATTGTACTGTTCAAAAAATAAGAGTTCAAGCACATTTGAGCTAAATTTTTATCTTTATATAATTTAGGCAATCTCTCATTATTACACTTGATTTTGATTTAAATTAGACTGACAAAAGGAATTTCGTAAGTGATATCGTTACTAATAAGGAATTCATCTAATCCAAGGCATCTCTCTTTAGTAACAAGTCTACTAAAATAGAACAGAAACTTATAATTTAAGATTAATAATGGAAGGTGTGATGCATAAATTATGTATTGAAAGTTAAAATGCAATGAAAATATATCAAAAGATAAAGAGCCTATTCGAAAAAAAAAAATCATCGAATATGTTACACATACCTCAATTCGACTAAATTTTTCAAATAAAAAAAAGGCAGACTGCCTAGCTGTAGCTGGTACTACGCAGGCAAAAAAATCAATAAAGAAAGCATATAGTATCAAAAATTAATTATAACGCGTAGGCATGTACATGACAAATGGTTCAAACCATTTTTGCTCAAGGTACAAGATTCAACATGACGGTATTAAATATGAAAGAGGGTAAAGTAATTAACTGCAACACACTTATCTCATTATGAGTATAGATAAGATTTCTTTTGAATTTTTAATACAGATTTATTGAGAGATTCACTGGGACTGCGTGTTCCATGACGTGCATATTGAATCACTTGCATCGATTGCTGACACCCTTCATCGTTATCATTCTGTGGCAAAGAGTTCATCCGTTGAATCATCCAATCATTAGGAAGATTACCAACAGGCAGTTATTTGAATAACTGCGAACTAAGCAATTAGATACGAATTTGTGTCTGATGTTCTTTGCATTCTATATAGCAGTTATTATTTTTATAATAGTTACCAAATTATACCTAATTTTTTGCATTAAAGTAGATTATCTGCCAATTTGTTGAGGCGCTTATTATGTTCAGCAAATCGATTCCTTAATTTTTTTATTTGCATCAGCACTTTTTAATTTGCACTCTAATACCATGCTTTGTAGTTGCCTTAAGCTGTTCCTGAGTTTCCTAATCGGATGCAGGCGTCATCCTCATTCCTCCAATATCGCAAATGATGTAAATAATTGCATTTTTTGTAGTTTGGATCCATAAGTGGATGTAAGAAATGTGTGTAGGAAATATCCTTATTTGGATGTAAGAAATATAAAATCTACAATTTTATTTTATTTTCTGGTGTTTTCGGGCCTATTTAATTAACCTTCCAGCGGGCGCGCGTATGTGAAGGATACACTAGAGATGAATTTTGTTTTATACCTTCAGATCTGGTGGCACTGGGAACACCTGTCTTTGGCTATTTGTCCCCCTCCCTTTGACCTACTTTCAGGTGTCGTCGTAAGTTTGTGGCGTTAATAGGCCTCTGACGATCAGATACTTGCATTTTAGAGATACGCGCGACCGTTCATGTAAGTTTTTGTTACATCTGATTTTGTATGATTTTATAGATAAGTTGTTTTAGACTGGCGACAGCTGGAAAATGCACTTACGAAGGAAAATGCTGAAAAAAAAGCACCCACATCTCTAAAAAGTGATCTAAAATGAGATGGATGGAAGATGTGTCATCATGAAAAAACCTTGCCAAAGAAAGCGGACTAGAATTACTAGGTTCGGTTGTGAGATTTGACAGCAATTTATATGTTTTGAGCACACTAAACACATTTGCTCAAATTGCAAAGATGCAATGAAATAACAATGAAACTATTTTCTTCCTTTTTATATCTAACTTTCAAGTACTTTTTTCTTTTTAGACATATTTTTTTTGCACTGCTATATTTTATATGCAAATTGCTCTGTCAAAATATCGATAATTTCCTTCATATTATTTTTAAATAAATTCTACTGAATTTTAAATCAATTCAACTTGTGGTCATTTTAAATTGTTATTTTAATCTATGTTTATATTTTTTTGCTTCTTTTTAAATAAAAAATGTTTAAAGTGATTGTAGTTATTAATCCTAAGTTATTTACAAGATAATTTTAATAGTTACGCTTTTGAAAATTTATAATTTACTATAGCGTATGTGGAAAATACGTGCGACCTTTCATGTTGGTATGACGGCCATGCCCGCTGGAAGGTTAAATTAATATGATACTCATAACATTTTAAAACCTGATGTTCAACTCTATAAGGATCTAAATGTATCTTGAGAGTAATGTGAAAACTGCCTCTTTCAATTAATTCAAGGTTAGTTTATGTTGTTTTTGTGTTTTATATTATAATGTCTCAATTTCTTCTCCAATGAAAGATAGTTACGCTTATTAAAACTTTCATAATTACATCCTAATATTAGTTATCAACCTCTCCAAAAATTATATTTTATAATAACGTTTCAATGAAATACGTGATATTTTCCATATTTTAATAGAAAACGCGTAGGCTGGAAATTTTAATAAGGAATTCATATCACCAATTAATTCATCTAATCCATTAACTGAAAAAATGTTTAAAAATACTTTTGGTCGGATAATTATATATATGCTAAAACAAAAGTTGTATTATGGCATAATTATTTTCAAATTACCTTATATTTTTATAAAGTTTAAGGGTTTAAAAAAAATAGTATCGTTGTAAAATGACCGATAAAATAATTCTTAAAAAACCCGAATAAGTAACATACTTTTATTGTAACTTCTAAATTATATATTTTATGGATAGCATTTCATTATATAATAAAAACGAAACCAAAAATCTAAGAACTAAAAAAAGAACTAAGAAATCTAGAACTAAAATATCATGCATTCAACTTCACAAATTTCAAATTTGTCCTATTGTTTAAAAAAAATTCCGTAAAACCGTATGTTTAAAATAAAACAGTCTTTCTGATACCACACAATTTTGACTTATATATAATATAGAAAAATAGAGAGAGAGTAAGATTTAACTAGTAGGTAAACCAAATCTATTGAATACATAAATTACGTATACAAAAAAGAACATATTTTACACTCTAAATGATATATATAAAATTCTAAATTCTTAAAATAAATATTAAAACAGGTAAGATTTTAAAATTATATTTACCACCATAACGTCACTTCAGTCAAACCTTTATGGAGGCACTCCCCCCAATTTAAAAATCACCGATTTAAAATTTTACTCTGAACTTAATTTATATTCTTACAACATAACACAGTAAGCCATCTAAATTTTCTACAGAGTATAAAATATAAGATAAAAGCCCTAGTCTTTCAAAAATAAGCCATAGGGCGTTGTTAAAAAGAGATTTCATGGCATTTGACTCTGAATATTTTTATACCGCTACATTTCTAAATGGTGATCTAAATCGCTCGCAACGATTAAGTGATCCATCACTGCTACTAGTATCCTTCATGTCCAATGCTCAATTTTTGAAGATCGATTATATCCTGCATGGATCCAGGATAATAATTGACGTACAAGATGCCTCTACCGCTTTACTTTATTTAGATGATGAATATTGCATGCATAAGATGTTATTTGTTTTAGACGATGATAGAATGGATCATCAACTAGATTGATCAGTATGACCGGTATATCACATTATTTTTTGAATTCCACGTTGATTCAGAGGAAATACCGAGTGATATATCTACTGAGTGATCGCTACAAACTAAAATATTGTAGAAATATCACAGATTTGTGGGTCACTAGTTTCATTTTTTTTCCTTCTATTTATATGAAACGATATTGTAACCGGCAAACTATGATAAATCTCTTTAGATGAAACCAATGGGAGTAGTCTGTCCAAATCTTTATTTCATACTCTCTAATAAGGTATATGAGAGAAGCCTCACGTGGTATACAATAATTATGAAATATTAACTTTAGGAGTAAATTTAGAACTTTTCTTAATCTATCGAACCATCCTTTTATTTGGCGATTTATTTTTGGTATGAGCCTAATATTATCCAAATTCGGATTTGTGTTTTTTTAAATGAGTTTTTCCCAACCAAGTGAAAGAAAAATTTGACAGAAAATGACACACTAACTTTGATATATTTATTTCATTGCTTTATTGAGTTATCGAGTTTGTATGTTTCAGAAACCTTTCTGGCAGCCGTTGTTTTCTGCTTATGATTTTGATAACAGTTAGCTTTGAATGACGTGAATTTCAAGATAATAGCATGTAAGAAGCAACGAGCAACCACTTTACTTGCGAATGATACAATTTTTATATCTTAATGCATTAACTGTGATATTACTAATCTATGTGAATGAAATTACTTGTTTTAAACGTAATTTTAAAAGATGATTAATAGTTTCTAAAATCTTTTGAAATATTTTATGAATTTCAAATGTTCCCATTTTATCATCCAATTACCATTGACTATAGATGACAAGTTAGCAGAATTCAACTGATAACCATAAAATAAATCATCCGCATTAAAATTCTTGCAGTAAATTTTAAACTCGTATATGAATTGACTTTCAGTTAATATTTTCACTCTAAATCCATTCTGATTCAAGTTAAAGGGCCAATATTTAACTTAATCGAGTATCCTATCATTTTGATCGAAAACTTACGATCTATTTAACTTGTAAAATAAATAAAAATTTAATTACTGTGTTAAATTAAAAGCATTTCAAAATAAAAATAGTTTACTTAGCATAAGCGTAAACAGTTTATTTATTCCTGCTTCTTCAACTATTCTGCTGGCGATGTTTTGGCGCAGGAATTTAAAGCAACCCTTGCGCCGATGCAGGGACAGGCATGAGGTACCTTAATGTGGTCACGTCCCTCTAACGACCTCTCTGGCGGAACCCCCCACCCTTCTTGACACGTGATGTGATTGACGACAATATTTTGAACAATCTTTGCATTTCCACCCTTTGCCACCCCTTTAATGTTTTCGATTTCTCAAGGGGTGCTGAAAGATCCAAAATTTCACTCCCTCGACTGCCAACGAACGAATCTCTTTTATGGAAATTTCTGTTTCAGCTATGAAAAGGACTTTCATGATTGTAATTTGGAATTTTGTAATCTTTTATAACTGAGCTAATATGTGTTATGATCATCTAAGTTTCTTAAATAAGGAAACCATTTAAATTTATTGCAAGTTTCTGCGGAAGTCATTATTTTGAGATATTTCCTGTGTTTTAATACTTCAAAGTATACGTCATCACATAATTCTGTTTTATCCTCTTCCCTTTTCGTTCCCTATTCCCAGAAATGAGATTTTTAGGAAATTAGGTATTACCATTTATTGATATAACAAAGAAGAAAAACATTATAAAAAATATGGATTAAACACATTATCAGCCATGGTAAGTCTCAATAGAAATTATACGATGGGACCAAAACTTAAATTAGTAGACAGTGTAATTGTATATTAAAGTTATATATATTTCCCATAGCGAATTCACCCTGAATATTAGTGATGTCTGGTGCAATCGATCAAACTTCGCCACAGACGTTGTTTTTAGATCTCAGATGTTTCTGGAAGAAAACTTCTACCATCTTCTCAAAAATGTCCCAGATATACTCTAAGGGCTAAGATAGAAGAGATCTCGAAGGTCAATTCATGTGCTGAATATTTTCCCTTTCTAGAAATTTATCGAATGGATGAGCTTGTTCATTGTGAACGATTGATGACAACTCTGAAAGTAAAATTGAGATCAACTGCTTTCTTGAAGTTTCTTTGATGATATTTGATCCGTGCAATCATACAATATCTCCTATATGTCTAAATTCTGGCAAAAAAAATTTGCGTATAAGTATCTGCTATACACGTTCCAAATAAAAGTTTTCAAAAAAATGTTTAAAATTGTCACTACAATATTACATTATGATAAAATCGTATCTTAATAATATGATTAAAAAATGGGCAAAATATTTTACTACACAGCAACCAGAAAATATTACTTTGGCCTAGGACGATACACCTACTTTAAATATTTTTAACAACACGCCCTGCACTAAGATGGATGTTCGATCACTTGCAAAAAACTACCCTCTGGACATTTTTTTTGTGTGTGAAGACAATAGAAAATAGTTATTTTCTGCACGTAGTCAGTAAAGTATTCGAAACTGAAAGGAACGGCTATTTGAGAGAAAATAATCCAAACCTTTTTTAAACCTAGCGTATCAGCAGCTTTTTATTGACGAACTTTAGTGCTTTTTCTCTAATACCTGAAAATAATAATCCTCATTTTTAATTTGAAAATCGGAATAAATAGTGTTGAAAGTGACAAGAAATTACTCCCACTGGGAATTAGATAAGTAACCTGAGATAAGTAATAATTTAAGTAGATAAGTTTAAAATATGAAAAGTGAACTATATATAGATGATAAAAGCTGTGATGGTATCGTTAATTAATTTTTTATCATTCATGGTTATTTATTATATGTGTATGTTTATTTATGTTTTTACTATATATTTATATTATTTAGATAAGATTTATTATACGAAATACTTTTTCTTGAGAATTTGCTTTACCTCTTTAGGTAAGCTTTATCAATGAGAGTAAAAAGTAATGAAAAATAAATATAGAAAAAAATTCTTCAAAATATCATCCACTGCAAAAACAGAAAAAAAAACCGAATTGCAAAAAAGAAAAAAAAAGTCAGTTTATTTATTATTTCAACTCCGATCAAAGCTCGAAAATCTGTATCAATCTCTTATCAGAAATTAAAATAATTCTGAAAATGTAAACAAACATCTTTAAACCATTCCGCCGCAGTTAAATGAGATTTGCACTGGGCACACAATTATGTAGAAAATGATTAACGAAAGTTCCGGCTCGTAATATTAATTAAATTTAATGAAGTTTAATCCATTTTATTTTTCATTTTCATGGATATTTTAATCAACGACAAACGATTTTAATCATGTCGCACGCGATAAATAACTTAGTTTAATCCAAATAATTCGTCTTTGTTAAGACGGGAGCTTTAATAAATAACAAGGTAACTGTGGAATTTATTTAAATTACTTTAAAGTATTCTAATCAGAGTCTAATCTCAAGGGTTTTGCATGCTTGCTTTTTGTTTAATCATAAAATATTATAAACATTTATTAAAAATTGTCGTCAGATCAAGAATTTATGTCATAAATCAAAAAAGACATTTTTATTACTTTATTTTCTGATATAAATAAGCGGATTCTAGCTATGAAATGCCTATTAAAAATTTATATAAATCCTTAAAGTATTGAGGTTTCTATACATTATTTTGTGTCTGGGATTTTTTATATAAATACATTGTTCTAAATTAGTTATATGGATTAACTTTATCAATTTAAAAAATCCAAGAATCTGACAATCAATCAGATTTAGACTTTTTATTATTGTAAGGTTATCTGTGTGTTGTTGGTAGTTCACAAATCTAATATTTGACCTAAAGATACCAAATTTAGCATATATGTACTTTTGGGGGTGTAAGCACTTTAGGAACGATTTTAAAATATATATTAAGTATTAATACATAGTACAGTAGTATAAATAATATAAGTATAATAGTATAAATAATAATAGTACATGACAATAGTATATTAATTTATGATTATCCAAGACATTTCCCAAAATATTATTGCACAAATCAATGTATATATTCAGGGTGGTTATGATTAAACTTCCTTGCCCTATAAACATCATACTACAACACAAACGGGTGGAGAGACTGCATCGAACTTTAGCATATAAACTATACACGCTCACGGAATTTCGAAAAAAAAGTTCCAAAATGCAACCAGAGGACACTTTTTCGGTGAAAATATTAAATTTAACACGATAAACGACCAGCACGGAATACAGAAACAATATTAACAATTCAGAATATGAATTATGAGTAATAAAAAATAAAAACGGGCAAAGCCTGTCAGTTCTAAGAAAAAATGTCCGGATTCGCATGCTTGCGAAAAAGAGGGAGCTTTATGCAAAATAGATAAGAGTAAGAAACATCTGCACTTGTTGTCATGTTTTATGTCGACGTTTCTGGTTTTTCCGAGGATGGTGTCATCATTCCGTCTTTAATGATGATGGTACCTTGTTGCGGCGTTGAATGAATGAAAGAACTCCGTAACACTTTATGTGCGATGCATTGCAACTGATCAGTTAGGATCTGTTATTGAACACACTGTCCACCGAATTGAATTTTGTAGCAGGATGAGAGTGGTCCCTTTTCATTTCCGTTGTTTTGTTTCGCGCTATTATTTTTCTTTACCTTTACTTAATGTGATCAGATGACAAGTTGATTAGAAACTAATCAATAAATGTTAATATTATTTCTATATTCTGTTTTGGTCATTTATTGTATTAAAATTATAATGTTTCCGGAAAACTATTAATTGGCCTTTTTTGGATATTTTGGAATTTTTTTTTCTAAATTCCTTAAGTGCATCTGAAATATAGTCTATATGATACATTTGCAATTCATTCGCCCATTTCCGCTGCATAAGGCTATTAATAGGAAAAATTTAATTGTAACCATCCTGCATATATTTAAAATTCAAAACTTTCTACTTCGGCACATCAAGTAAATTGGCATAGTTCATTACTTTTTTCCTTATTATTGGCAATTTGATTTTGACTGATTAATTTGATACATCATGATCGAATTTCGTTCTCACGTTCTTCAGAAATGACAGACTGATCGATTGATTGGGGCTCAACTTTTTCTTTATAAATATTTTTTAACAGCATAGTATTGAGATCTGATTTGACGGATGACTGACAGAATGCGAATATTTGCCTTTTCTTAAAATTATGCACGTGGATTAATTCTCCATTTGCTAATTCGTTATTAAGGCTGGTTGGAAGTTCAATTTTACAGTAAGTATCATGACTTACATGATCTTGTGTTAATATGCGGAACTCTTGCGTTTTGAGCATTGGATTACATTTTATTAATCGTCTTTAGGAGCTTATGAATATCCCTTTCATTCGATTTCACCCTCAGAGGGATGTCGATGTGAAGAACGATGTGTTCATTTCCAGAGTCTTTGTCAGCTATTTACCTTCATACCATCTGATGTGTTTTCTAAAATAAGATAGCATCAATAATTTTGAATCGTAATCTTTTATCTCTATTCAAGATTTGCGAATTAATTATATGTAGAATGAGTTCGATTTTGCGAATAATTCGTGTTCGAATATATCACTTGATTTTAGCTTGGTTCTTAATATTAATGAATTAATCATTTTGGAGGACCAGCTGATTCTCCGAGAATATTGGTATAATAATGCCACTAGAACAACAGTATCATTTTCTTTCAGGCATGTTTTCAATCTTTAGGTATGAAGGAAGTTACTTATTTTTATTCTTTTTAATTTTCATTTTTCAGTATTGAATTTCAAATTAAGAAAATTGTTCAGTATACAGATAGTTGTTCAATTAAGCTTAAAAAATAAATGATCGAAATTGACTTAATTTAAAAAAAAACCCTTTCAAATACGGTAGAAATCAAATTATTTGTAACAAAATTTTACATTTAAGGAATTTTTCAGATCCTTTTATGGAGAGTGGAGGGAAAAGAAAATGTTAAAATTGGGAGAATAGTCCGTCACACTCATCGACATACTAATTACACCAAATTATTTACAGAAAATTATGTCTAGCAAATATAATGTATTTGTAATACTTTTAATATATTTTAATTATATTATATATATATATATATAATGTAAATAAAGTAATAACCCTTCTACAGAATCTTAAGTAATAATTTTGTTTTACACTTATGTCCATAAATTAAGGATAATTCAGAATCACATGGAAATCAAATTCTAAAATACATATATAACCAGTAAAACTATTACATCTTAAAAAAAAAATTGCATGAAGTCACCAGATGACACCGATATTACGTCACAATGATGAGAGTACAAGAGAGTGATGTATAAAGAATGCAACCAAAGAAGTAAAATTGTTCACAAATGTTTTATAAGACTTTCAGTGCAATAACCGCATAATTATGAAAATATATATTTGGATGAATTTTTACGTGTAAGAATTATCAACCGCATGGAATATGGGCGTACCCAGCTGGAAGTATCCGAGGAATTTGGAATCACCCAGGGGGACATTTCCAGGCTTTGGCAATGATTCCGAGATGATGGTAATGTGAGTAGACGTTACTGCACAGGTCACCCACGAATTACAACTCTGAACAGGACCGGTATTTGGCAGTGACTGCCAAAAGAAACAAACGAAACGTAGCATCCAACCTGTCTAGTCAGCTCCCTTCAACTACATGCATTGCAGTTTCAAGGCAGACCGTGTAGAAATGTTTAGGGCAGATTGGTCTACATGCTCATAGAGCTGTCAGATGTGTTCCACTGACTGTAACTCATTGTCATCTGTGGTTAGTAGGGAGTAGAGAACATGCATTGTAGACAACGCAGCAGTGGGCCTATTTAATGTGTCCCAACGACTCCAGATTTAGTTTACAGTCTCATTTTCGCCAGTCTTCTTATGGAGAGCGCCAGAATATACCACCAAGTTACCATCACCACCAAGAGACCATCGTTGAATGACACCGTTACAGTGGTGCGAAATTGTTCGCTTGGAAAGGAATTTTTCTTAGTTCCAGAACTGACCTGCATGACTGGCCAAATCTATCGGGTCATCATTCTAGAACAACATGTACGTTTGTTTCAAAGAGCTGTGGGCGCAGAATTCTTGTTTATGAATGACAATGTCCTCCTCAGTATGCAAACATCGTAAACGAATGCCTTCGATCGGTGGATATCACCCGTATGGATTGGCAAGCATTCTCACTGGTCTTGAATCCAGAAGAGCATATGTGAGACATATTTGACCAATGAGTTGCAGCCCGTCCACCACCGCCTACATGTCAACAGCAATTTCACAGAGCATTGCTTGATAAATGCTGTAATATTCCCCAAGATCAATTGATAATGTAATTGCATTCCCATGCATTTAACGGACTATATTTCATCATCTGGGAGAAATATTATGTATTAACCATCATACCAAACCATATAATATTGGGTTTTGTAAATAGTTTTGTAATTTGAGCCAAGGAGAAAAAAAATCACGATTTTTATTAATGATATTAAACATATAAGATCTGTTTTTACTCTTTACCTTTTGTTTATTAAATAGGTTTTACAAATAAGTCGCAGTTGTCTTGCTTCCGACTCTTTCTTTTCATGAATTTCATTATCCTTAATTTATGGATGTGAGCATATTTTTCATGTGGATCTTACTTTTATTATATTTCACCAAACGTATGCTTACTTACTTTAGTTTATATTTACTTAGTTTGATTTAATTAATTGGTTTATTTTTTTTTAAAAGTCAGCCGAATTTTTATTTAAAATCGAAAATTTTTAATCATTCTAATTTATATATTTCCGATACTGTTCTATTTCAGTTTACTTTAGATAATTAGAGTCTATTGTAAGATCATTAAAAATACATTTTCAATTATATTTGTCTCAAAAAGTACAGTGCTTTTATTCCTGCTTAAGTTGAATATTCGGAATTCAATGATATAATAATTATGGTATTAATACATTTATATCAAATTATTACAGTGCTCTATCTTCCTTTAAATTAAATAATTGGCACTTTACATTATACGCATTATATTAATTATATATTTTCCCGACTATATTCATTTAAAATACATGCAGTAATATAGTTTCAATGATGATGTTAAACATTTCATGAGATATATGTGCTGTTAAAATAATTATATTAGGTACGCTTTGCAATAACTCTTAATATCTTCACTTGGCAGCACTGACAGCATTGTTGGTTAATGGACTCATTTGTATGTCAATTAGTTGCTGAGACCCTGAATGTCAAAATGCCGTCGATAGGCAACCGTTGAGTTAACGTGGCATTATGTTTGTATGGTAAGCATGCCAAATTTCAAGCAAAACAAAAAATATCAGACACGCAGTGCTTTCCTTTTCCAATAAAAAAAGAAACATGAGGGCAAACATTTGTACCTTTTAGAAAACTTACTAAACTTCTACACGAAAATAATTATAAGAACCTTTGGATTCTTACCGATAGCCGCAGCTCAATGGAACACCTTAACAATTGGATTTTTGTTGAAAATAAAGCAAGTTTGTCTATTCTCCAGAAGTTGAAGCTGATTGCTCTCCAGCATAATATTCATTTTCAGTGGATCCAATCTCATGTGGATCTACTTGGTAAGGAAATAGCAAACGGACTTCCAAAAAAAGGAAGCAGCCTAGCAACTCAATATTTTGCTGAGCTTACATACTCGGAACTCCTCTCAGATGAAACCCCAAAATAAGAAATGGATAGTTCTTCCCAATCATGAGTAATATGGAGCCAATAAGCCGGGCCAGTTCTTAATTCTTCCTGATGACAGAAAAACCAACACTTGCCAATAGCACCTTGCTATTGAGCACCTTAAATGTCTTTTATCTTCTTAGGGTGAAAAATCTTACCTTCTTTGCCCGAAATGCCGCCAATATCAGGCCTCTGCTAAATACATTTTAGACTTTTTAGGACTTCTTTGGGAATAAATTTATTCTTCTCCCCTCCTCATTTTTGACTTTTTATTTGTGAAAGGATTTTTGAATTTGGTCTCGTAATCAGGCCATGGAAATTAGCGACAACAACAACAAATAAACTTACAATAAAAATGGACCTCAAGCAAGATGCGAGTTGCAAGTTTGTTTAAATGATTCAAGGGTGGTGATTTCATACATTTGCGTTAAGTGGAATCAGAAGAAAGAATGAGATCTGAAATACCATAAGCTTCTAAAATCAGGAGAAACAATTAATACCATTTATTACCAGTGACTAATCAGATTGAAACATACATTGATCAAAACTCGTCAACACTGAACTGCAATACATGGGAAAATTATTTTTCAACAAGGAAACATTTTGAGCACAACGAAAAACATCAGATACACCATTTCTGCATATGATTGAGAAATTTCACCCTGTCCGCCGTATTTCACAGACTTGGGGTCTTCAGACTACGTCTGGTTTTCATCGTTTTCTTATACACTTAACTAATAACGCGTCAACAATTATGAAAATTTCGAAAAAAAATCTAGCTTGCCGGAACAACTCAAAATCTAAACAATTATTTTTCAAAGAGGACATTCCCTATTTGAAAGACATATAGGCAAAATATAACGATAGCAATTATACATGCACTGAATAAAGTATTTGTTACCTTTATAACGAGTTACGATTATTTTTTTAAAGAAATATTAATTATAAACATCACACCTGAGAAATATTCTTATTTTTCGTCAGATTAAAAACATGAAAATGGAGCAAAACCGTGATATTTATAATGATATATATATTCAATATTTCAAATGTGTTAATAAGTACTCAATATGAGGAACGCACATTAAAGTGTGTATTAAAATTATTTTGTGTAGCACAAAAATGTCTGTAAAGAAAATATTGATCGCAACGATTTTATTATCATCATCACTCCTGTTAATAATTTCCTTCGTAAAGCTTGGTTAAACAATTATTGATTTTTTTTTATTGAATAAACGAGATTTTTCCAAATTTGGTAATTTTCATTTCATGAGAATGTCTTGTTCATGTTGACATTATTAGTTAATTTCAGGAAACTTTCACTATTTTAGCAGTGATTCTTAGTCCCAAACATTTTTCAGTAATTTCCATTGTTTGAATCACAAAATGAAGCTAATTAAAAAGGCTGGGGTGGGGGATTCTTTTTCTTAATTTTTTTTCTCTTTCTAATTATCACAGTTTTTTTCCTTAGTAGAACTTTTTTTTTCGTACATACATAAAAAAATATAATTTTGAGCCTTGGTGAGAGAGTTGCCTTGGGAGGAGAAAAAAAATGAATTTGAAGATAAAGAAAAATTCATGAAAACTAATTATTGAACTTTTTGTTAATAAAAATTAAGATTTTTTTTAAAAACAATCTTTAATTATCGTACTAAGAATAGAATTTTTTAGTTATTTATCCATTATTGTTATTCATTATTGTAAATATTTTAAATAATAAACTTTAAATTTTCTCAATTTTACTGACCGATGGAACCATTCATAAAGAATTTAATTTATTCTAAATTTATCTACTTTTTTCACAGAGTTATAAAAATAATTATTTTAATGAGAGCTTAATTCTGAAAATTATAGTTGCTTGCTATTTGACAAGAGAAAACCGAAATAGCAGTTTATTCTGTCATGTTATGAAAATAACCCAAAAATATGAAAATTATGAAAATGTATTAAGAATTATGAATTTTGATTATTTATATTTCTTAGTGAGAATATTGTCGCATTGTGAACATCAGCATATAAAAATTGAGACAAATAACTGAAAATGTAAGAGCACTGAATAAAGAGAGAGAAAAAAGTTAGAAAATTGGCTTCCAAGACGTTTCTATTAGAATTATAAAAAAATATTTTAACAATCTTTAATTTCTTAATTTGGCTCTTTGCCAAATAAGAGGAGAAATAACATTTTTTCTCGAAATCCATATTTTCAGCCATGAATCAGCGAGAAAAGTCTTTGAGATAACAATTAATATAAATAATTTCGAGAAAGCAATTAACAATTAATAGGAAAATAATTAAATAAAAATCAATTTAAAGATTAATTGATAGTTCTCTTTTTTAAATTAAATCGAAGTGTTTGGATAGTCACATTATAAAAGTTAAAAAAAAAAATTGAAAATTCAAGAATTTTTTTTGTCCTGAAAACAGAGAGACAATTATTTAAAAATTTCAAAAATACAATAAATTACATTACACGTTTAAATCAATTTTTTTGAATTTTACTGATGCACTTATTTTTCAACTAGAATGAGTCAAAGAAATTTCAGGGGTCAAAAATGAGTTAAAAGCTCTTCAAAAAAACAAGAAAATGAAAAGAAAATTCTATGTTAAATATTGAAATTCGAACTAAAAGATGCATTCAGTAAAAATTAAAATTACTTGAAATGAGTTTCATTATTGTAAATACGATAAGTTTACCTTATAACAGACACTCATAAATGTCGATGAATAATCCTATATAAAATCTAAAATTCATGTTTGAATTTAAATTAGTTTTTTGGAGATAAATAAACTAATAATAGATTCGAAATGTTAGAATAAGTAATAAAAATAATTTTGATAACTATAAATAGATTCATATTTTTAAAAGAAGTGATAAAAATAATTTTGATATCACTTGAAAAGTTATATTATTTGAAATGTAGTAAAATCGAAATAATTGTTTTAAATTTAACAAGCAACTCAAAATTTCAAAAAGTGCCTTCATTTTTCAAAATAATTATCTTTGTAAACAAAATCTGCCAGTTCTAATTAAAATCTTTAATTGGAGTATTGGATATTATTTTCAAGCGATATTTATGAATCAATAAATCTCTCAGTTTGAGTATTCTATGGCTGCCTAAAGCTATTTTGAAAATGACCTGGAAAGATTTAAAGTGGTAATCAAACAATTACCATCAATTATTAGCAATAAAGAAATTCTAATTTGATTACCTACATATTAATGTATAAATTATTACCATAGTTCAGATGTTATGGCTGTGATAAAATGGCTGAGAAAAATATTTTATCTACTTATATTTCATATGTTATAAATGAACTAGAAGACGATATTTTAGGAAATAAAGGTCATTAATGGTTAAAAAGGAATAATAAACATTTTTCATTGCTGAGTTTAAATATTCAGCAATTAACAGAGACGTAAAAAATTTGAAATAAATTATTGGAAAACTATTTCTTTTTACTTTCTATTCTTGGAAAATTATTCGAATCTAGAAAATTAATCCTAAAAAATATTTTATCTCAAACGAAGTGCTTACGATTCCCGATAAACTCGGTAAGATAAAATGACATTTGAGATAAAGTTTTAAGAATAATCTATAACTAATAATATAATTTGCTGACATTGCAATAGTTTGCATGTTTTAATATTCTATTTAAAAATTTATCATTGAATATCAGTTTTTTCGAATTAATACTTAAATGTTAACAGTAAATGTATTTAACGTTATCCCATAGAATAATTTAACTATAAATCAATAAAACAAATTTACTAAATTATAAGTACATAATAATATTAACTCTAACATTTTAGCCTGAATTCTAGTGATTTATATGAAGATAAAATATTTTAATTAAGATTAAGTAATTAAATAATTAATAGGCAATATCTTATTATATTTGAGGAAACATTTGAGCATTAATTAATTAACATTTTTTTTATAAGAGAGTAACTTAATATTCAAATTTTAATTTATATTCCTTAGATTCACTTTATAAATTCAGTCTATTATCTTGGAAAAATATATCATGAAGTGTATAATTAAAAAAATGTTGATCTTAATTAAAATTCAGATACCGTAAATAAGTTTTTTTGTATAAATTCATTCACTGAAAATATATTCAAAACCCGAACTGAAGGTCGACGTCTATATTTTGAAAAATAAGTTGTATTAGAGGTTTTTTTTCCAAATGTATCTTTTTCGAATAAACGAGCATTTTATAAGGTAATGTGTTCAAAAAAATATTGATAATTTCTATCATGTACAAAAAGTAATAAGTATTCAATGCTATCTGATTTTTATTTTTCCTAGTTTTATAGCTTATGTTTGAATATTATGTAATCCATGCGTTAATCAATCAAACTTTTGTTATTTTCGTAGGATGTATGTTAAAATTATGAAAAATTACAAGTTTTAATTAATTTTAATTTAAAATTTCTGACTTTTGCTGTATTGGAACTACCATTACCAAAAAATAAACTAAACCATCTTGGCTTACGCCCAAATAATTGCCATATCTGTTTTCCTCTAGTTTATATAATTTTCTTAAAATTCATTTCACCTAAAACTACATAAACTTAAAACACCCACAAAACAAATGTATTTGATCTTTTTGCCACAAACTGAAGCAGATGAGGAAAGTAAATAAACCAAATAAATAAAACTTAGCTCGTTGCATTGTGTATCAGCGCTTGGGTTAAAAGCATTTCCGTAAATATTACTTGAATTAAAGAAAAAAAAAAACATTGTTTGGTGGATTTAATACGGAAATTTATGGAAAAAAAAATTTGGATATATGAATTAATATTTCATTTACTTAGTTTTTTAGTTCGTTATTTTTTTTAATTATCATATTTCGATAACTCGTATGAACCAGCAATAACGTCTCTTCCTTTTTTATTTATTGACGGAAATTCGAGCGTTTCGCTTGGTGGAATTTTGAATAAAAAGGAGCTTTCATTCAGATGTCTTCTTTATGATCGATTTTCTTCAGAAATTGTTAGCAACTTACAACTTTGATGGCAAGACCCTTATCGTTGGCTCTTGATTTATCACATTCTCATGTTGTTAATTCTCGGATTTGGAAATTCTCCACAGTTTTATGCATGCATCGGAAAGCGCTTCTTTCGTATAAAAAAATGTGACATGACCTTTATCCTTCGTTTATAAATTATCTCATTCCCATACTGATCATTCTCAGATTCGGAATTACGCTTTTACGCATGAGAAAGAAGGCGTTTATTTCGTTAAAAAATGTAAGATGTAAGATAAAAGGAAGGCAGGTTTGAATTTAGCAATAGGAATATTTCGGATTATTCACGAAATAAGGAGTCGTAGTAAATGCTCATCTTTTTGCCTATTACCCCTTAGAGAAATGTAGTCGTCGAAAAGTTCTAATCTTGGGACCCTGAAGTGAACAGTTTTCACGAATATACATACATAAAGACGACCATTCTCTTAGTGAATTTAATAAAAAATTCAACAATCTTCTGTTATTACTATGAGAGAAAATGTATGCATAAATTTCATATCTCCAGCTCTTTGCATTTTTGAAATACCGAGTTCAAATGCATAAGGAGGGACTGATATTCTAAATTTCATATAAATCTACAAATTTGGCGTTAGAACAACATACCCTCCTTGCAGGTCAATGTATTTGTGTTTCATCATATTTATAAACACATAAGACTAACACTCTTGACTTCAAAAATTCATGTCCTTGAGATTATCTTAATAAACTTTCTTTTAATTCAAAAGTTTAGTGAGTACGGAATGATAGACATCAAGAAAAGTCTCTAGACTGTCTATCATTTGCGACTTCAATCGGCGTCTCATGTATATTGACAAAATTATTCGTCATTACAGGCACTTGAAGAAAGTTAAATACATCCAGATAAACCATTTAAAAAATTCAAAGCCAATAGAATTGCTTGAAAATCAGAATGCTGATGTACCTGCTGTTTGTGATGAGATATTGTTCAGAACAAATACAGCACATTTAGCGATATAACAGTTTTCTCCCAACAGTTTGAATTATAAACAGCAAAGATAGATATTTATACTTTCAAAAAAGTATTTTATGACTAAGGTTCACAACAAGAAAAGTCTTCAAAATGTGAAAGATATTTTTTTGACTATTATATTGCCTTCTCTTATAATACTTCTACTTTGTCGTAAAATGTTACCAAGGCTTTATCTAACGATAAAATCATGTGTTAAATTTCATCCAAGTAGATGTCTGTATTTTTAAGCTATTATGCTCACATGCACATGGAAAGTAAACTAACGATCATAATCCCTTAATGGATTTTAGTCAAAATCAATGGATTTTGACAATAATTTGATAGATACTTACATTCTTGGGGTTAAAATTTCAAACCAAATTTTCATTCGTTCATTTTTTTGTCAGTTAATCATTAAATTTCCAAAAAGGATTTTAATTTTAATACACCTGGTAAATTAAAGAATAAAAAGAACAACGAAAATGCAATCAAGTAAATGGTTTTAAAATAAATATTTGGAATAATTATTTTAAGAATACCATAAAGAATTATAAAAAGGAAATATTCTTTCTGTTCAAAGCAAACCGGTATGATTTCTTTTTTAACTGTGGAGACAGGAAAATCTGGAGTATAAAAAAAATCCCGTGATCGAATATTTTTATGATTAAAATACTTTCTAGTTGTTTACTTCGTCTTTAGAAGAAGAAAAAAATCCTAGAGTATGATAGAGACATCGAAATTTATCATTCGTTATTTTATTTAATGATTTTTCAATGTATTCGAATAAATAAAAACAATAAACTACTGTTTCAGATTTCTTAGTAATATAAACCCGATATGTTTCCTAAAAGCCGGCTGATGTATTTTCTTTGATTAATAAACCGCCTTCCGATATTCAGAAATAAACACGTACACTCCGTCTTATTAACAGAAGATAAGGTACTCCGAAAAGAGGATTTCTAGGAGGAAAAAAATAATACAAATTGCAACGGAAAAACAAAGTTGGGTCTTTGCACCGCTGCACTGCGCGCCGCTACTTCTTCAAGATTAAACGGAATTTGATACCAGAGTTAATCAGTTGGAAACACTGTAGTATCCCGATCTCCCATCTCCCTTATCATGAACTGTTTCTTTAAGTCCGTTTCTTTTCCAATAGTAGTGTTTATATTTATATCTTAAGAAAATAAAGTACAAAATAAAATGAAAGTGAACAAGTGAGCAGCTGGAAAAAAAAGCAGATTGTTCAGACAGCTGCAATATTATTTATTTTGTCTCAGGAAGAAGCGATTCCGTTTAAATGTAAATAAACCATATTACTTTCAATTCCGTGATGAAATGTAGCGTGAGCATGTACTGTTGATTGAACAAGTTTCTGCGTTTAAAGGCAGTATGTTCTTCTTGGCTTTTATTATCTTCAGAAAGCATTTTTTCCCTTCACTTTTTTGTTTGTTTTATTAAAAATCCTGTTTCGGTGGATTTTAGTTTTGAATTATTTTTGCATTAAAGTATTTTGTTTGTTTCCATTGTTCTCTTTTTTTCTCCCTCTCTCTCTTTCCTTTATTTTGTCGGAAATGTTTCGAAATGCGACTGACGCAGAAGAGAAATACTTTGAGCGAAAGATTCGGGATAATTAATAAAATATTGTAATTTCTAGTAATCTATATTGATGAATTTATTTAGGATAAAACTGCTATTTCCATCTTTAATTGATTTCAATAGATTACTATCCTCAAGTAAAATTTTTACAATACCTAGACGGTCATGAATCATTTTGCCATTGTATGATAAAGATGGTGCCTTAACTGGTTCCCTGTAGACACATTCCAAAAAAAAAGACCACTTTGAGATGAACAGCTTATCATGAAAGTGCAACAGATTATACATGATGGATATTTGAAGCAATCAATTCGAATCCCTGGCCTTTTAGATATTTTTCCACTCCTAATAAGTTTTACATTTCCTGTTTGTTTTCAATTTAGAGTGTTCGTTGTAATTTTTTCCAATTTGAAATCTGACAATCCAGGTTTGAGTTAAATATAATTACGTCGAGTGTACTTTAAGATGAAGAATTTTTAAGCTAGATATTCATTTTTTGTTGTGCGAGTCATTTGATCATTTTCAGTCAACTTCATCTGTAAATATTTTGATTAATTTCTGTCTTCCATAAGTAATTATTCTCATAAAACTCTTATGTTGTATAAAAATAATTGATTCTCCAATAAAAGTGGAGTTGCTAGTCATAATAGATACAGTTGCTGAGCCAAGATCTACTCCCACATTCTTATGGCTATTATATCAGTTTTTAAAATGATTTTTGAATTTTATCTAAATGAATCTGCTCTATCCTGAGGAATACCAACTTCTTGAATATCGACAAATATTTATTTCCATTGAAAAGAAATTTATGTGAAAAATAAAACGATGTTGTTGTGTTGTATATAGAAAGAGAAAACCAAGCAATGGAAGAGGGCGCCCTAATACTTTCTCGCATACTCTTTAATAAATACTTTTGTATATTGTTATCTGAGTGTTACTAATGTACAATAATTACAGAAAGGAACCTATTAGCGTACAAATTTTAGGGAATAGTCATAAGTCACAGTTATTAGGTAAGTATCAGAGTATCGAAATTTTTTTGACTGTTGAAATTTAAGTTTGTTTCTCAGCAACAGTTGTAATCTCAAAATTACATATCATATTTTATCTGTATTTAATTTTCTGTGTTTTTGAGTTATCGTTTTCACATGCTAATGAAAGTACAAATCTACAGAGAGTCAACTTTCTGGTAAATTTGGTTCTGAATTTGTGAGGTATCCACAATTTAAATATTAAATCTATGAACCAAATTTTATTCATCTAGTTTTTCTTCAATTTGAAGCTGATTTGAAGCTTTCTTCAATTTGAATTAACAGACAAATTAAAAGATGTATACAGCTTTTTTCAATTTATTTTGAAAAAATTTAAGGTTCGGAAACTCGAACGTTTTCAAGCAAAAAAATAATAAATCTAGAAATTATTCTAGCAGCATTTTTAAGTAACTAACCTTTTCACGTTTTATATCGGATAGTTTTATAATTTTGGCAAAACATATTGTTTTATAATTTAGGAATTGTGTAATCCTATAATTAAATAGCATTTATATGGAGATTAAAGGTTTTAACATTTAGGGTATCATTCTGTTGACAGCTCAACATTCAAGTAAGGTCTGTAATGTATTGCCATAATCGCCAACCAAATTTCATGCTATATTCCAGACAAATTGAGTCGTGTGAAATTCAAAACAATGCACAACTCAATGTTTTATGCCATGCTCTGTTGCATTTGTTGTTTGATTGAAATTCATTAACTAGTTACAAAAAAGTGAACGAACTAAATCTCATATTTCTAATCTGTAATAAATTGCTGATGATTTTTCTACTTTTGAATCTAGTAGCTTGTGTCTCAAATTATTAAATATCCAAGGACAAGCCTTCCAACCATTGAAATTAACTATCTACCAATCTACAAATCCCTCTTGGGAGGGGGGTGCCTCTGAATGAGGATGAGAAGCTTCTGACATGGTGGTTGAATCTTGCCACCATAGAGGGTACACAAATAGATCGCAGTCTGACTCTTCCTATAGATGATGGGACGTACTTTCTTCTGGAAGTGTTTTACCGTGGCCAGTGATGGCCTTTAAAACTCAACCACAGTTCCCGACAGTGCTGCTATTGTGGCTATCCGATCATTCAGCAGTATTTGCATTATGTATTCAGTATTATGTGTGCCTTCGGATGGGTTGGAAAATCAGTAACATGACTTACCTATCTATACAATTACCAAGCTTAATTAATAGTTTAGGTACCCACTGATAAAATAACATCAGTGGGAAACATAAGACGTGTAGTTAAATATTGGATGACATTCGCTGTGACGTTTGTCACTTGATTATAACTTGCTATGAATTAATAGATAAGATGAACTAAATCAAGTGATAATGTGTAACTGGTCTTAAATTGAAGGCATAAATTTGTTAGTTTTATTTCTTGTAATAGTCATTTGCCAATATTACTAATTTTCCAAAAATAAATGAATTAATTGAATTTAGGATCTCATAAAATATCTTTATTTTTATCTTTTGTTTTTCTCAAATTAATATTTGTGTACATATTAAATATTTATTAAAATGAAAAAGCAGCTGTTTAAATAGAAAAGTAAAAGCTGAAACGTGAATATATTTCTTTTAAAAAATCATTATAAAATGCAAATTAACATTCTGATTTTTCATACTTTTAAAATTAAGAGTAATAATTGATAAACCAAAAATCAAGTACATTAGTTTCTTCTGAGACAGAGAAAAAAGCGTTTATGAAAATCTTTTAATAAAATGAAGTATAATTTATACGTTAGGTATAAAAGTGGTTTATGATGTCAGCAGGGCAAATGCTTTTTTTAAGGCAACGCAATTTATCTTAAAATAAATTCTTTGTTATAAATATTTCAGTATAAAAACTGTAAAATGTTTCGAAAAAGACTGTAAAACGACAAATTTATATTTTTATGAATATTAAACGAAATTTTGTCACTTTGTAGAGACATTTAAAAATAAATCTAATGATAAATAGTGCATTCAACTTATAAATTTATTTGGTTGTTTATAACTTTTCTTTTTCCGCAAATTCTAGAATTTTAAATTAATTTTAAAAGAAAGACAGATGAAAAATGCTTTTGCGTTAAATAGTTTTTAATGATCATTTCTTTGAGCACTAGCTTTCATGCGAACACATATTGTATCTTTCTGGATATTAGTTATTTATTTAAATTAAATGCAGCAATCTCTTCTCTTGCAGACGAATTTGTAAAGCCTAAGAATATATATATATATATAATATAGCATTTATTTTGCGTTACATTTAATAAAGAATTAATCGCAGACGATTTTATGAAATTATAAAAAATCTTTTTACCATTATATTTACTCCATTGAAGTTTCGTTTTCCCAGGATGACAATAAAAAATCTTATACTATAATACGAGGAATAGTTGCCAAGTCGAAAATCGCCCCAGAATTAATAAACTCCGGTAAACTTGGGGGTCTGGGGTTTTTGGCCACGAGGAATCGATTGGCGCCGGTTTTGAAGCGCTACGGTCGAGCAGTTCGGAGTTACAGATAGGATATTTTCAAACTTTATTAGTTCGCCATAATGGCTACTTAAATTTTCAAGCGGTAACGTGCTGCCATCTATAGCCAATATGGCGAACTAATAAAGTTTTATGTTTATGCTGTTATAGGTTTATAATATGTTTCTTATGTATGTATATATGTTTGGTTTTTCTAAATAAATTTGTCAAAAATATTGAACTTCAAAAGACTTCAATCTTTACCTTTACTTTACCTTTGTATAGAATAGTTCCCTTTCCAAACTCTAACTTTGTTTAGAATAGTTTACAATGGTGCACTTTAACCGGTTATCTTTTCACCAATGGTTTCACAAATTTTCTTATGGCATGTATTGTTTTGATAAATCACAATTGAAAATTTAAATCTTCGAGTTAGCTTCAATACCTGTTTTCTCCGAGCGGAGCTCGGTCACCCGCTGGTATAGTTTTGTTTAAAATAAAGAAGGAATAAGAGATTAAAATAAAATAAATTTTTAAAGGAAGTGTTTTTGTTTAATCAACTGAATTAGAGCAAGAATGCGTAGATTTTAGATGTATAACATGTCCAAATACCTATCATAAAGTATAATTAAGAAAATATATCCTGGATTAATATCTATATATTTTATTATAGGTAATAATATTTGTTCGAAGTAAGACTCAAATGTCCAGTTTACAGGAAAAACAAGAACTATATGGAATAACTCCGATATTTTGAAGCAATTCTTGATAAGGAGGATATCTGAATTATAATTCTTACCTCTGAACTTTTGCTTTACAGTAAAGAAAGTTTTTCTAATTTCAATTTATATAACATAATTTAGGAACTATAGTGAATTCAGTTGTATTTTAATTGAAAAATAAACTCGTATTTTATAACTATACTAACAAAGAAACCACTGATGAATGATGTTATTTTAGACGATCTTCCGTAAACATTCCCAGATTCTTCCATAAATTTCTGCCAAAAATTTCGACTTTTAATATAATAATTATAAAAAATAAAAAATTTCTATATTCAATGTTTCCCATAGTTATATATGATATTTTATTGGCAAAAATTCTACTTGCAGTCCAAAATTTTCTTTATTTTAAGATCTTCCAACAACAAGAATTATAATCAGTGACTAAAAAATTCTGCTCCAGAATTTATTAGCGTGATTTTTTTCTACATATAACAGTTTTGTCAATCAAAAGAAAAATTAGATTTTAGTTTGCACAAAGTGCCCACACTTATCATAACTTAACTGCTGATTTATAAGTTATTAGAGATGTTTATATACTCCCTATTGGTAAATTATTTTGAATATCATAAATAATTATGCTTTTTCATTCAGTTCATAGACTGCTGAAAAAATTGTGATTTATTCTTACCGCTTTTCTTGATTTGACTTTTATCATTTCCTCAACTGCAATGCTGCCTATATTTAATTATTTGTTTAAAAATTCTTTAATTCTTTGCAGCGTAGATTCTCCAATGCATTTCATTCAGTAGATTATACCAATGGTAAATTGAATTACTGCAACTGGAGCCAGCAATCTTTCAATATTTAAGGATTTTATTAAGTTATGTAAGACTCAAATATACACATTCAGCAACTACAAAAGTTAGCAGCCTCTGATGGAATTATGGAAGTTACAACTAATTTTTAAACAGATTTCTGCAATAATCATATTTGAATCTTGAGATTTTAAAGTACACATAACAGACACGTCATTTAATTAAATGGGTTATTTTCATTCCACGAAGAAATACAATTATTCAGACATTTATGCTTTTTGAAAATGTGAGAAAATTTAAATCAAGTTCTATTTCCAATATTCTTAGTTCAATCCTAAAGCTTCAAAAAGTAAAAAAAAATTATTAAGTCATGGAGTTCATCTGAAATCAATTCTTTATTTAAAAAAGAGTGAGAAAAACAACATTTCTTTGTACCTGACGACATACAAAAACTAGACAAAAACACAGAAGAAGTAACCCATGAAATATTTATAGAAGTTTCCTACAAACCCTCAAGCCTTGTTGAAATATTTTAGAACAGGACCTATTCTGTAAATGAATAATAGCGAAGGAGGCTCCTAGGAAGAATTTAAAATTAATAAAAGAGGCTCAATTTTTTATTAGAAAAAGTGAAAAATAAAACTATATCTCGACTAATGACATATTTTCTTCTTAATACTCTCCATGACTTCACCTAGACGAATGTATACGATTACGATGAATTGTGATTCAAGAACATGTGCCCCCGGGCGGCATGCCGGTAAGGATCCTATTTATTAGGGCCGCGAATATAAATGGTCGGAAGAATGCGGTGCACATGTTTTATCAGGTAGTCTTGCGAAATCAATATGTCTTGTCCTTCTTTTTCCACTGAAGAATAGGGCTTATAAATATGTTGCCGCCGAATTCTTTATTCTTCCCAGGACACAAGCATCATCGAATTTCGCCGTGGCTCGAATCTTGAGAAAAATGAGTGGGGGAAGATATTTTTATTTTATTTTATTCTGTAGTTAACACTCAAAAGGATATGTTTGGATTATTTTATATATTAGGACTCCAGTGCATTATTGTTTGAAAATAAATAAGTTGGACATTATTGTTTTATCATTTTATAGAATTTGTTGGAATTAATTTCTTATGAGTGTCGGGAAAATTTAGTACAGTTAATCAGTTCGCTTTCCCAATGGATTCAAAATGTAGAAACGTTTTGATTTTTTTTTTCCATTTTCGAATAATTGAGTGAGAGCAGTGACATGTAAATAAGAATTTTTAAAGTTTAATTTAACATTTAACTTGTTTTAATTTTTTTTTAAAGTTACAATTAATTTTATTGCTACATTAACGCAGCTGAAATATTAAAAAAAAACGTTAGAACGAATCATTTTGTCGAAATATCTAAATTTATTGAAAATATCTAAATTTTACACATAATTTCTATATTAATCACTTATTTTTTTAATTATTTTTATTTGGAATAATTACATGAAAGTATCACAAAAATATAATACAGTTAAACTTGTTACAAAACTAAAACATTATTTTAATTTGAGAATATCAAAAAAAGATTTAATGTTTCATAAATTTATAAGGTTTAAGTTTTTAGTTACTGTTTGGAATTAACTGTTTTGTTATAGCATGAAAAGATGAGGCCACTTCCCTATTCTTTATATCAAAATATTTGGAATGTCAGATGCGTTTTTATTTGAAACTTTCTGAATAATAAATGTATCTATGAGACATTTGCACTACTTATATATATCTGAATGTATAATAGAATTTTTTATATATATATTTGGACTGATGAATATAAAATATCAAGACATTATAACAGTTAGGTATATTAATGGAACATTAACGTACCTAATATGACTGTTAGTAAAATATTCAAGTATAGTTGCATTACCATTATTAGAATATCATTCATAAATTGCCATTTAAGCAATAATTCACGATATCTTTGAGCCAATATTAAATTTTTAACACTGACTTCCTGATAAAACGCAAATTACCAATATTACGTCATGGTAACAGTTGCAGTTCCGTAAGCTTATTTTCTTGTTGGGGATTTATCTATAATTTAGCTTTTTACCAAGCTTATGAACTTTAAATATCTAAATTTTTAGTAAAAGAATAAAGGACTACATTATGATACATTTGTTTATTTTAAAATAAAATTTACTATAATTATGTATTAAAATTTTCAAATAATTTTAACAATGCATATCATTTTTATGTTTTATGCTCTCGCATCTGGTAAGGAATATTTCTACGTGATATTGTATGTTTATAATCTATAACAAGGATACCAATCAATATAAATAAATCAAATATTTGATAGTTCTATTTGAATTTTTTTTTATTTTTAGCAAGAAATTATTCTGAATTAGTCATGGCAGAACTAAATATCTGCAATAAATTCATAAACTAGAAGCGTAGACCCTCCCATACCCTTTATTTCTAAATCGTAAATACGGTTGAACATAATAAATACAAAAATTATACAAAATTTGCCTTCAGCGTTTGCTTTCCCGTATGTTTGGAGGTATCTTAAACGCTTCTAATAGACCATGAAAAGATGAATTACACTGCCATCAGATAGCTGGGATGGGGACGAAAAAATAGAAACATAAGTTGTATTCTACCAGCAAGCAACAGTAGTCTCGAATCCATCCGGATTCTAATGTAATAACAGTTTGAAATGTCATGAAGAATTATATACTTCTCGTGTTTTGAGTTTCGAAAAGAATTAGCTTAACAAGATTCGAGCGTACACGATTTCGCGTTCTCAATCCCGCTTATTTTCTTGTCAGATTTCAGCAACCATGTTTCAAAAAAAGAAATCCGACAAACATGATTGCATTGTTGGCCAGAGATTAATTTTAACCGAAGAGGAAGGAAGATTCATTGTTTGGTGTTTCAATGGACAAATCTCTTCTCTTGCAATAGATTGAGTACTTCGGTAATTATACACGTCTAGGGGGAAGGCTACACGACAATCAAGTTTTACAGAAAGAAAATTAATCCTTAATTGTTCGCATAACCAGTATGAAATATCCAATCGATCATCTTCAGTTTATTCTGAGGCAAGGAAAACATTTTTCCCCTAACCTCAAAATAAAATATTGCTCCGTTTTAGAATTATTGTTTGAAATATTGATTAAGAGAAGAAAAATAAATCAAGGAACTGTTAAATTGGATAATTAAGGAGGCGGCAATCTAACTATTATATTTAGTGAATTAGGATAGTTAAATAAACAATATGCATAGTTAAAAGATAATTTTTCCAGCGAATAAATGTAGCTACAAGTTAATAAAATCGTTTTGAAGCCTATAAGCCACTGTGGAATTAAGATATGAATTTTTAAATTTTATTAATAAATTAATTATATTTAAAATAAATACCACAAACTGTTGACTGACAAAGCCACAATGTTTAATTAAAGAATATTCTTATGCATTTTTTAAACTATACGTATTTACATGTACAGTTTATGCTATGAATATTTATAACTTTATAAGATAAAATATCATCCGGAAAATGTCTAGATTTGTGACGGACTATCTACTTATAATAATTCAATTATGTAGCACGTTTTAAGGCAGATTGCAGCAGTTCTAATGACAAATTATAATAATTAACGCTTTTATCTCGTATACTATATTAATATATATAAAGTTCAAATAGTAAATCAGAATTTATATGGAATAAATAAATAAATCTAATCTAACTATTACACTTAGAATATTATGAGAATAAGGGAAATTTTATATATAGTTAAAGAATAAACTTTTTATGACTAATTCTTATTTCGAAGGAAAAGGTTGTTTTTTAACCTACTAGGCAATGAAGAATTATTTTTTGATATAAATTTCGAAGACAAGTTAATTATATTTAGAGCATAAACTGTAAAATATGTATTGATGTGTCTGAGGAATTTTACGTTGCAGTATCATAGTTTAGCATATGCAAGCATGGATAAGAATTTTATTAATTAATTAAATATATTTTGTCCATCACTATAAAACATTAGACAACTAGGCTACAAAGCTTATCTTAACTAAAAGAAAAGCTTATCTTAGCCAATTTCGCCAAATAATACCTTAATCTATACACGGGGAATACTTACACCTTTTTATAATGGAATTAATGTCAAATAAAGAAACTTTGATTGTCAAGGACTCTTTATGTATTATTAAATGAACGATTTCTATTCAAGAAACAATAATGCTTCTAATACCAAATTTTGAGGGAAAAAATTCATACCGGAAATAATAAGAAACTCATCCCATACATTACAGGGTTTCACGTTAGATAAACATTATAGAATTTCACATTATATAAGATAAAGTTCAGCATTTAGCATTTTAGTTGATCATAAAGATTAAGTAAATGATGTGCTTCTAAAAAGATCGATTTCTGACTTTTAAATATAACTTTGAAGAAATAAACATTTTGAAACCGACTTTTAAAAGCAAATTTAATCTGGTGTCTTAATATTGGCAAAAAAGTTGCAGTTAGATCTGTCAAATAAATATTGACTCCAAACCTGAAATTTCACAAACGAATTTCGTTTTGAAATATTTTAACCACTACAAGACCTATATACACTAATGAAAAAAAAATCCCAACACCAATAAAAAATTACTGTACAGTAATGAAATTTTAGGAATACATTTGTCTAGGTAACATATTTAATTGATTAAAGTTTCAGGCTCACAGCTAGAGTCATTGGCGAGAAGAGCCATATCAAATGTGAAATGTTGGTACATTAGTAACCTGTGTAACCGCTAGAATTTTGAATGCTAGCATGCAAACATGCAGGCATTGTGTCGTACAGGTGTCGGATATCAGTTTGTGGGATGGAGTTCCATGCCTGTTGCACTTGGGCGGTCAATGCAGGGACGGTTAATGCTGGTTGTGGGTGACGCTGGAGTTGTCGTCCAATGATGTCCCATACGTGCTCGATTGGAGAAAGATCTGGTGATCTAGCAGGCCAAGGCAACATGTCGACACTCTGTACAGCATGTTGGGTTACAACAGCGGTATGAGGGCGAGTGTTATCCTGTTGGAAAATACCCCCTTGAATGCTGTTCATGAATGGCAGCACAACAGGTTTTATCACTAGACTGACGTACAAATTTGCAGTCAGGGTGCGTGGGATAACCACGAGAGTGCTCCTGCTGTCATACGAAAATGCTCCCCAAACCATAACTCCAGGAGTAGGCCCTGTGTGTCTAGGCCGCAGACAGGTCACTAGCAGGCGTTCACCTGGCATCCTTCTAACCAACAAACGGCTATCACTGCGACCAAGGCATTCATCAGAAAACACAACAGATCTCCACTTCGTCCTCCAATGAGTTCTTGCTTGACACCACTCACGTCCCAAACAGCGTTGTTTTGGAGTCAGTGGAATGCATTGTACAGGGCGTCTGGTTTGGAGCTTTCCTTGAAGTAACCGATTTGTAACAGTTCGTTATGTCCCTGTGGGGCCAACTGCAGCTCGAATTTCAGGTGCAGACGCAGTACGATTAGCCACAGCCATACGCCGAATACGACGGTCTTCCCTCTCAGTAGTACCACGTGGCCGCCCGGAACCTGGTCTTCTTGAGCCAATGCTCATGCACAGTGTATACATTCCTGCCAAGTCTTTCAGCAATATCGCGGAAAGAAAACCCACCTTCTCGTAGCCCTACAACACGACCTCGTTCAAACTCAGTGAGCCGTTGATAATGGCTTCTTCGTCTTCTCAGAGGCATCCTTGACTAACATTAACCCCCTGCGTCAAATCTCAACTGTAAATAACGATCACGAACCTTACAGCGCTTATTTAAAGCAAACCTCATTTGCATGTTCATAGTGTCGCTACTAGCGCCACACTTACGCGCGTAGCTCGAAATTTGAATCGACGTCATCTTTCAGATGTATAAACACGCCTACCAAATTTCGTTTATCTAGCACAGCTCCTTCCTTATGTTGGGATTTTTTTCCATCAGTGTATATTCCAATGGAATAAGTTCGAGGAACAAATCTAAATACATGATTATACTCAGCACTTCTTTTGTCCGTCTATATATAGTTAAGAGACCACATTTAGCAATTAGTAGCAACATTTCGAAAGAAAATTACTATCGTATTATATCTATATAATTCGCAGACATTATAAAAAGTACACATTGGATAGCAAAAAAAGGACTAAATTATTATGCTGAGAGATGTATGATGTTTAGATAAATAATATCCATTGTGAAGGAACAGAATCTTAAACTGAAACGTAGCTTTCAATTGGCAACAAATGCTTTAAAAACTGTATATCAATATAGAATATTTTTAATTATTTAAAAGAGATAATGAAAAGTATGATATGGTATATCCGAAATTTGTCAATTATTTTCATACAAGTCAATTTTCAATTATTTTCATTTCTTAAAATTATTTTATCTTATGTAGAATGCCTAAATGCATATTTTGTATATTCATTAGAAGATAGTTTGAGTTGTGGAAGTGATATCTGCCTATAATAATGGTATTGATGCTATGGTTTAATAATAGTATTACTGGTATTAATGAGTCCTGTGTATTATATCATTTCTGATTAAATTCGAAATTCTATATACTGTTTCATAAATTGTGTCTTGTTATAGAAAATTGTCGGAGGGAAATTATATTCTGAACCTAATTTAAGTATATAGTAACAATGATAATAATGTTTTTAGCAGTGAAATAACAGTGCGATATTTTGAAAACTTTGCGGTATTCTGATTAGCAATATTTCTAAAAGTTATCTCACTACTAGAATTAGTCTAAAAATTTAGTACAAAATTACTTTCTGCAAAAAATAAAAAAATAACCCAGAATTGTTGAAATAGCTACCAAAGGTAATAATTTTTGGAGTTAAATTGTTACTGACATTTAACTATACAAAAATATTATTTTTAGCTATTCTTCCATACATAACTTTTTTGTTTAATTTTCAAATGAAAATTATAGTTTTATTAATTATCTATATTTTTATTAAAATGTAGTGCGTTGTTATCTGATGATATGATTTAAAAATTCAGCCTAAAGTATGCTTTTTGAGATTTAAAAACTTTCATGGTAGGCGACACCTCTCCCTCAAAAAATTGCTAGATTCGCATTTCATATTATCTACAAAAATATTAATAAAACCCTTATTCTAAAATCTCCTAGTTTTTTTTTATCTTAAAATTTCAGTTGTGTCTGAAGGAAGGTAACAACTAACTAAGAACAATAAATATTGATATGAAAACGTTTACTATAAAATAAATTTGCACAATATTTTGTAATTGTCGTCAAGCTTGTGTAATATATTTAAAAAAAAAAAAAAAAAAAACTAAAGAAATCCTGCCTCTTATGTAACGATATCATATGCATCTCCAACGTCTGGAAAAAGAATTTATTAAACTTTGGAAAAAAGTTTCTTTGTAATATGGATTTATTGAGACCCTTCATATTTCTATATATTTTCTCTTGAACTTAGAAAATATATGAATACGTAATCCTCACAGAAACTAAATAACTACTTGTCGATAATCAGGAGCAAAACTTACTACAACAGAAAATCTATTGCGCTCAATACAATGGAAATGAAAATAATAAACGAAATGTTCAGCTCTTTCTATAGATTTCATCAATCACTGTCAAGTGCGGATAAAATTTACAAACAAATCGTTGAACCATTTCTCCTTTATTATGATTTTTTATATATAATCACAATATTAGATATTATTGTATTCGACCTATTGTGTTCATATACAGATGAATTTTAAGCGAGAACGAGTTTTAATTAAATTTAAAGAAATTTATTAAAAATAAATATAATTCTTTAAAGGATTTTGTATTATTTGTACACAGAAGAATTTGAAGAATACGGTATAATAGAGCGTTCTTACTATTGAATATTATAACATTTGTAAGGCTATTTTTTGTCAGTTAATTATTAATAAATATTTGACAGAAAACAATTTTTTAAAAATCTCGATGAATTTTGATTTTACATCTGCTTATTAATATACCGAGATTTCAGAAGATATTGATATTTTAGTTTCGATAATGCGGAAAATTTTAAAAAAAGTCATCGTCAGCTAAATTTCAATTAAACTTTCAAAAGATGTGTTTAGAATATTGTCAATTATAGAATATTAGTCTGTCTTCCCATATATAGTTTTGATTGCATTCTATATCTGAAAAAGAAAAAAAAATTAGAAAACTGGATTAAATTCATTGTAAATATTCAATAATTTTTATTAATGGAACATTATTGTTTTCTACGGATTAATTTATAATATTAAGAAATAAAATGAAAAAATTCAGGAAAGAAATTAAAATGAAAAATAATTAATTAATTACAACCACAGCAGACGATTTTGATGTATGAAACGCTAATCTAGATTTATGAATTACTGATTATTCGCAATAAAAGATGATTGCCTTCATATAATTTCAACAGTTCACCTAATATAACAAAAACATAAATTGATTTAATTCTCTTTAAAAATTTAGAAATATTCATAGCAATATTGCCCATTTGCTGTAACAGTATATGAGAATGATATAATTTATTTAAATAATTATATAAAATAATAATAATGTATTTAGCATTATTCTACTTATAATAATATGCATTTATTCGGTATATGATAATATTCCGCGCTTATCAAGAATTTTATTCTAAGTTAAATGCAACAAACTCTATATTAAACTTTATTATAGATGTAAATATAAAATTTAATTTTGATAAGTAAAAGGCAGTTTTATTTCTAAAAATTCACGAATCATCAATAAATTTAGGTAAAGGAAATTTATTTTATTATTTTTTCAATATTAGAAAATTTACAGTTTTATTAAAAGTAATGGAGGGACTTCTATATTCTATGATTATTTTTTACATTCAAAAAATAAACCAATTCGACTAAATCAGAACAATTTAATTGAAAAATACCCGTCATAACATAATTCATCACCCCATAACATATTTGTATAATCAGGTTTAAAAATCCTTTCAGTATAGTGAATTCATTTCTACTAGTATAATAAGTAAGTAGCTTTAACTTCATTTTTTTAAACAATTGTATATTCAATCAGGACTTTAACACATTCTTATTTTCTTACGAAATAATACGTATTCTTACAATAAAATCTCTTAACAAAGAACTAAGTAAGATTATACAAACAATAAATATTATTTCTTAGAAGATAATAAAACTATAACCAAATAAAATATTAAAGGAGAAAAAAAATACCAACTTACACATACCTCTTTCACTGTATTATTGATTATTTTCTGTTTTCTAAGCTACTTTAATAAGTCCAACCTAAGGAACAAAGAGTCAACAAACATGGAGTAAGAAAATAATAAACCGAGAGCTATTTGAGCTGGTGATTAAGTCCAAAATACCCACTCCTTGCACTCGAACAGTTTTTAAGCTGCTCTCTCCTCCTTTATGTGGGAAACCGGAATAAGTCCTAGACAAAAAGAAAGTATTATTGTGTAATACATTGAAGATAATCAAAATTAACGTATCGTTGGCTAGAACAATGTAATCGGAAAAATGCCATTTTAGAGCATTATATATACAACTATATTTTACAAAAAAATAAAAATTTTACAAGAAAAAAAAGTATTCTTCTGCAATATATCGAAGATAACCATGATTAAAGTATTGTTGTCTAGAAGCATTGTAATCAGTAGGATGTCACTTCAGAGCAGTACATATACATAAGAATAATTTACTACAAAATGAGAAAAAAAAGAAACTTCAAAACGTTTGTTAACTAATTTATAAAATTATATTAAAGTCATAAAAATATAATTGTTTCATATTTGCTAAATACACCAATTTTTAATTTACTTTTTACAGTGGAATAGCTAAGTCTAACAGATAAAATAATTCATTTGCAATTTAATATTGTGGTTCATTTTCTATTTTCTATTGTGATATATTTCTGTTGTTTGGATTAACAGTTTCATAAGGTTTATAAACAGGTGGACAAAGTTTGAACCTTCATATATTATCAAACTGATTTAATGTTATTTACTATTTACTTTAGAATAATTTGCAATCACTACTATTTTTAAAATAGTTTTATCAGGTTATATTTCATTTAAAAGTCTTCATATCTTTAGAAGATATGTTTTGAATTTGAATTTTGGTAATTTATCTGAAATAATTTATTATAAAACTTTTAATAATTATTCATTAAATAATTGTATATATGTACTGAAAGGAAATTTAGACTTACGGTAGAAATGTACACTGTATAATTTTTCTCTGAACATTTGCCACCTATATTCATAACTCAGAACTGTTAGATGGAAACTTTAAATATATTTTGTTTCATACATAACTTGAAATTTCGTATTATAATTTCCAGAAACAGAATAATAATGTACTTTAGGCGAATATCAATGATTTTCATCTAATAAGAATTGTGCAAAAATATCATATTACTCTTTTATTTATTTACTATTCATATTACTTTATTACTACTTTTATAATTATTTTATTTATCATTAACTTTGGCAAACATCTGCTTCTACGGAATAATTGCTTTTGTAAAATTTTCAATTGAACGTTTTGTACATAACTTACTCTTGGTGATTCTCAATATTTTTACATTTCGAATTACATTTCGAGTATGCAATTCACGCTAATTCAAGAGATTTCGGTTGCTCTCAGTACAGTTGTGATGAAGTTCGTACTTTATTTTCAAGCAAGAAGTTGTTAAATTTCAACTAAGCAGCATGCTTGATAAATCGAAGACATATGTACAAAATATTATTCATTGCTTACTTCTAAATTCAACTGTAACAACTGTTTTGGTTGCTATATATTCAAAAAGATTGTTAAAAACATACGTCATATTGGAACATATTCATCAAGAAAAAATGAACTAAGTCTACATATAATGATCATCAATAATGAAATATCAGGTAGGATAAAATATTAGTAGCAAAAATGAAAACGATTTGAGTTTCACTTCAACAATGAAATGTATTGTTGCAAAATATGATTAATATAATTTTAACAATTGATTAAAAAATAACAATAATAAAATACTAAAAAATTATTATTATTGAAAATATATTTCTTTCATTTTTAAGATTTTGTTAAAAGTTGTTTTTACGTTGTAATATTTTCAAAAAGTTTAGCAGAAAGGCATTAAAATTGGGCTTGATTTTTAAGATGGTAATTGAAATTTTTAAAAAGTCGAAAAAAAAGTCACTTTGAGTCGAAAATTTCGTTTTTTTTAAAGCATATATGTGCCAAGTTTCACAACATAATGTTAAAGCATCTGGTATGTAAAGCGCCGAATCATACACCCAGGAACAATACATTTATCTTCATTATTAGTGAGAGAAGGAGATGAATCGTCGTCATTACACGACTCGGCTATGATTGAATGTTTGTACGATGATGACTTATCATTATAATATTATATATCTCTCTCTGTAAGTTCCTTTATTTTTCTTTTTGAATATTTATTTTTGGTTTAATTAATGTTTATTTGCATTATACAAACCTGAAAAAGAGTTATATCGAAAAAAAAATGTCTTAAACTTTTTGCTGTTAGAAAGATTTGGAATTCGAAGTTCTTTAAATGATGTAAGTACCCATTTTAAATTGGTATGAAATTTGAAGAGATTGGTGAGGAATGAAGAAATTTGTAAAGTAACCGAAAATTTTAAAAAACAGCTTTCTAAATTAAATAAAATTTCAATTTGGGTGGATTCTTTTGGGAAGACTACATATTAAAATGCCTCTCATGACAAATTTCAAGTCTCTCTCCAGAAAATTTCAAATTTTTGACCAAGTTTTTCACCGATCATAATCCTTTGAACTCAAAACCACTCTCTGTTCAAAGGTGTATTTGAACAGAGGGTTCGCAAATAGGTCATTTGACTTAAGGGGGTTAAAAAGGGTGCGGGTTGAAATTTTCATTTCGCTATAACTTTCTTAATAATCAAGGTAAAATTATAAATCCAATTAGAGTAATAAGGGCCTCATTCAGATAAGCAGCTTTTGTATTTAAATTATTTCAATAACTGAATTACCTTAGGAATTAACAGTTGAAATGGAATTTCCAAGCCCTAATTCTGATTGTTTCAAACATCAACATATTGCCATATAATAACTTAGATATAAAGGAATTTATCTACCTTCCCCATCCACATACCAAAGGAGTTCTTTTTTTTCTTTTAGTTTAAAAAGCCAGTAAATGATCTCTAACAAGGACACCTAATACACGTTTGATTATTATTACTTTCTTCCTTCCCTTTTTTAAACCTGAAATAGATATTAGCAATTTAAATTCTTTAAAATATCAATGCAAATTACTTGAACAAACTTTCAAGAGTGAACAAAACAGGTTTTTGCAGACACTTCCTTGTCGACAATAGTAATTTGTATTCAATTTTTTTTTTTAAATTTACAATCATCTTCAGATTCAGAGTCTGCTTTGTTGAATGAATAATTTTAACAAATGATAAATTTGCTGGTTTGGAAAGATAATAAGAGAAATTATGATAATCTAATTTATCACTAAATGGGAGCTGAATTTTATTCTTTACTTATGAGTTGTGTAATTTTTTTATTGTTTTTAATGATTTCATCAATCACATATCATAAAGTATAAGTGTTTAAGAAATGTATTAGACAAAAGTGAATTAGATAAAATATTATCAAAAGTCCTGAAGAACGATTAGTGAATAATGAAAGCCATTCCAAGTCAAAACATTATGAAATTTCCCAATCACCACTAAAGCTATAAGTGGATTTTGAATTGAAATTGATGTGATTTATTTTTAAGAAAAATTAAATTTTCAGAACATGATTAAAGACAAAATTCAAAGATTTCTCCATTTCCGTCCATTTATGTTAAATGAACTTGTATATGTCTACGTTTAAAATTGTCGAAAGATTAAAATTGATATTGGTTGTTTAAAATTTCATGATAATTTCGATTCTTATAACTATTCTGTTTATTGGTGATTCGATTATTATAATAATTCGATTCCTTCGTGACTCGATTCCTGTAATATTCCTGTTCTTTCCTCCATTAACACATGTATAAATATATAATATGTGTGTGTTTTTTTACTATATCAAAATTAATTTTTAAAATATGCTTTATATTTTTATAAATTTTTGATACTTTCAATTTTTTGAATTCCAAAATAAATTCGTTTTTGCTAGCACGTAATCGGTGTGGGTAGAATTTTATATTTGTATTTATATTTATTGCACTGCAGCAATATACTAGAAATAATAAATCCTTAAGTGAAAAATTACAGTTTTATCGCAATTGCATTCAGGGCTATTTATTTACTATTTACAAGGTTGTAAGAATCTGTCCCCACTTTTTTATTTGGAAAATTTGTGTTCTGATATAAAAGTACATTTCAGCTTCTACAGGCCGGACTGGGGATCGTATTGTACAGTGAAACAAATAGATCTCATAAATGCACCAGTACTTGCGACATAAAAATGATATAAAAAATTAGAAAACTTATTAGAAAAAATATCAACAAAAGAAAATTAGTGAAAAAGTTAAGGAATAATATTAAAGAAGTAATAATTTTTGATCATCAATCAGATTTTGAATGAATCAAAAATGAAGGCTAAAACAATGAAGGAAATATCTGTATTAAGGTGATTAAATGTATTTAAATACAGTATAAAAATGGAAATGATAGAATCGGGAATTAAGAAATTCTAAAAAGAAAACTCCAAAGAAAATATACTTCTGACTCACAGAGCCATCACAAATCTGCCCAGAAATATTGGTAAACCTATAGTTGTATAATGCCTCAAAATCTTTGGAAAATGCTTATCATTATGATATTTATATTGTTACGGATTTCCTATATTAATCCGTCGGGTTCTTTTTAACTTGTATAGTAAGTGTGTATGGTATTAGAGATGAGATGAAGAGCACACAGAATGATCAGTCCTTTAGTTGCCGAACACAACACAAACGTTTATTTACAGACGAGACGAACACACAGCAGCACACAATAACAACAGTAACTCACAAGTAGTAACAATATCTGCAACACTAGCTATAGTACTCGACGCTGCTTCCTCAATAGACTACAAGGCACACAGCTCAGTTCAGCACTTGCTTGGCTTCGCCGCTTCTTGTTTTCTCCTCTGGAGGACTCGCTATTGAAACGATAGCCCTTATATAGTCCCAAGAGGCGTGGCTAGAAATGTCTGGACCAATCAGGGCGCGTCTGGACATATCACGGCTCCTGATGGACGAATCGGGAAAATTCTCGAAGTTTCGGGTACTTTCCATTTTGTTGCCAAAATTGCCAAATTCGTCGCCAAGCTCTGAGACCATTTCTAAGAGCATCCACAGCATCCAGTAAAGAATACTGTAAATCATTCTTTCCAGTGAAGGAACCAATCATGTTGGGAAGCAGCATCACAGATACGTAACATTCGTAACAATATATTACATTGCTGATATTAATATTTATATCCACAGAATTGAAAACAATATTAGATAGGAAAGGGATTTTTAGAAAAAAAATTGTAAGATATTTCCTAAAAACTTCACAGGAAGTTACAACATTGACCATACATTATTTTACTGAAATTTCCAAAAGCTATATTTGCAGGGAAATCATTCTTTTATAATTTATTAGTTGCACTTTTGAGCAGTGAGTAGTCGTAGATGATTAAATTATTATTCAAATAAATATAATTAAATTAATTATTGGATATAATTAATGATTATTGATTTAAATTAAATAATCTATTGAATTAACTATCATTTTCTTCACATTTCGTGAAGAAAAATTATTCTGCACTAAGAAATGTTATAAAATATCGATGTGCTTGGCTTTGTTTTTTTATAATTTTCTCACAGCTATGATCTATGAATATTTTCAAAATATTAAAGACTTTTTATGGACTATAATCAAATATTTGCTATAAATGTTATATTATGCCTTAAATTTTCCACGAATCTGCGCATGAAGTTATTTAAAATTAAAAAAAAAATATTGCAAAGTCACTATTTAACTTCATATTCGAGTTTCAAATTTTTGCCATCTCATATGGCAGAGGTGATAATCTGTTCAAATATATAAATGCAAACACTGTAATATCAGTTCAAAATAAATATTACTAATACGTTAATAAATATTATTAATAATAAAATAAGTAATATTAATAAATATTAGTTGAATTTTTTCTTTAAAATGCAATTAGCACATATACAGCGAAATTTAATTTTTTTTGTGGACATAGTTTGATAAAGGAAAGCTAAGTCGACCACTGTTAAACAGTAAAATGAGCATTACCTTTACAAATAAAGACTGAATAAATGATACTTTTGTAAATAGACATGGATGCGGAATTTTTCGAATTATTTGACAAATATATAATGGGAGTTTTTGTAGTCATTTTATAATTTATAAATTTATGTCTGCTACTTGAACTTTGGTAGCCAGTTATGTGAGAATAATATTATTGCGAATTATATAATATCATCATTAGGAACAAATTGTCTCATACAAGAAATTTTCATCAAATTTCTTATTTGTTCTAATTATACGTGAATGCGATCAAAATCAAATAATTACCTGGGAAGGAAACAGAGAAAACCATAGGCTCAAATTTGATAGAGGAATGTGGGGAAATGAAAAATAATACGATTTTTTGTAGGGAAGTGTAGTCATAAATGTTATGTGAAAGAATAAAACGTGTCTGGTTGTTTAAGGAAAGGAAATAGCCCAAATAAGTAATAAATCAAAAAGCATGTCTTAAGCGTTGTTTTATGGTTATGGTAGATGTTGAAAGTTGTGACAATTTGATAGAAAATATTAAATTGTAGAAAATATTACTTTGAATGTCAATTATTCTGGAAGAAAACGTCTTTTTAAAAACTTGATAGTTAAATTTATGAAGAAGGTTATGTTTATAAGAATGTCATATCAATAGCAAGTCTCTTACATAAGATTTTCATTAACCCTTCAAGAAATAAAATCGAAAGGAGTTAAATCAGGTATTTGCATTTTAATCTGCTGTATTCTTAATTTTAATTGAATTCTGTCCATTTAGTTGAATTTAGTTGAATTAGAACTTAAATTTAGTTGAATTACTCGACAACTCCACAGTGCAGCATTATATATCAAATGTATATAAGATCAATGAAACGTATACAAATCCATGCTACTTTTCCGAAGTCAGTACATTAAATATTAATCGACTGCAATAGATGAACAGCTTTGCTGTAACAATTTTGAGGACCGCGGTGGCCTGGTGGTAAGGTCTCGTCCCACGAACCGGAGGGTTTCAGGTTCGAGACTCGATTCCACCGAAGGACCTCCGCATGAGGGAGGTCTCTTGCGTGTTAAATTTTTCAGGTCAAGTGTCCTCCCGTTAGTGTGATGTGGTGTAGAGAGGAGGATGCCAGGTCGTCATCTGAACGGGGTTCAAAATGACGAGGTCCGTCTCAAAATAGCCTTAGTGTTGCTTTACAAAGGGAAGTTAAACTAACTAAAAAACAATTTGAGCACAAGGGGCCCTCTAGCATATCATGTAATCTTTTGCGATATTACACCCGATAATATCTCTCTGCTGTCCCATACTTTCTCAATAAATCTTGTAATAATCAATGATAAGAAATCCTGGTAATTGATTATAATTAATCGAAAACTGTTTTATAAAATGATGAAATATTGTATCTGCCTGCTTCCATGCTCTTGCAACTACTTTCTGAATCAGCCTGAATGAGCCCTTAAAAAGTTCCTGGAATATGGCATTTTTGATTTAAACTTTGGGAGTATCTTTTAGTTCATAAATCATAAATAGTTCAATTTTTTAAAGTCTCAAATGTACTGAAAGATCTAATTAACAAGGCTATCAGAAGGATCCTGTTTAGTGACTTGCAGTCTTTTTGATGTGATAGCCTCTGAAATAAGCATCATGATAGTTCAGTTTCTTTAAAATCAAAGACCAATGATAAATACAAATACAGATATAATTTTCAATACTCGCATGGCCAAATAATAACATTTGCCATGATATTGAATCGATAGATTTTGATGTAACCATAACTTTGCTCATGATTTTTAGAGTATAAACATAATTCCTAACTTCATTTGAGTAAGAAATGAAGTTAGGAAACATATCAATAAGCATGCAACTTATTAAATTTCTTAAAGTAAAAGCAGCCATTGACATTCTCACACAACCAAATTGGGGAAATTAATCATGAACCATCTATATCTCTGCTTTCATCTGCCTTATATTACAGTCATTTCATTTAAACTCATTTTATCAAAATTTTTATTATGAAAATAAAAATCCTTATGTATTTTGCATGTGTTCCTGAAAAGTCTTATGTTTTCTTTTAATACAGATGGTGAATGTTGAGTTTAAAATGCTACTATGGTCTGACATACTGAATTTAATTCCTAATATGCCTTCCTATTTGAATTTCTTAAATACAGAAATCTTTTTACAGCTTTTATTTAATTTCCCGTTTTAATATTAGAATTCTGTATCCAGTTTTTCACTTGTTTTCTGATATGTCAGGCTTTTGAAATGGCCATTCACGATGTCATTGTACTTCTAAAATTATTTTAAAAAGCAATGCTAATTTCAACAGTTAAAGAAATTTTGATTTTTTTTTTTACTTGGGTGTTAACTGATAGAGAAATTAATAAAAAGGAATTTATAAACTAAGCAGCAAAAATTAATGAAATAAAGTACAGAAATAAAAATATGATTTAAAAACTGTTTTAACTTAATAATGGAAAAGCATCAAAATAATTTATTTATATACTTTGGATTAAGTTGACATAAATTAATTATACATAGAATTAGATAGTAAAACTACTGAATACTGAATACTACTAATACTACTGAAACTACTGAATACTACTGCCATAAGAAAGGAAAGAAATAGATTAATCGGATCATGTTCATTAAACTATGATTTGTTTCCGGATATTTTAAGTACAAATATTTATAACAAATTATTACAATAACTACGAAAATTTTTGACATTATCAGATCTAAATTTTGACTTTAAACTAAAGATGTTGAAGATTTCAAACAAATAACAGATGCGATAAAAATCCTTATTAATCATGTTTCCTTTATGAGATATAAGTCAGGTAAAATAAAATTGCTTTCTAAAAATCTTTTACCAAAAAAAAAAAAAGGGAAATATAACAACAAGCAAAAAAATTTATAAAACATTATAACATTAATTACAAAAATCTGTGATATCAACCCGTTTAAACATTGAAAATATTTATTTCATTAAAAATTCTTATCAATCATATTTCTGCAGTGACATATCAGTCAGGTAAAATAAAATTGCTTTTCAAAAATCTGTATTTTCAAATAACAAAAAGAAGAAAATAACAAGTAAAATTAGAGTAAAAAAATTATTAAAGAAAAAGAGAATGTTTTGTTTCCTTTACAAACTTAGAAGTATTTAAGTAATTAATATGTCAAAGATACGTCTTAAAAGTTATTTTTTGTCGCAATGGCAGACAGCTGTCCAGGTAATTATAATCATTTAAGGAAACGTTTAAAAAAACCAAAACATTTTTGTCACATAAAATATTAATTATCTTATAACTTTCTTAGTAATTTCTTTTAATTACATTTAGAGTAGTTAAGAGTGAAAAAATCTTCAAATCATTTTTGTTCTGTCGTTCTACAAGTCAAAATTTATTAATTGTTGTAACGATTTTTTTTATTTCTTTAATGAATTAAAATTTTCGAGACTCATTTTTTACTGTATTCAAAGAAAAAATGGCAGACAATTAGTTAATAAATATTTATGGGCATTTTTACAAATTCATCTTTTTTGTATATGTTTCAACAAAAGAAAAACTTATTTTCATATTTTATTGAAAAATATTCGAATGAAGGCATTGAGTTTTTTAAATCTAATTTTTAAATGAAATTTTTTTTAATACCAAAGCCTATGTACAATAAGAGAGATATTAAAATGCCAATAGAATTAATTCAAAGAGAAATAAAAATTTTATTAATATAGAGTTTGGTTATACTTGAATGCAGTTTTTTGGAAAGATTTGATTTTTAATACATTTTTTGTAATTGTAATCCATTGTAAATTTTGTCTCCAGAAAATGCACAGTTTGTTGGCGACATTAGTGCCTATCCATTATTTAGTACGTACATAGAGCAATGGAAAAAATATGTGATATTCTGAAATTCTAATAGGGACAATTATAACAGTGAAAACAGCGAAGATAAGAATGAAAATAGATTGTGAAAATATCATGACTGAAATCTTACATAAATTGGGCAAATATATCCCAAATTGTATAGTTATTATGTAATAAATTAAAACAAAGTTTGATTTGAGAATTTTATCATCTTTTCAAATAAAATTAGAACGTGTTCTTTATAAAAAATTAATTCTACAGAAATGATTTTCCCAATTTGTTTCTTAAATAGGCATATAAATAATTTGTTACTAACTTATAAAAGGGCTTAAGGAAAGCTTCTCGAAAATTAATAAAATACTGAATTTCTGTTCATTAAAAACTAAAAATTAATTTCCTTTTTTTGGAAGCAATACGTGGGTATCTCAGATTTGTTTAGAAAAAAAATTATAAGCCAAAGTATAAGAGATAGAAATATTTAGGTAATATTTAATTCACTTAAAAAATATTGCACAATATTTATTTAAACTGGGAACCGTTTGAGAATTTCAGTTTACTTAAGAAATGATGCAAAGCTTAATTTGATTCCAACTGTCTGTGTTGATATCGAAATTAACTATTGCAAATAGATCTCTTCAGTATCTAACAAATGATACTCAGTTTGTTTTAATATTTTTTTATTGCTCTTTGAAATTATGAATAACAGTTTGAAGAAAAAATAATGTTCTGCAATTTTTGTTATAAACTATAAAGAAATTAAAAAACTAATTTTAATAAATTATGATGTAATAAAATGATTTGGTAACACGGACTTCCTCATTTTAATTGAAAATAAAACTGAAGTCGATAGAAACGTTTTGTGAGTTATAATATTTTGTAACACACAACCATCTGCGTAGTTGTATTAAATATCGTCTGTTTGTTTATTATCGCTTTCGAATTCCGCTTATTGTTGATGAAAAATATAATTTAGTTTGTCGATTGTGATATTTATATGGCTTAATTTTTTACTGTTGATTTGACAGCTATAACTTTGCTATAAACACTTGTAAGATTACAAATATTTCTTTTAATAAGCAATATTTTATCTAGGAATGACGATGCTAATTAAACTTTTGTTTTCTATCTTTTATTATTATGAAAATCATGGAAATTTTAAACCGGACAAAATTGAGTATATTAGCTAGTAAGGAAAAAAATTATTATCATGAAGTATTGAATTTGATGTCTACCTCTTGATAAAGATTCTTTAATTATCATTAAAAAAGTCGCATTGGCAAGATTAAATAGCTCTTATCAAAAACAAGTATTTCAATAATCTATTACCACTAAACCATTTCGTTTAAATTACAACCCTTCCGATTCAGACCACTTTTACTCTCCAACCAGTTTTATTTCAAAAGTTCATATCCCTTTTTCAGTTTTTAATATCCAGTCATCGACTCAGCTACTGTGCAAGCCTCCATAATTATTATGTATGCCTAGTTGTTCTTGAGGGTTTACGCATGGACCCTCGGGCGTTTTGCAAGTAGAGAGATTATGCAAGATCCTATGCCTGGCGTGAATATTTAAGGCAGGACCAATACTCCCAGTTTACTTAAGCATATATTTACTCCAAAGGAAAAGACAAAATAAGAAATTATGGATAGGGTATTATTGGAATACGAATTACAGTTCTGTAGTTTTGAATAATTATGGGGGTGAATACTGAAAGCTTTTCACGCTAGCATTTTTTTTTCTTGTTCTTTATTATTTTGATTTATTTATTTCCAAAGCCTTGGCGATTCACGGAAAATCTTTTTTTTTCTCTGTCGATCGCTGAGGTTATTGTTTAAATTTTTTTAGGTGTTTGATTTGTGGATTTGTAGAAATCTCTAAGGGGACGCGTGTCGGTATGTTTGATTTGGAAAGAATCTGGGGATGTTTAAATAAATTTATATATGTACTCGCTCGCAGATATTTCTGGTGATGATTTTCCAAGAGGTGTGGTAATAAAGTGGGAATAAAAATGTTATGCTCATTTCGAATTGCTGAAAATGTTCTTCATAATATTTGTATGTATGCTTTTATTTCAGCAATTTAAATGATGAGCAACAAAATTCATTTTCATTTTATTTAAAATTATTTGATATTTTGAAGTTGATCAAATGTGTTGAATCTATTTGACATTAAGTGACGAAAAATATGAATTCCAATATTTTTAGCTAACTAATTGCTTTTATCTGTAATGCATATATTATATATTTTATTCCGTATTAAAAATTTTTCACATAAGCCTCAAACAAGTAGGAAAAAGATAGACCCAAATTGAGATGGATTGATTCAATGGAGATAGGCTATCCAGGACAGAAACTGGTTCAGAGGTGTCGAAAATAGGATGCGATGGAACATAATTCAGAGGAAGGCACTGGCTCACCCTGATGATGATAATAATATTATGTATTTTACATGGAGAAATATTTGCTTCATATTATTTAGATTATGTATTTACTTCTTATTTCAAGCAATAGTTTCTTATATACATTTAGTTGAAATTCAATCCATGTTTATGAAACAGTGGTGGAAAAAATCAATATTTATCTTCAAATTCAAATCAAATTTTAACTCAACCCACCGAATAGAATTTTTGTAATTTACGCAGATTGTAAAATTTCGCATTTCCCGTTTCATCCCATGATTTAGATTTCGTTGACATTTTACTATATAGGTTAATATATAATGTTCTACTACAATACATGCAAAAAGTAATGCTCTTCATTTTGAAAGAATTTGGACTTTTTAGCAAATTGAACTAAAATTTTAAAAAAATCCCTGTTGAATCACTATTTTTTTTATCAGCACACCGCCATTTAGAATATCCCCGCCTACAATAAAATGTCCAAATTTGGTAGGACATTAATTAAGATATTGTTTCCATAAAATCGGTAAATTTTTTCCATGAGTGATTTAATTTGAGCCATGAAAACTACTATTAAAAATTTGAAGCCATCATAAATTCTACAAATTCTCTGTAATAAATTAATTAATTCATTCTAAATCTCATTGTATTTTAAGTCATAGACAAGTTTACTAGATTATTTGTTTAGTAAGAAATTTTTTATATTTCCAGTATTTAATACGAAATTACATTTTTCCTTTTTAAAAATATCATGTAAAAAGTAATGCTTTCATAATCATGAAATTATCTGCAATTTACCCACCCGCTGAACGATTATATTTAGTTGCTGCTGATGCAAGAAGATTCTCTTTAAAAAGTATTCTTCGTGAAGTTCTATGTGATACAAGTTTTCATAAATATTTTAGAAAATGCTCTTAAGGGAAGGTGAAATACTTCCCAAGATAACAGATCTTTAAAATTTAAACTAATTTTAATCTTTCGACTGTTGTATTCAGAATGGATGTAATTTTCTTACTTCCTTTTATTGAGGCGTTTTTTGTCTTTCGCCAAAAAACATGTATCTCCGACCTTTTTTGCAAGACATTTGGAGGTAAGATTTGATGCTCTTTTCTATACGGGAAGATATTGATATTTTTTGCTAATTAACTACAAAACTAGCTATTGTAACTAAAATTATATAATAGGTCGAAGCAATAAAGTTTTTTATCCGGTGGTGTGAAAAACAATATTATCACAATACAGGTGCAATCCTATCTGTTTTTTTTTCTATTTTGTTTACAAAGAAGAATATGCATGCGTGCAACATCTGTACCGACTGAAAAAAAGAGCGAAAAGTAATTACCATGAGAAAATAAACTTTCTGCATTTTTGTTCATTTCATTTTTATCAACTCTATCAATTCAATAATGCTCCAAACGCCCAATCTACAAAACTGTGACTGGTGCCCGAGTTGCCTGGTTATTACGACAAATTTTCCTCCTTCTTTTGCTAATTGTAATCGGTTGAGTATTTATGGAGGGAGCTTTGTTCATCAGAGGTACTCTCATAAAGAAAGGTTTGGAGAACAGAGAGGTTTACTGAGAACTCTCAAAAGGTGCATGAATATACATTTCCAAAATAATTTTTATCATTTGGGGTCCTATTTTGAATAGCAATCCTTTAAAAATACAATTATCGCTGAATATTTTAAAGAAATAAGGTATTTTTCTTTTATTTTCGGAAAAAAAAGTTGGAGTTTCTATAACTCTCTAATACCTAAATTCGAATGTTTTTCTGGCTGAGATAAATTAAATAAGAGCAAATATTACCTCTTGTCTTTCAAAGAAAAACAACATTTTATAAAAACCATAATTTTTAGGATAAAAATTGCATTTCAAATTTCATTCATCTATGTTATTATTTATGGTGTTGCTACCATCACTAATAAACAGATCAGTGGACAATCAATTGTCGCCAAAGCTCATTACTTTGTTTTATTTACCATTTTCACATGTAATGGAGTGGGGAACTAGTAAGAGTTCTCTTGAATGTATAATCTCCTGTATTCAACAGCTATCTATTATTTTGGTGCAAATATTAGATACAAAATTTCAATCGTCTTGCTCATTTTATATAGTATTATAGTATAAATCAATATCTATTTTATATATTGATTTTATAGTATTGATTTTTTATAGGCGAATTCATCAGTAGGGAATTTTAGTGCTTTCTAGATTTCTTATTTTTTAAAAAACCTTTTAGGATTTAAAAATTGAAAAGTTATAAAAATTTCGAGATTGAAATCTTTTATCATATACTAGCTGCTTTTGGCAACCTGCTAATTTCTCAGGAGAAATGTTCTCCAAATTTTTCAATTGAATATTTATTCACATTGGTCTCACTAAAATATTTTTAAGCCTCAGATTTCGGTAGTCACGTACCTCATACTTTTATAGAGGCCATAGGATATTTTGTTCATTGTACTATATATTTCTGTAATTTACAGTCTTGTGTTAGTCAGTAATTTGAAACACATAATTTATGAGCCTTCAAAATATAGGCGCCAGAACTTTAGGTATTTACTGAAAATTCCATGAATTTATTTAATGCAAGCATATATTACAAAAGTTTTGTAAAACAAAACTTTCACTGAATACAAAAACATCATTATAGACTCCAAACAAATAGTTCACTTAAATTATTATAGTACATACAAATTATGTTTTTTTTTTATTTTTCCCACCATCTTGGAACCCATAAGAAGAAATTAAAAAAATGAAAGTCAAAACAGCTTACTTAAAATGACCATACTAAGTGATAAGAACAGGCGTAATTTTAATCATTCCTTCTCTTTTAAAATTGCGAAAGGGCTTATGAAGATGGCAGGAACAGATATTTAACACTCCCTTATCAGATAGATTAATAGTCTAGACTTAAGTATTCTAAACTGTGTCTGTAAGTGTTTTAATAAAGACAATGGAGTACGAGAGCGTGAGTAAAATTATATTACCGATAATATTTCCATTTTGACAATGGCGACTGCCAGACTCAACACAAGACTTGATTTTCGGACATTGACTCTCAAGAAAGACCAAGATTGAATTTAAGTTTCATATTTAAAGGGAAAGTGGACTCTATTTGAGTTTTTGCAAATTATTGATTTAAGGTTATGAAATTTTGTATGCATACGTATTAAAATATAAATATATCGAATTTCTATAAATATTTTAAAACGAAATATTATTTTGAATATATATATATAATAATGTATAAAATTCAAAATATTCCAGGTGACTTTGTTTTTATATTTTTCTATTACGTTTTACTTACCAACTGATAGAATTTTTTTGGAATGAAACTGTGCATGATTTTGTCATTCCAATTAAATATTAAACTTTTAGAAATATTTTTATGCACACTCACTGAATTTTCATATAAATTTTATGCCTTTCAGAATTAAAATTGACTTTTAGCTATCTAAATAAACTCGAAATATAATATTCATACCTTATTTTCTTGTAATGTTAAAAGAAAAATTTTATTATCAATTCTATTTAATGTTTATTAATACTAAGAAGCAACATTTTAAATATATTTATATCTGATTACTATACCTTTTTGAGGAAAGTAATTAAAATGTGTTTTCTTATATGTAGGCCCTTCAAATATTTATTTTATTGAATTATACGTTTTGTAATACTACTTTAGTTGAATATAAACATATCTGAAAAATTGAAATTCGCTTGATAATTTTCTTTTTTTTAATGAAAAACGTTGTGTTTTATTAGAGAAATATTTTGATAGAAATCGCATTCTGATAGCAAATGAATATTTTTCTACTTATTCACACAATTTAATAAAAAAAAAATCAAATTTTCCTCATTCAACATAATATTTACACACTCTACTATACTATAGTATCTTTTTTATCTATCATTATATATATTTTTGAGCTTTTGACTCACTTTTACCGCGATGAAATCGGATTCGAGATAGCGCTATATAACATCGTCATCTCTAATTTTTTATGACAAAAAATGTTTTTTAAATGCAAAATCGCGTTTTTTCAAGAAATATGCTTGTATTGACGAACTTAAAAAAATATTAAACATAAATTCCTAAATAAAAAATAAAGCAATATGCATGACTCGAATCGAGGACTCATTACATATGCGTCATTCATTGTTGCTCTGACCATTTAAACTGTACTTCTTATATTTCGAACTGGAAGTTGAATACAAATATTCCATTAGTCATAAAAACTTTGTGTATGTGTTTAAAAGTATGTTTTTTTAAAGACATATGTATACATAAACTTAAAAAGTCAAAACTTATTTAAATATAAAATTTGAATTAAATCGTCAGAGTCGTTTCCAAGATACACGAAATAAATAAATCTGAACGAAATAATAAATCGAAATAAATACACATAGATGCATATCTTATACAAGAATTTCTCGCTTAAAATAATGATATGCAATTGTATGAAATGTTAAAACATTGTTTGAAATAATTAAAATGGATTCATGAGAAATTTTTAATTCCAATGAAGGTATTAGATTTTCAGTGGACCTTTTAATTAGCATACTACATTTTTTTTTCAATAACCAATCTTCAAACTACTTCTAATACAGCGGTGAAGAGTTTTGCATTATTTTAACAACTGCTTAAAATGTTTCCGTCCATTTTAAATTTAAATGAATTAAAATGAATTTTATAAAAAAAATATTTATAGTTGCAATTCAAAATAAAAATCCCATTCACCTCTATAAAACTATAAAATTTTAATAGAAAATAGAATTTAAAAAAATCGAAAATGTGTCTCTTGAAAAAAGGCCTATGTTAGGAATAAACTAGAAAATGTTATTGATAGAACCAGGCAAAACTTAAGTAGCCCATTATTTTTTAAAAAAATAATAATAAATGAATAACACTTTCTATTCAACGAGCCAAAAAGAAAATGAGTTTTAAAATCGATAATGCTCCATTATTTTGTAATGAAAAAGTTGATTATAAATTATTCAGATTCACTTTTATACATGCAAATAAAAATTACTATAAAATAAGGAAATCAGTTTACTTATCAATCAAAGCAACGCAAAAATGATTTTTCCCTTCTCTTTTTGCAGAAGCAATACATTTACCAACCAAATGGCATATTTTAACGTTATTTGCTTCGTTAATATGCAGAAGAATTATTACTCAAAAATATTTAAAAAAATATACGTATCCCTTCGATACAAGCTAATATTTTATACATTAATTTTTGTTATTGTCTATTTATTGTATATAACTGAAAATATTTATTACATTTTGGGTATTTCAATTGCTAGAAAGAATACCATTCGCTCGTATAAAACAAAGTTTTGTTGTTTCAAGTATTATATTACATGGGCTAAAGAATATCGTAAAAAATGATAAAATTTTAATGACAGAATATCACAATTTTTAAGTTGGCAACAGTGAGTTCTTTTGCAGAAACCTAATACTTACAGCAGCAAATGTAATTTTTAAAACTCGACCGCGATCCAACAAAAATGTATTTTTCCAATCAGATTGGTATTATTTTTGACTTAGAAAGATAATTTATTTTCCCATAGGAAGACCCAGCATATCATTTTTACCTTGCCGTGTAGGTATTTGTTTTACAAAACCATAAGCGATAGAGTTGTCGATTTTTACTCCGTAGTTCTTCCTTTTTTAGAAAGGGCCATAGAATTATCTTTATTTATCATTGTACTTATTTTCTAATTTCATCCCCACACTTTTAAATGAATGATTTGTCCCCCTTTGTAATATTCATTTTGTTTTTCTGCGTTTTATGTATTTTAATATACGAAAGATATCATTCCTCTTAAATTCTAAAATCAAAATAAATTTTTGCAGCAATTTTACCTTTATTATTTCAGGATCTAAAAGAGTAAAATTTATTAAAATGATATGCTTAATAATCATTATACATAAAGGAAAAGATTTTATTTATTATTTCCGCTTGTTTCAATAGTAATTTTGTATCCCTTAAAATTAGTATGATTTATTCTAAAGAAAAATTTTATGTGTAATATTTAAATATAAGAAAAATATTACAGAATGTTATATTATAAAATCTTTATTTTTATATTCAAATTTTTTTAAAATTACTAATAATCTTTAGTTTTGCCCAATATTTTTTTGTTTCTTCGGAAATTATAAATAATTTGTTTCCAAGTTGGATCTTAATATTTCATTTTTTGTTTGTTTTTGGAATGCTGCTCTATTTTTAAATTTACAGTTTCTGAATCAACTTAAATCAAGCTGTAAGATTTTTTTCTCATCAGGTACCAGAATTTCATTATAAATCAATTTATGAAATTATTTATAATGATATATTTTTCAAAAAATAAAAAGCCTGTGTCTTCTATTTAAAACAATTATTACATTTCTAATAATACCATATTCATCAATAACTTGTTATTAAAAAGAATTTGAATAAAAATGATAGCAACTTAAAAGTTGGGTGTCAAAGTTAATTAGTAAAATATTATAATGCGATCTATGCATATGAATAACACGACATGCTAATTAAACATTATTAATTGACTGAGTTCATACTTTTGAAAGGTTATTTTTAGATTGCAAGCTTTCTTTGGCATTATTTTGGTTTTTGTTTCCCATCTTTTGCAGAAAATGATATTTAGTAGAAAAATTTCACTGATAGATGTTTATAAATTTTGTTGTTTATATTCTCTTGAGTTTAGGAATTAAACGTTTAGCTTCTTTTAGAAAAATTATATTTAAATATATTTTCTAGTGCGTACCTAAATTAAGGACTACTTTTCCAAGCACATTTTAAGAAACTTAATTTTCCTTTGTCTCTCTGAATCATACTATTATATTTTATATTTCAAATATCAATTCCATTGAATTTTTTCAAGTAATTTTTTTTTAAATTTGCACTTCAAGTATTTTATTATATTGAAAATCAATTAAGAGAGATATTTTTTAATCATGTTTTAGAATATTGTGCTGCACATGTATTATTTTTTCTGTTTTACAGCTCGTTTGAGTAAGCAAAACCGTGTTACTTTAATGTTATATTATGCGGGAGTTACCTGTTTCTATCCAGAAACCGCTTTATTTTGTGTAGAATGGTTCTTTCCATGTTTAAATATGCTCATTAAAGAACACTTAATTTAAAATGTATGGAAGTATTCTTTTACTTTAAGGTTATATTTGGGTGTAGTGGTTCTCAAGAGAAATAAGGGCAACCTCAGATATTGTCCAAACCTTAGATTCAAGGATTCCTGATAAAGTGGAAATGTTTTAATTTCTTTCAATCAAATATACCTTGATAACTTATGCCATATTATGTGAAAATCTAATTTTGCTTTAATTTAATAAAAAGGAAATGTTCATTCATTTGATGAGCTTCAAAATAAAGTTTGTTGTTAAAGATCAAAATACCATTTCAATCTCGGCGATACGCCTACCTAAAGTTAATTTGTATAATAGTGAAGAAAAATAATAGTTAAACGCATTGATATAATTCATAATCTTTTTCAAACAATTCATTTTTTACGAACTTCTATACCTTAACCTGTTAACTTTGATGATTGATGCAACATATTTATTTCTTAAGAGTAAAATTGTTATGTCAAAAATAAACTCCAAATTGATATTTGAGATCAGCGCTTTATTTAAAAGCTTTTATCAGTGTGTTTGTTTATTTTCTTGGGTAGTAAAAATGTTTATAGGCTTAGTAATTTTTATTTATAAAATTTAAATATTGTTATGAATGCCTTAATTAATATAGCATCCTATTTCATAAAATTTCATCCTTCGTAATTAAATACACTGAGGGCAAAAAATAAATTGACGGGAGAAAAAGAAAAATTAAGAAGCTTCTCGGTCGAATTTCTTGTGTGCCAAGTACATGTTTTAATGCAGTATATTTTTCTACTAATCTATTTGCTAATGAAGAGTTAATAAAGAATTTCGATTTTGTTGAAAATGAATACTGAATTATAAACATCTATCCAACTGTTTTTTTTTAATTCTTGCTCACAGACACGTGAAAAGCAAACTGACGGACTATTTGGCTAGCTATCATTTAAAGATGAATAATCATTTGTTTTATTTAAATATATGTGAAAATTTATACAGCCAAGATTGTAATTTTTAGGAAGGTTTGAAATGAGGAGATTCATCAAAACCTTGAAATACAATGTATTGATGATTGTTTTATTTTGGTGTTACATCATTCATAAATAAAACCAATGGTAATGATCTTTCCAAAACTTTTTCGCATAGACTCTAAAAACTTATTATAACTGAGAAATTCTTGCATTGATTTCAATAACTATGAGATATTAAATTTGACTTAAATTTTGCATGTTTACTAAATCTACAGTGTCATCCTTGGCGAAAGTTTTCGCTATTAATCCAGTGTATGCCGTTAATAGCATTGGAGTGATAGCACTAGTGTTTACACACTTTTCCCAACCAATTGAAACACTCATTTGAAAAAAAATGCACCTTGTAGTTGTAAAATTTTCAAATTTCATAAATATAAGCCATTGCGTTTTGGGGTTACATTGTTTATATGCTTTTGAAAATACAGAAAGACTCAAAGTCAACCTGTTGTTGGATTTGGCTCAAAATGTGATGGGTATCTACACTATAAATATGTGTACTGAATATTATCTGCATAACTCTCTTCGTTTTGTAGTTGACGTTTTAACTTATATTCTTACAGACAGAGTTCCTCTAAACATATTTCAGCCAAAATTTGATTGAAATTTGCAAATTTAGTATTTAGACCACATAAAAAATTTCAACCGTCTAGTTCAAAGCTTGTTTCAGTTATCTTTGTCACAGACAGACAGGAGGATGGACAAACTTTTTCCAAAAATATGTTCTTCCAACTCAGGGAGATCTAAAACTTGCAAATTCATCAAAATTTCGAGTTGACATTTGTTGATGATTAATATACCTTTTTTGAACTACGTAAACAAGAAGAGGAAAAAAATCAAAATAAATTTGAAATATTGAAATATGATTTGGTGTGAAAAAATTATTATTACCACAGGCATAAATAATTATTCCATTCTAAAAAGCACATATGGTAAAAGTAATAATTTATTAAATTGTTGTGTATACTAAAATATTTTTGCCATTAATTTAAAAGTTTTTAAGAAAACTAATGGCAAGCCTTGAATTCCCAGTCGGATGTTAACTTTCTTTATTTCTTTTCTACACATATATATTTCAGTGACATATTTCTTCCTCACTCGCGCATTCAAACCGATCAGACGGAAAAGTCCCGCTTCATTTATCTAACTGTTTTCTGATGTACCTTTAAAAATACAGGTGACAAAACCCCTTGCAGTCAGCCCTTTTCCATTCAGTCCACCCACATTTCCCTGGAAAGATAACACTGTCACTATCTTCTGTTATTTCCAACATTAAGATAAGACTGATGAGCATTTTCTGAATGCGAACAAGTTTGTTTGAGCTAACTTCTGCCTTCCTGCCTTTTCTTTTATTATTTCTTTCTTTATCATCATCATTATTATTTTTCTACTTTTCATTTTGCAGCTATAAAGACGGGAAAAGTAAAACATTTATTTCTATGTTTTCATAAAGAAAACTGTGAGCCATTTCTGCATTCATAAACGTGAACTTTTCAGACAAACAAACTGAAAAAAAAAAGTTTTTTAAAAATTTCTCTGTGACAAACAAGCGTGCGACATTAGAAAGAACAAAAGATATCTTGCTCAACAGTCAGACTTGTTCCTAGGTAGTTTTAACGATACATTCTCTTAGTTGTTTTTCTTTTTTCAATCAATCTGAATGCTGCGCAGCTTTCCTTTTTTTTACATTCTTTTCTTTTCTTTTTTATCATTCGGTGAAGGATGAGTAAAAAGAAGAAAGAAGAAAAAAACGTAAAAAATGAAGATGTTTGAATATAAATATGGAAGAAATGAATGTAGAGAAAAAGACACACACAATGTGTTGACGTTTTTCCAAATAAGAAAATAGATAGCATCAGAAACAATTCATTTGTTCGCGTTTTTACATGGTGCTGTTTTCGCTTGGTTTGCGCTTTGGCAAAAATAGAAGGTAAGCAATTTTAGACTGAATCCTTGCTTTTTTTTTCTTTCCGTCTTTTTTTCCATGACGGTGGCTTTATTTTATTTTGCTCATGCATTTTGTTCTTTGTATATTGACTGTTAGCTTTTTATTATTGAAATTTAAAATTAGGAAACATTAGATATGAAAGTAAGAACAAATATATTTGACGTCAAATATATTTAAAAAGGCCAATCCAGATTAAAATGTGTAGATTCCGAATTAATATTTATCAAAAATCTTTAAAACAATTTGTTCTTATAGTTTTTATGTCGTAAATCTTCTCTTTATCGATGGTATAAATGCTATACTATTAAACTTTTCCCTACATCTGGTACAGTGATTTAAATTCTTAGTGATTAACATTGCATTATTTCGTCGTTGAATTAATCATCCTCTCCAATAATTGTTATGCCGATAAGATTACCTGTTTTTCTTCTTTATGCTACAAAATATATGAAAGGTTGGTATACTGAAAATAAGTTTTTTAAAATTACAAATAATTATAATATATTCTTTTTAACATTACAGAATTTTCAATACTTGCCACTCTCTTTCTAATAATTTATGAACAGTTGTTATATCAGTCATGGATTCGCATTTCACTACTCAAGTTTCTGATCTTCTTGAGTTTGAAAAACCCATTTTTGGAAAATTTCTGTCTGTCTGTAAATTCAAAATTTTCTTTCAACCAGTTAAATAAAGTTTAGTGTATACAGATATCTATGCAATTTTGAACAAATTCCTTTCGGAAGTATATTGTCTGATTGATTGTTCCAATATAAGTTAACTACAAAAGGTAAAGAGAGGGATGACTAAAATTTGGTACAATAATTAAAAAATTTTAATGCTGAAACCTGTCGAATTTTGAGCGAAGTCCATTAAAGTAATTGATCATTTGTCTGTCTATACTTTCAAAAGCATATAAATGCGATATATCAAAAACATAATGATTTCACTACATCATTGCGTTTATTTTGTCACTACCGATTTAGTTATACGTCAAATTTTTGTTTTTATTAGTTAGGAAAACGCATTTAAAACACAAATCCGATTTCCGGAAATTTTTAATCGCCAAATATCTTGCCAAGCAGTATACTATAAATTCAATGAAAATTTAAAATTCACGCCAAATGTTAGTATTTCGTAACCGTTGTAAGCCAATGTCATTTAAAACGTTCTTCGTTTTACCATTGATCCCAAAAATTTTGCGTTAGGGTGAGGGATAGTATTTCCATTAGAGAATATGAGAAGAAATTTTGGTCAAAGTATTCCAAAAGGATCTGTCAAATTTTAATCTGCTTCAGACCACATTGCTTTCAAATAGTATTGTGGTATTCCTCATGTGATTACCAAATTGATTGGTAATGAATGAGAGAAATATCTAATCTGTAATTAGAAAATAAATCTTGTTCTCCAATAATTTGAGAAAGAAAAACCTACTTTTTACTCTTTGCACCAGAATTGCCCATGTCTTGCTCTTATTTTTCCCAATTATAACACTGTATTCTTAAAATTAATAACTTCTCTATGCAGGTGAAAGAAAAATATTTCATTTTTACTTGCATTTTTCATAAAATATGTAAGTATGAAAATTTCTTCCTGATCAAATTTCTGATTTTTGAAAAAAAATCTAGGTTACTTTTCCGAATTATAATTGTTTATAAGATTTGATAGTAAAATAAGCAAATATAAGATATTGTATTAGTACATTCATTTCAGTGTTTTCGGTATTTTAAACGATTATCTCTGAACTAAAACTACTTGAGCATTTCGATATTTATCTGTTAACTGGTTATGATGAAATATTTCGCCATACTAGGAAGATTAATCCATTGACGACTTTTTCTACTAAAGAAATTTTCAAAGTAACATGTGGATTATATTATATTTTACGTCATTCTTATCCATTAAAACCCAACATAGCTATATGCGAACTCTTGAAACTTGAGCAGTTTGATTTCAAATACCCTTGCACTTCTTTTTGCATTCACTGCATCTACAGTGTGATGACTCATCAGAATCTAGAGGGAAGATTTGTAAAATCGATGTTATAGATTCTGTACTTGCATATTTATGCATTTAATTATATATATACATTTAATGATATCATTATTTGCATATTATGCATTTTCACAATGTGATGAAATATGTATGAAATTGTTGGGTAAGTACGAAATAATATGAGAAAATTATTTCGTAACTTAAAAGAAATGTGTAAAAACATTTGCACAAAAAATAGTATTAAAAGAAAAATGTAAGAGAATATTCAAAATAAATTTTTAAGAAAGGAAATACACTATCACAAATTTCAAGTTATTGTGTCAGAACAATATTATTTATTAAATTATTATTTGTTTGAATTAATTTAAGTCATTAACCGGTTTAAGATAATACAAAAGCTGTTCTGTGAAAACCGACTCAAATTTAAAAAAGGGATAAATCGCCAATTTGTTACCACCGTATTTTGAGGCTTCAACAATTTGTTGCCTATTCACTCCCTAATGAAAAAAGGATCATGTTCTGACATGATAAAAAGTAATATTAAAAGAAATGGATTCAAAAATATGTGAGGAAAAGTCTTAGTATAAATAAGAAAATATATGAAAAATGGTTGTTAAAAGTGTTCCAAAAATATGGAGATAGACCACAAAGGTAATCTACTAGTTCAATAAGTTCTTCTTTGAAACCAAAACCATCTATATTAGACGAGAGGGAAGGAATATGTCTATTGTATATCACCTAATTCTTCAAGAACAAAAGATGCAGATTGGGTTATTTAAGAGGTTTGAATAAAAAACAATTCTGTTGTTCTGTTTGTAGGGTTACTTTGTGTATGCCTCACTGTTTCACAGTAATTTTTTTCCATTTTTATTAACTCTTTGTAGTTTTTGAAGTATTTGAACACTATATTTTCTAAATACGTTATAAATTGTTTTGTTAAATTTAATAATTAACAAGTGAAAAGCAATTTTTATTCGATTTATTCGTTCATTTTACCTTTGGGGTAAATAAATTTTCGTTGCCAAGTAAAACCCTATTATTAAACTAGTTTGACAAAATTTGATTTCTTAGTTAGCAGGTTAAATATTAGTTAGTTTGTAACCATTTAACATCATATATAATCACAACCAAAAGAGTAGAAGGAAATTAACTTTTTTATTTAAAAAAATTCTTAAAAAAATTATCTATAATTACTCAAAATATTTAATGAAATTAGATTATTTTGTTGTTTCTTAATTATTATTAAACTTAGCACTTTTATCTGTTGTTCGTAAATTTATTTAATTGTGGAATGCTATTTTTTCGTTTTAAAAAGTCAAAAAAAAAAAAGAACTAGATGTTTAATTTTTCCTATGTTTAAACATTCTTCCATTTTCTTTTTATTATAAATATTCTTTTGTATTCATGTGATTTAATCTGATAACTACTTCGCAATTTTTGAAATATAAATTATTCTTTCAGAAGTTAAGTGCTTGTTTTATGACGAAAAAAACCCAAATTTGGTTATCGTTTATATTTTTATGTCTTTATACTGGCTTTTTGTAAATATTCCAATGGGGAAAAAATTTCGTAAAATTTTTTATAATTAAGTAATATTTAATAGATTGATCTAATTTATGAATTTTTTTTGATGATTTTTTTTCTTTATTAGATAATTTGAGTTTTTTAATTAGTATTTTATTTTTTATGAGTTATTAAATAAAATTTTGTTAAACAATATCTCCCTAAAAGTCTGATATTCAGGACAAAAATATGAAGCACAATTTATGAACAATTTCTTCTATTTTTTTATATGAAGAGTATCTAGAATATCAGAACTGATAAAAATATAAAGAACAAATTTATAAATTTTCTGAGCTTTCTTATAATGCAATATTGTCAGTCTAATTATTTAGAGCAAGGAAAAGGGAAAAAATATTTATAACATTTATTAATTCATAATTCAAACATAAAAGCATAAATTATTGATGCAAAACATTGTGCACTTTAAATGCAAATATTGTATAATTTCAGTTCATGCTTCTTCTTTCATAATTCAAGAAGAACTACAAGGGGTAAATTCATCTGGAAAAAAAAATTATGAACTTTAACACAATACTTAGTCTCTGAAATTTGGGGGATAAAAAATGTATAAATTAACCCTTTGCAATTGGAAAAGTAATTTGGTGTATAATTATTCTCCTAATACAGAGTTTGTTCATTGCTCTGAAAACTAAATAAATACAATTGTTTTAAGTCGTGTTTCTTTGAAAAATTAATCTACACATTTTTACCCTTCTGTGGGTATTTTCAACGATGAAAATTTTTTAAAAAAAACTAGTAATACGTCAAAATGATGCATCTTCTTGATTGATGAGGGAGAGGTACCAACCGAGCACAAAGGTTAACTAAGGAAACATCAGTTTTAAACACATTTGTGACTGATGCAAGTGTTATTGACTATGTATTTCTAGCTTCATCCCTCTGAATCTCTGAATTTCATCGGGAAATTTAGTTGTTATAAGTGGAAATTCCTCAAAATTTGGAGGCCAAATTTTTGAACTTTGGAGTAATGTTTTCAAGAGAATGCTTTCTCTCTGAAAATTTTCGTACACGAGAAAGATAAACATTTCAAACATTTATTAGGGTTTCTATTATATTCCAAACATCAATTAGGAGCTTATACATCATTAATTCAGATATTATATTTTCCTGGAAAATTTCCTTTTTCTTCAGAGATTCAGAAAAACCTACAAGATATTGATTTTTCAGAATTTCTAGAGAAAATTCCTGAATTTTAATATTACATTTTCTTTCTACATATTTGTATACAGTAAAAGGGGAAATGTTTCAACCAAATCATTTTTTAACTACTGAAATTGTTTTCCGGATGAAAGAAAATTTTGATCAATCAACGTAGACCAGCAAGATACATTGTTACAAACCTTGGGAAATTCTTCACCTTCACCCAGTGTTACATTTGTCTGGTCAACAAACTCAGTCGGCGAAACTCCTGTGGAGCAATTTAGAAAATTACAGAGGTCATGTTTTAAACAATAAAATTGAATCGGGTGGCGATATTAATCTTTCTGACTGTGTGAATATCATCACCTTACGGCAATTGAATTATAATTAATTTCTGAACAGAAAATGAAGTGATTTTTAGTATGTTATTAAATAACAGATGGACCAGATGTCTGATTAGTTGATGGCGTGTAAAGAATTCAATTGAACAAATTACCTTTTTTTCTCGGTGATAAAAGTATTTTATTTTTGTATTTTTTTTTTATTGATTTCTGTCATGATTTCTTTGCATTTCAAATATAAATCATATCTGTTGTATAATTTTTATTTTATTTTAAAGTTTTACAATATATATTGTTAGATTTAAAGCACTTTTTAGTTTATGTTATCATTCTAATATGAAATACATTATTTTATTGAATATGACGGGTTATTTCAGAAAATAATTATGAAGAAACTGATTTGTTTTCATTTAACGTGTTTAATTTTTTAATGATTAATATGTTTTTTTTTTCATTTTATATGCTTATTTGTACATATTTACTGACAAAATTCTGCAATCGATTTTCTTATTCATTTTTATATTCGATTTTTTATTTATTTTTGTTCCCTTTTTTTTCATTTTAACTTTTAAACTCATTTGTGTTAAAGTTTGTTTACGTTTCGGATCTAAATCATAACTATTTTATATTTTTTATATTTCAAAGCTTTAAAATCTCAACTGTTAATTTTTAAAGCATTTTTTTTGTCTGTTTATGTCATCATTTTAATATAATTCCTTATTTTATTAAATGTGAACAGTTATTTAAGAAAATTATGAAATACCTGAATTATTTTTTTTCATTCCAGTATTTATGTTTGTTAATATATATAGACTTATAATCGATATTTTCATTCTTTATTAAAACAGTAGGGATTTGAAATCTGAAATATTTCTATCTTACCGATATCAGCGTATTATTTTAGAAATTTTTAAACACAATTATCAAGTGATCAATTGATTTGGACTAAATTTCTATTTATTTCAGAAGTTGCTCTTTTTACAGAAAATTTCTGAAAAAAATTAATTTAATCATTTAACCATAAGTCAACTTTTCTTGCTCTTAAAAGAAAAACATCAAACTGCCATATTATAGAAGATTTCATGTTATTTATAAGAATAAACTTTATGTTAAAAACTAAAATTAAAATATTTTGCATTTTTGTTTATTAATAAAAATACATTTTAAAGCTTTTTTATATTACTTTCTATAAATGATGTTTTATTAAAAAAGGGTTTCGATTATTTAAATCCATAATTACTGTTTTTCAAAAATTTTAATTTAAATATTTATTTACTCTAAATAACGACAGTAAAAAAACCAATTAATCTAAAACTGAAATTAGAATTTAGATTATATATACATGAGTACTTAACTATAAAAATATTGATCAGTATCCCTAAATATCAAACATTCTTTATTTAGTAAGATAATTTTTAAAATAATATGAAAATAATTGTTTTTTTAAAATGCAAATTTTTAATCAATCATAAATAACCTAATGTTGAAATTATTTGATGCTTAGAATAAAACTGAGTTATAATTTACTAATGTAAGCCACGAATATGAGGTTCTTTACGATCGACTCAAGACGTTGATTCTATATTAATTAGCCTTGGAATGTTTATGAATTATAATTTTTAGTATACAAGACTAAAAAATCATATTTTAATAAGCTTCCTTACAATCTTTTAACTAACTTGACTTATTCCATGTTTTTAAAATTGTTTTTTAGTCATTTCCTGGTGTGCTAAAACTCTAGTTCTAAATTCTCTAAATTTTGTTCAATATTTTTATTCAAGGCGGCAAAACATCATTTTAATGATTTTAGATATAAATAAATAGATTAATTAGTCTAGTCAGTCGATTAATTTAATGATTTTTTCCTTTCAAGTGACATCATTTGGCAACAACCTAAAACAAATCCATATGAGCATTTTTATAATATTGAACAACAGACGATGAATTAATAATTAAAATAAAAAACAATAACAATTAAAAGAAAAATAATTTTTGTTATTCCAATAAAAATCACTTATAAAAAAACTTTTTATTTTTGATGCACTTGTTCAAGCCTTAGTAACCATCATAATTTATAGATAAACGATATTTCCTGGCTGTGTTGGATATCGGATAATCTATTGATCAATGATTGTAAGTCTTATTAATGAGTTAATGTAGGAAACAATAAAGCATAAGTTGTATTATTTTGTAATTTTAGTGCTTGGTAATTCGTATTTAATTTTAAAAAACATTATTTAACTGGTAATGTTGGTATTTATTGTTAAAATAAATATTTTTTTCCAAATATTTCATGTGAAATCTTAATGTCTGATGAAAAAATTGTGGTGCTCTTTGGGTTCAAATTGTGTCAAAGGATTGCTAATTTAAGAAAGTAAATCTTGAAAAAGTACATCAGGCAATGTGGGATTGATGGAAGTTTAATATGCTACAGAGAATGAAAGATTATTTCGTTTAATTTAGTTTCGAATAACAAATCATGACTTATCAACTCTTAGTGGAGTTCAAAATTAGAAGATCCGATGTATATTTAAAAGAGAGCTGTCTAAGGTTTTAGTCGAAATCGATATTTTCCTTCGAGATAAGCTATGAAAAATAGAAAATTTTATTTAATGGGAAAATGTTTAGCAATATCACGAAGCAGTTTTAGCTAAACTGTGGTCAATGATATTTGTAATGACAAAGGATTTCGAATTGTAGATTGATTCTTGCCCAGATCCAGAATGTAAATTTGGTGGGAACTGAATCGGTGGTCTAGATGATGCTCTATTTCATAAAATATAAACAGTCTCATGACATTTTTTAATTTGTCAAAAGAGATTTGACTGCTGGAGAAAATACGCCATTATTTTACAATTAGAATAAAACTTATGCAATACTTTAAGATAATTAAAAGCACTTGTATTCTTAAATCCTAGCATCTTTCGAAAAGACTTAGATCACAAATATTTAAGCAAAAGAATAATTGAAATTTTATAATTTAAAACTATGTTTACAGTCAATTTTTCAATTTTTGAAAATATATTTACTAACCAAACACAAATAATGTTTAAACCTGAAATTTTTCCTTCAAATTTTTTTAAAGTAAAAGTGTACATATCATACACAATTTTAACAAAACCTAGTTGTAAACAGAATTTAGAACAAGTATTTGTTATTTATTTGTAAATATCACTTTGTGTTTGCCTTAAAATCAACTTACTACATTATGCTCATTTTCAAACACACAACTTTCTAAAACATTCCCCTATTTGTTTTAGATTGGATTCTGAAATTAAAGATAATAAACTTTATGCAGTTCCATTTGCATAATTATGGCACAGTTATCCATTTCAAATCAAATGCTTAGATAAATGTAATACAATTAAAGCTGATGTGTTTTAAAGGGAATGCACTCATTCTGGACGGCATTTAAATACTTAATTTTAGTCCACAACAGAAATTTAGACGATAAATGGTATTCATATTTTGTGATGAAATTGCATTTGTTTGCAATCTATAGTCCTTTTCTGAAGAGAGTATAATGTGTAAGTCACCAGTGAATAGAAATTTACAGTAACTGGTTGAATATTTTATAATTTTGAGATGAGGGAATATTTTTAATAAGAGTATAGTAGTGAAGGAATTACTAATTCAATCAAAGTGCATTGGAAACTAGATCAAGCTCAAAAAATGATTTTGCTTTGAATTTATTACTTATATGACTATAAATACTTGGAAACAAAAAAAGTTCTAGTTTAGGATGATAGTGCAAAAATATGTGGATACATCATGAAAAAGAATGGCGAAATATTAATTTTACATGCGTCTAAAAAATACAAACTTATTTTTTAAAATTTAAAACCAGACATTCCTTACTAATACTGATTATTAGTTCTTGAAAATTAAATTCATCGATCAATTTGGTTGATAATAGCCAACGGCTGAAAAGCTTAAAGAATAAGGAATATATTTGATTTATTATTTTTTTACCGCAGAAAAATTTATATGGAATACATTGCATTTAATAATGAAACTTTTTTTCTGGAGCATTGAGTAGCAATCTTCAATATTAAAGGCCATTATCTGTATCAGTTTCTCTTAAATATGTAAGGATCAAGTTTAAAATTATTTAAATAGTAATAGTGATTCCCTAAATGGTTTTCTTAGATACGTCAATTCGATTTTTAGTTGTAAATATTTGAAAATCTTTAAGAATAAGAAGTTAAGTTGAATGGTTTCTAAGCTCTTAAATGAACTTTTTAACTTAGTATAAAAGCTCATTTCTCGCAATAAGGCTTGTTGATTTTTCAAAATCAATGCATACAACATCTGAATTGCAACTTACACAAGATTGTTGAGGAAATTGTCCATTGAGTGTGCAGTGGAAGTTCAGCAACATTGGTAAGTGATAACAATGCTTTATTTTAAGATAAAAACCGAACTAGTGACATAGAAAGAAATCAGAGCCGAGGTATAAACAGATTAACACAGTGCTTAATTAATAACAAATCACTAACTCAAGGTCAGTACAATCAATAGAGCTCATCAGAGAACTTAAGCTCAACGTCATCGACAAGCAATGCATTATCACTGCAAAGATTATTCGTCCTTGGAGCACCTAAGTTTATATATTCTCCTGGGAGGTCGTAACTTCAACTGTAATTATATAAAGGGATCACCAGACATATTTCGATTTGTTATAGTGATCTGGATGCATTTTTGCATTTTCCATAAAATTAATTTTTGCTACCAAATAAATAAATTTGCCCTTAAGTTCCGGGGCTATTAACTTGGTATCCCTTCAGCATCCATTCGAAATACCTCCAAATCGTTGATGCCAGTGAAGAAATTCACATTGAAGAGAAAAAAGTGTTGAAAATTTGTGGGAATGTAATAATGCATATCAATTACACTTCAATTCATTTGCCTGGTGCTCAGAATTATTATATAGAAAACATGATGATTCTTCACATAGTTTTTTTGCGCTCAGTCAATTGGATTTTTAAAATTTTGTATTTGAAAAATTTCTCTCGTAATTTTAAAGTTTGAATAAATTTCTTGTAAAAAAATACTAGAACTTTGAAAATCTTAAAACTTTGTTCTTAAGTATGAAACAGGGAGTCAATTTAAAATTTTAATAAGGCTTCATCACTAACAAATTATTTCTAATAAGCAAGATTTTTTTTAATGAAAAGTTATTTTTATCTTGTTATTTTAATTCTCATAAAAAGGGCTAATGTTTCTCTAAAAGAAATCACTTCTCTGTCAACTCAAAACCAAACAAACTGACCAAAATGGATTGATAACCAAGCAAAATTAATCCACGAGAAGACAAAAGTGCAATTATTGTCACCAATGGCGGACTGTTTTCTCATTTCTAATGCATCAGCAATTCGTCCTTTTAAAATTTTAACACGCACCTGTGAAATCCCAAGTTGAACAGCTTTGAAGAGAATGCGAACTCAATTAAGCGATTTCCTGGTGCAATCCGTTCCCGAAAGCGCCCTCTGGGGAGGCATTATGCTAATAATAATAGTCGCTTTTAAAAGTTTCAAGTAGTGCAGACTTCTCCTTTTGTTTATTGTCACAGCAAAGCTACTGTCACTGCGAAACTCGAGGGGTTTGCGCTAATTCACTAAATGGATTTTCCGCCTTCTGCACAGACAGATCGTGGCTTGGTTTGAGGTTGAAATGCTGAGACTCTAGTTGTTGGATTGGTTGGAGCAAGAACACTTCCTAATTGGATTCGAATCCTTCCATCCACCACATAATAGGTGATTGTTAGCGACCTTGAGAAAATTATTGGTTTCGCATTGAAAAGATGATGCTGCGGCTTTCTTGAAACGATTGAACAATCAATTGAAGGGAGTGAGGCTGTTAGTTATGAGAAATGAATTCTTTGAAAGCGATACGACAATGAAAGCCTGATTTGCAATGTATATTTCATATTAAATATTACAAAGGTACTTTGAAACAAATGCCAAAAGATATTTGAATTTAAAGCAAACATATTTGTAACTAAATTCCCTTTATGACAGAGAAGGACAATTTTGAGCAATTTTTCTGAAATGAGACTAAGGTTTCATCAATCTCCGGATTTACTTTCGAAAGTGCCTATGTAGATTTTCATAAGAGGATATTCTCTTATCAGATCAGATGGAATATCTATAATCTTGAAATAATTGACAATTTGTTTCAAATCACAAAATTCCTTCTGTTGAAAGCAACTTGAATTTTTTTAATGATAAATTATTAATGAATCTAATTTTGCAAATTTTGATCGAGGGTTAGTCTTGATATTGTTTTAAATCTTATTTCATCAAGGATCTGATATGTTCTCGAGCAAAGAGAAGGTCAAAGTTGCTTCAAACTAAAGAGTATTTTAGAATTAATCCCAAGGATTTGAGTTTGCTTCCATTCGTGCAGTAAATTGTTAACTCTATTAAAGAAACCATCTGACAGATGATAGTTTAAGGTTAGTAAAAATGGAGAGTTGAGCAATATTTCAAAAAGAATGAAAATATGGCGTTGATTGATAGAATTGTTAAATAAATTAAGAACGTTAAATAATGACATTTTATGACCTCCCATTTTTCCCATTCCATCGGTAACATAATTTTGACTCATCATTTGAAAGTTTTATCACCCATTTGTAAAGAATCGTTGAGGTCTTATGTAGTTGAGGTCTGCAATTACCCTCTACAGCTGAATGCATGATGCCCATTTATATTCATCTACTTTGACCATCTAGCCCATTTATATCCCTTCTTTTCTTTGACAAAATTAAGGATCGTGGTTAAGGCAGTGAAAATCACGAGTGCTAGAACTCTTATTTTCAAAATTCCACACAGATGAGTTAAATATGTCATAAAGTAACAAATAAATTTGTATTTTGATAATAATTTGAATTTTTATTTTGGAAGACTTTTTTGTATCAATTGAGAACGATATTTGACGTACAACTGTTATGTTAATAACAAGATCATGCAAAATATCAGTTTCTACACTTTTTGATGATCGTACTTATGGGTATGTGAATGTACAAACATTCACATAGATTTGCGTAACCCTAAGATGGATCTGAGTTAACATTCGGTATGAATCTACATAAGATTCTAAACACGCCAACTGAATTTTATCAATCTAACTTTACATCTTCTTTGCTTTAAAGTAATAACAGTAATAGCCCACAGATTTCTTTAGAAAAAATTGCTAAACATATATCTAGCTTAAAGCGATTTTGAATATTTGTATTTAGATACAGATGAACTTAATTCAAAAAATATATTAAAAATATTCTTAAAAAATATAAAACTCAGAAGACTCAAAAATATAATGCTTATTTCCTTTCTGATTCTATTTTCAGAAAAGTTACTGCATTGTGAATTGATTTATGAATCAAATTTGAATGATTTAAAACATAACAAATAATTAGAGTAAAAAATTAAATTGTTATGGATTTAAATAAATTGTTAAAAGTTACTATTGTAAATGCTGTATGAGCGAAAGTAAAAATACATCTAATTTAAACTATCTCTGAATTCCTACATATACATAATAGAAACTTTTTAAATATAAATACTGTTTTAAATGTAAAAAATTCCTTCACGTGATTTTATAAATAAATTTGATTAAAATTTCATGTGAAATATGTAAAAATTCACTTATACCCTTCAACTTTATTTTAATGTTAAATATTCTTTTTATAAAGTATTATGATTCACAAAAACTTTTTATATCTTGTAACGTTTTTTTCCAATTAGAATAAGAAAATTATAGCGTAAAGTGAAAATTTGTTTACTTAAAATTTTTTTTTTACTTTCTTTTACCAAAGAATTTTAATACCTCGGAGATTCTGGAAAGATTATTATTCTAGAAAAATAACGTCTTTTTATATAACCTAGAGATA
>JAPMOQ010038315.1:275457-292235 GCA_026543055.1 Argiope trifasciata
TTTTTTTTTCTTTAATATATACGGCTGGTTTATGCATTCATATGATGACATTTTGATTTATTTGTTGTTCCTTAAATTAAACTTTTGACAGAATAAACATATATTTGGAATATACTATAACATTGCAAAAAATACTATACATATCTGTTTTGAAATTTGATAGTAATACGTTTTGGTGAAGAATTAATTTTGGAGAACCATGATCGCTTTAAGCGAAACCCAACTATTGAGATTTCCTTTCGTTTGATTTTCTAAGAGTATTAATTTTTAGATTATTTAACTCTATTATTGTTTTTATTTATCTCTATAATTTTTTATTTTATTTATCTTTATTATTTTTATTATTATTCGAATATTTAGCTCTGTTATAATTATTATTCAAATATTTAACACTGTTGTAATTAATGTTTGAATATTTAGCTATATTATTATTATTATTAGAATATTTAGTTCTATTATTATTATTATTATTAGAATATTTAGTTCTATTATTATTATTATTAGAATATTTAGTTCTATTATTATCATTATTATTAGAGTATTTAGCTCTATTATTATTATTATTATTATTCGAATATTTAGCACTTTTATTAATATTAGAATTTAATTATTAAACTTTATTTGATTATTGACCATTTTTTATTAGAACTTTTGAAGAAAACATTAACTCTACTTAGAGAGGCAGAGAATGATTATGAAGGAGTTTCACAATTTTAACGAGTCACAGAATAGGCCGCTGCCTACTGGTCCTCACAGCTTTAGATAGCTACAAAGTTTCCTCATTTTCTTTATTTTCAGTGCAAATGAATTTTACACCTTCCTTTTGATTAAAAAAAAACATGTATAAAGAAATTAGTAACAGTTATTGTTTAAATGTCAAAACATTATTTTTAGCGCTTTTTTTTTTCTTTTTTTTTTTATCGATTCCAAATTCTGTTACAAATCAATTTGTTTAAATATTGACTGACTGGTTCATGAGATAACATCTTTACTAATCTGTGTATTATAGATTTAGATCACATTACATTTAAATTATGTTTTATACCACTTTTATTTTAGCAGTATATATAAATTAATTTTCACTCACGCATTAAAAAAGCCTTCTATACTTTAGGATAATGCCATGGTGTGGGGGCATCTCATTATTGAGGATGAGCAGTTTCCAACATGATGGTTGGTTCTCTCAGCCCATATAAGTACATAAAAAAATTGGGGTCTGGCTTCTCTCATTGATAATGGGACTACTTCCTTTGGGAAGGGTTGCACCGTTGACAGTGATGGCCCTTAGAATTCAACCACAGTTTTCTTTAGCGTTACTGTTGTGGTGGCCCGGTCATTCTGATTTTTTCCGAGTGCGGATCGGAGTAGTCAGTTTATGGTTGTGTTTGTATACTTGAGAGTCATTTTGAAAGGTTAGAACATGTAAGTTAGAAGCCAGCGACTTGTAGTGTCCCTAAAAAGCGTAATCCACATATCCCCAAACGAGGGGGATTTTGATATATGAACAATTATACTTTCGTAATTATTTAAATGCCTGAAAGAAAATCACTTGTAGCTTTACTACTGAAAATCTGAGCTGACACTCTTATTTTTAAATATTACACAAACATAACTTTTGCTACTGAAAATGTATTTAATGTACAATGAGGGAATGTCTGATAGGTCTGGGTTTCGAAGCATGAATTTGTCAGTAACTATTGTATATTGAATTAAATGAGTAAAATACTGAACTTCCGAGCGTGTGTGTGTGTGTGTTTGTCTTCTGAATTTTAACCCTTTGCACTCGGATGAGTATTCTGACAAAACATTCAAGACTTTGCATTATTTGGACGTTTCATTTATTTATTAAATTTTGTTTGTTAAAAATACCTGAAGAGCAGTAAGAAGATGCAAATTAATTAAACCGCAAAATTCAACTTCATACAATTTTGCATATTAATTTTTCGGAGCAATAGTTGATTTCGAAGCACCATTCTTTGTATTAGGTGAATAATTATACATCAAATTTCTTTTCCGAGTGCAAAGGGTTAATTTTATGAATTTTATGATATGATCCATTCACAGGATATATCGTTTTCGAACATTAGGATGCTTAAACCCAGCATATTATCAAAGAAATGAGAAAATTTTAATATATCTTTAAAATAGTTATATATATGTGTGTGATTTTTCAAGCTAAGTCGTAACCAAATACACAGAAGACTTTGAATTATTAAGTTCACTGTATTGCCGCCTTGGAAGGAAGCATTATGTACAAGGAGAAGCGAAGAATACAAGACAGAACGACACAAAACGAAATGAGAAAAAGCTAATGAAAAGTCTGTCCTTATGAATGTATTTTAATAGAGATTTCTAACACTAATCAATCACAAGCAAAGGAAACACAGGGATCTTTAAGAAAAATTTGTTTAGTCAGCAATATTTTATCTCTTCACTCGGAGTGTGGGAAAGCGTCGGCTTTTAGCCGATTCAACAGTTTTAGAACTCATGCTGAATTAATTCAACGGAAAAAGAGAAAAGTGATCTGGAAAAAAGAGAATATTTAAGAATGAAGTTAATATGAGCTAATTTAAAACAAAACTTTCAAAATTAATTAGAATCGAAATTAAATTTTGAAAACTTATTATATGTATAATATGATATAAAATAATATAAGAATATTAACCAAAAGTTCGAAAAAGATAAAAATGACAGTCAATTATTATATCATTACTAATGGATTCCTTCTTTAAAATATGGAATAAAGCAATGTATTATCAATGCACGAAAATGTAATAAATCTCATAAAATAACTTCTTATCAAAATACATGATTAAACCATTCTTCACTTTAATTAATGCACAATATGTTATAGATGGGATTAAATATCTTTTCTGAATAATTTAGACACATATAAGCCTCAAAGCATCGAATACTTAATTAATAGGGCGATGAATCATCAGAGTTCGGTAACAAGTTAAAAAAAACTATACTTATTAGACCTTAAACAACTAAATAAAATTCACATAACTGCAGCAACAACATTCTTTCCAAAAACAAAGAAAAAAAACGAACCCAGCCTCCTCTCATACTTTTCATAACAGATTATACTTAATCCAACAAATTAGGCAGTAACTACCGCATAGGTCCCTGAAATCCCTATCAACAACGTAAGTACATGCGTAAAAAAAATCCTTTGCAGTGAAGAAGCCGTTAATCCTTTCAAGTGGTCCATCGTTTGGAAGTCTCTTGGGTTAACGACTGAGTAATTTGCGGTAAAACTCAACGAAGAACATTGTCGAGGCTGAACATGACACTCATTATGTACTCGTCGTCCATCATTTTCATGCGTAAACACGAATCCAAAAACTGTCTGGAAGGTTTCATACAAGATGATGGATAAGAAAGACCTGAGGGAAAGAGTCAACTCCAGTCTGAGCATGTTTTTGTTGGACTTTTTTTAAGGGAGGCGAGGATTATTATTATTATTATTATTATTATTATTAGCATTTCCTTTCTTTCCCTGATTCTTTTCACTGATATATCCTTTTTAATGCGCTCTTCTTCAATTTAATGGGCGATTAATTTAAAAAAAAACAAATGTATCAGCTTGATCAGATGGAAACTCAGAGGGTTTTTCAGGTACCTTAATGGCAATGGTCCGGATGTGATATTCTTGATTTTATCGGTCTATTTAGTGCAATTTTTTAAACTTATGCCTTCTGTTATTTGCACATAAAATGTTATATTATAATAAATCAGTAAGGTTCAATTAGTTTGTCTTGGGTATTATTGAAGGTAGTTAAAAACTTGCCGACTTTCTTCAATGAATTTAGAGAGATGGCTATTTTGGTAAAAGGTTAAGGACTTGTTAATGGTTCCGATTTTATTTGTTTTTGTCTAGATGCAGGCGGATAACATTTATTACATGAATTACAGGCGAAAAGTATGCATTACATTATTGATGTATTTTCTTGAGGTTCCTGTATAATTTAAAAGTCCTTTTTTCCAAAACGGCCTCAAAGTGATTAATTTTAAGCCAACTTAGAGCATCTTAAATTTTTTTAAGGTAACTAGACGGAAGACTCAATTATTCACTTTTGAGAAGTTCAATTAAATTCTAATTTTTACAAACATTTTCATGCACACTTACTGAATTTTCATGGGAATGTTAGGTTTTTAGGAACTAAAATTGACTTTTAACTACCTAAAAATATTCGAAATATTAAATATATGCCCTGTTTTCTTTCAATGTTTAACCGTAATCTTTGTTATCAATTATATTTAATTTCTTCAAAAATTATGACACCTGAGACATTTTAAAGATATTTAAACTTAGTTACAATATTTCTTTGTGAAAAGTTATGAAGATGTACTTTTTCCCCTCTAAGATTTTCAAATATTTATTTCATCAAACGAAAAATTTTATAACACTATTTAATTTGAAAATAAACATGTATATTTGTGATGAATTAATATAAATAACATTTTATGTTTTCTTCCGTTTTTGCTCATTTCAAAGTTCAATGTCCTCAATTTATTGATATTAAAATCCAATTGAATGAGGAGGTCGCAGTAGCTTGTTAGTGGCAAGATTTCGACTTCGGAACCAGAGGGCTTCAGGTTCGAGGTCCGATTCTATCGAAGAAACTTCGTTTAACGAGTCTGAGTTTGAGTTCGTGAAATCCCGTGTAGACAAACGTCTCCCGTTGGTGCTGTACAGAAGTTTTGGGAGAGTAGTGCCAGTTTGGGTGTCTTCCTCTTCTTCTGACCACGGTTTTAAAACACGATGTTGTTTTAGAACTAGAGAGCGGTGTTTTTAATTCCAATTTAAACATCTGTACTTCTTTAAAAAATAAAACCATTATCGTTATATTATTTTTCAATGACGCAATAAGTGACCTGATATTAAACTTTATAAAAGAAATCGTCTAATATTTATACAGCTTTAAAGGATAAATAATACATATTTAAATATCACGCATAGGAATTAATACATATTTCATATAGATTTTCAAGTGTACATATTTCAATTTTGGTGAAAAAATACCAATACCATTCTATGCTTTTACAATGATGCAACAAACGAGCTGATATTACATTTTATGAAAAATATTATCTAATATTTATATTTCAGCTTTACATGATAATATAATAATATTTATATATAATACATATGAATTAATACGCATTGCAAATGCTCATGTATGTATTTCAATTTTCGAGAAATAACATCAATATAGTTATATTCTTCTGATGCCGTAAATAAGCTGATATTAAACTTTATGAAAGAAATTATCTGATATTAATATTTGAGGTTTATATGATAGTTATACATGTTTATATATCATACATGTGAATTAATATATATTGCAAATGCCCATTAACGTATCTTTTAATATATATTTATATGATAAAGATAGCTAAGCATTAAAATGTGAGTGAATATTTTCATAAAGCTGCTCCAAAATGTCCAAAATTGTTTCTGTAATATTATAAATTTTCTTTTAATTAAATAGTCTAATTTAAACCATAATGATGATTTAATTAATGATCTAATTAAAACTATACGAGTGATATGGTAATTTCAACGATTAGCTTGTCTAGCATATCATTCATATTAATGTGATTCTTCCAGTCAAATTTTCTGAGCTGTATCTTATAAAAACGAATATAATATTTTTAATTATTTAGCACAATAAACATAAAGGCCGGCTTCCTGGCCTAGGGGTAGTGTATCTTCTCTGTGATCTGGCATCCGGTTCGATCATGGTTGCTCTTTTTCCTGTGTTCTATCTGTAAGGTGTATTTAAGAGTTCTCCAGTAAAATGAGGTTATACAAGCGAGTATGGAAGCGTCACCTTTATATGAGTTGGACGTCAGACCTCTGCCTTCAGGTACTCAGGGCTCCTGACCACAGAAACTGCTGTATCTCTCTTTCCCCGATTTCTTGGATATGATTTTGAATTGGTGTTAGGGGGATTGAACCATAAGCAATAGCAACATAAAGCATTTTGATTGTTCAGCTATAAAATGATACATAAAATTAGCAAACTCAGTTCAAATTGTTGAATTTGAGGTCTATTTATAATTTTATTTTGTGATATATCGTGGGAATAAACAGCGAAAGGAGAAATGATACATATAAACGCCATGAGTTTTTATGAGAAATAAAATTTAAGGAGTAGTGATGAAGTTAAAGAACTGTCATGATTTATTACCATAGAGAATAGACACAGTGAGTTTTCATGAGAAATAAAAATCAAGAAGTAGAGGCTGAATTTAGAGAACTGTTCCTGATTTATTACCACAGAGAATATACCATGAAATAATGATTTAAAGATTTCTTTTGGAAATGGAGGGAAGTAGAGCATATGGGAGTGGACATTTAGAGGTCATGGGCTTTAATCGAAGACAAAAATTCCTGAAATTGGACCTTTGGCTGGGGTTGTGAACTATTTTTTCCAATTATTTTAAACATGAAGATTATCAAATTGAAATAAACTTCATCATAAAAAAAGTAATTTCTTTCACTAGATTAAAAGATTTCACAGTAAACGACATCCATTTCTTAAAACCATTATGAATATAATTAATGACCAGTCTAATGCACTAAGCCACAAACATAAATCGACCTGGATGGACCTTTCGCTTAGCCGTCTTACCTTTTGAAAAATTAAAATAACAGTCGATTTACTTCTCACGTTCCACATCGTGATTCCAGGGAACACCTTGCATTAATAGACTGTTTTGCCTAATTTAATAAACACAAACAAATCTAAAAAAATCACAGCCTTTTCCGCGGAAGTACCACAAAGAGGAAGACCAGAGGGCACTAAGTGGACCTCGAACGCTTCCACATAATAGGCATGCCTTCTAAAAAGTCGTTTTCATTTTTGAGCCCAGCCCCTGCGAGTTCCAACTCTTTCTCATTCCATGTTCTTTTTCAATAGGCAGAGGTCAAAGTGGCAATCACTGCGGCACGTTTTGAGCAAATTTTGTTATTTTTTTATTGTTATAATGTAATATTCGCTTACACTCCTTTTTTCAACTCTATAGGTCCGGTTCCACAAAGTCTGCGTTTCTATTGTAACACAGCTGCCGTATGTCTTGTGGTTAAAGATACCTCCCTCGAACAACTCTGCTGTTTTCGCTCGCTTAGTATGTTTAGAATTTCCCTAATTTATTTTCCCTAGAAATGACCTTGAACAAGTAAATGAATCATAAAAAAAATATTTATTATTGAAAATTCTCGGTATATGATGGATTGATAAGAATTTTTTGAATTAATTGGATGCAAATAATTGTGAAGCACACATATTTAAAAAGATTCGATCTTAAAATTTCTTCCTGCTTTTTATTGAAACTAGCTGTTAAAAGATCAACGAGGTCGTGAAGAAAAAAATTGTTAATAATGTTTAAACGTTTCATTATTATTATTTTTTTCTAAATTTTAGCTTTAAATTTTTCTTTGACATGTTTTCTTCAAACTATAAGGGATCTACATATACTAAAAGTAATCAATCGATATTGGGCAAGTAGAAAGAGTCGCAAAGAAAAAGTTTTCTAAATCTTTATTTAAAAAATGATCAAAAGTTAAAAGTTTTTTAGCAGTTATTTTTAGCGCACAATTTTGTATTCTTTTAAACTGTAAAATTTTGCATAATTTGTTACTTATTCTAAACTAAACTTAATAATATTTAAGAACTGATGTGAGGGCATTCCTTTATGTTTTTTAAGTAACCAGAAAAAATAAGGAATGAAAAAATAATATTGAAGATTCTATAAGGGAAAAAAAAGAGAAAACCAAATTAAATACTTTAATGATACTTGTGAAAATTTCAATTTTAGAAACTAACTTCTTACAACGAAGTACAAAATTAATGAAGTCACAAAAATAAATAACTGTTCTAGATCAAAGGTCCTCAAGCTAGTATGGTGCGGGCGTTTGGAAAGTTGGTGACGTCTAACTTCGTTCAAAATTACGAGGTTTCTCCCTATATAGCCCTAGAGTTGTTTTAAAACAATGTTAATATTACCAAACTAATCTAAATTAATGATTGATCTCTAAAATTTATCGATTAAATGTTTAATTTTAAAACCTTCATCAAAAATTAAGGAATTAAAATTTAATCTATTCAAAAATAGTAAAATGTGAAATTAAAAATTATCCCTGTACATAAGTTATTATACATAAGAATTAGTAAAGAAAAATTTTTCTAAAATGCTGCTAAGATATCTTAACGATATTGCAAAGCGCTTAAAATTTTAAAAAGCGCTTTAGAAATTTCATGCAATATCATGTGCTAGTAATAGACTAAGAAATTCTAAACTCTGATTAAGAAAAGTATATTAGATTTTAAATAACTTTGCTTTGCAACAGAATATAGTTGAAGTTCAAAATATGATCTAAACTATTATTTTTGTTTTCAAATAAATATAAACTTTATATTAATCAAGATTATTAAAAGGTATTGACTAGTAAGACTATTTAACATAGCTTTACTAATTTTATTCACTTGTGGGATGTGTGTGCAATTCCTGTTCTCATTTCTGTTAGCAGTATTTGTGATTCGAGTGTACTGATTACATATAGATAAATAAGAGTATATCTTAAATAACAGCTGTCAGATAGATCAGTGTGTTCATTTTATAACTGATCATAACACTTGTGTAAATATGCTGAAGTCCGTTCATTCAATTACCTAACTTTAAATTTGCAAAGATATATTCTAACTAGCTATTACCCGCGACTCTGTCAGCGTGGAAATTTTGATGCAAATGCACGAATAACTATTAAATAATGACAAATAAAAAAAAATTAAACCTAACCTGAAAATGATACATTTAAAAGCTAAGCATATACGAAAAATATATAACATGAATAACAATTTAATAACAAAAACACACAACTAAAGGAAAAACAATTTATTTACATTGTATACCCAAAATTAAACAAAACAGCAAATCAAGTCCGTATTTCTTTTAAATCAGGTCAAATCCATTTTATTTATTGATCGAGATCGAGCTTGAGATAGCTACAACAGCATTATACTCATAATTTTTAAAGTTTTAATTTAAATGAAAATGCAGTTGTCATCATGCGCAAACACATTTGATGTCATAACAACCACGTGCGAACTTTCACCACCATGTTTGGCGTAACGCACATGTTTGACTTTCCTACACCAGTTGCGGCAATACAGTGCAGATTAGTGATTTTTTATTTCCTTTATTCTTCCTTTTAATTAATTTCACTTGATAATGAATCCGAAAGATCGATTAATCACCAACATTTGACTTTAAATACATCAAATACAAAGAAAATAAATATAATCGGTCGAAATTTTGCTAAGTCTAACCTCAACTCTGTTGGGGAAAAAACTGGAGCCTTACTTATCTTTGCCGGGCTTTGGCCTTAGTTTTTTGGTGCAAAAGTTGATTTTCAATTAATAAAAAAATTAACCACTCAATTAACCGGAATAAAAAGCAGTCTATGTTCCATTCCTGATTATAATCTATCTTTGTACTAAATTTCATCCAAATCTGTTCAGCCGTTCTTGCGTGTTTGAGTAACAAATGTCCATGCATCCAACCAAACTTTCACATTTATAATATTAACATAGATTTGTTTACAGAATTCTAAATGTTTTCCTTTTCTTTTAAATTCAAATACTCATATTTTATTAAATAAAGCTCCTGCTTCAGTCTTCTGTAAATAATTATTTCTGCATACTCAATATAACAAGACTAAATGAATCTGATTTTCTTCAATTCTAAATTATCCAAAAATTGCAAATTTTAAATATATTCTAAAGTTTTTATTACATAGCACTGACAGCATTTCAATACATATCACGAAAGTAATTTTTTTCTATCTTACCATTGTATTATTCAATTTTCTTAACTTCGTCTTTAAACTATAATCATTTTTTAAAGTTTACACATAAAGTTAAAATGCCAGAACTGTCTAGCAAGTTTTGAAAGTTTAGCAAACCAATCTCTTCCATGGCGACTAAGTTAACTAAGCCACAAACAGGGACGATCTAAATATTAGAAGCATGAAAGATCAGATTTCGATTTCCCAAAATATTCAGACTTTTAATCAGTTGGACATAGATACATAGATGATTCTATAAATATCGGAGCTTAGTAAAATTCATAAGAATAAAAAGTTTAAATTATAATTGGTAGCTTAAATAGGTGATCAATTTCTGAGAGTAATCAAGACTGAATAAATTGATAGGCAAAAATAAGTTTTCAATTTAAATCCTGAGCCCTCGAAATTTTCTTGCTTTCTTTTTATAGTTATTTAATTTTGTACTTTTAATAAAATATAAAAGTCGTGCAATTAATTTTTAAAAATTAAAATAATTCCTTGTCTTAATTAATTTTTAGTTATTTTCTTTGCATTAAAACTAAATACAATTATTACGTTATTACTAAGTTTTATATTAAGTTATTTCATAACTTTAAAAAATGTTGGATTTTACTTTCAAAAATATCCAATCTTATTAAAAAATATCATTTGAATTGTATTTAGAAATTTGTCTGATTGTTTTAAATTTCTCCTTTTGTTTAAATTTCTACTTTGCATTTTTTATATGTGATATATTAAAATTATCTTTTTTGAAAGCTATGTAAAGCAAAGCATTTTGTTAAAAATTGTTTTTTAAAAAATTTTGCAATTTAAAAAGTTATTTATTTAAATTATTTGTTTTTTGAAAGATTTGAGGGAAAGGGATGCCATGTTCTTTCTTTGTCCATGAGTAAATAGAAGGTCTGGTGTAATATAGTTTAATTGAAAATTATTTCAGATGATTTAAAAATAAATTTAATCAATTTTTAAAAAATTAAACTTATTTTATATAATTTTTTTCATATACCCAAATTTTATTTTAAAATAAATTTTTCATTCATTTTCAGCTGTATTAGAATATTTATATAATATTTTGCCCATTTTGTAATCGCTTGTTGCCAATAAAAAAAGTATATTTTCGGTGCAACACCCTTTCCTGTTTGCAGTGTATATTTTTATATTTACTGAGCATCATTATCGATCAATCGATTTTTTATTTAATATGGAGTTAATATAATGTACAACACCTGGTAGTAAATTTATAAAATATTCATTGCAAGGTGTCAAAATATTCATCATCAAGAATTCTGAATTCAAGATTAATAATTAAAACAAAATGGTTTCATTTTTTAGCATACTAACAAAAGTGCGCTCTTGGACAAATTTTCAATTGAATAATGATACAATTAGATTTTAACGGTGACCAAACAACTCCAAGGAAAGTGTATTCAAATGTGTTATTATTAGTAGTGAAAAATTTTGAACTTGCGAAACACGAGCTACATAGTTTGACGATTAAAGTTGCCAGATTGGGCACATTTTTTCTTGTCGTTTTTTGGGTCAACATTACAACCGACAAATACCTGAATAATTATTATTGTCGAATTTTTACATACTTGTCACGATTATACAAAATATTTCATCAAAAATCGGGACGAAATTAAGACGCTTTTTCATATCGACCCAAATATCCATTGACTAATCCCGTCAGTGATTATTTGATCCACATACATATCTGCGGTAGAATCGTACAAGGTTAGCAGAGAGTGATGACACATTAATCAGAAGCTGAGAGTGACCCTTTTAATCTAACAATTTATTTCTAATATTATTCATATCACCTTTCTACTATCTTTGGTTGGCGGATTCGACGAGTCAACATTTTGTCACTAACTCAAACAAAAATCCCTTCAAAAGGGAAAACCATCCACTTTTTCTCCCTACAGCAATGTTTTCAGATGGTGGCAGACCTGTTGCCCTCTAACAAGCAGGAAAGTGTTCAACCCATTTAGGTAGGGGTCAGAGCCGCTTCTTTTTACCGCTTTAAATCGTGTTTGGCCTGCTAACCCTTTGGGTAGTGATATACCAGCCTTTTTCTTGTAGTTCCGAGTAGGAACATCTGTTACTATTTACAGTCGATATAGTCAAAAAATGATACTGAATGCTTTTATAAATGATATGACTTGATTTGTCTAGATGAAAACTTTTATATTGTATTAGTTGCTTTTGATTTGTGATGGAGGGTTTTATGATATTGAGTAATTTATGAAAAAAATTTAAATAATGTATTCAAAGTTCCTGCATGCCAAGGAATTTATAAGAAGGTAGGTCATACCTGGAGTGGAAAAGATTTTTTTTCTGATATTTTTTGATTGATTTGAAGCCCATTTAAAAGGCGTTAATAATAATTCTTTCCGAATAATGGATACGCCTTCAGAAAAACATGAAACCATGAATTATTTTAATGTTAAAGATGACAAATGAGGATTATTATTTCTTATGATCTGGCCATTTACATGCTTGGACGAAATTCGTCCGTTCATTCTTTAATACCAACGAAATGGTCAAATTATTCTTAGATGAAAAATTATCAATCAATGGAAAGCTAATAATTATGTTAAGGGTAAGATTGCTTTTAATTTTCTGCGCAAATAAGAGGATATGATAAATAAAATAAGAAAACTCATCAAACATGTAAATAAGTTAAGTGGTTTGTTGGAATTCATTACGTTATGTTATTCTTCATCCTTAAAAATTGTTATGGCTTTTCAAAAAATTTGCATCAAATATAGTGGCATCTTTATTCAGCACGTTAAATAGTTAGCTGTTTCGATCTTATCAGAAAATTCGTATCGAAATTGTGTCACAAAAATTTAGAGATGACGAGTATACTCGCCAGCGTATATGCAATATGAAATTATGTTGTAAAGAAATACCTTTCATTTTTTTATTTACGAAAATTTCTTTATTTACTTAAACAAACATACATTTTGTGTATATAAATATAAAACTAAATTTATTATTTTAATTTGCTGTTAGAAAAGGGTATTTAGTAAAGCATGGTATAAGGCATAATAATCTTTTATATTCTTCCTTTGATTTTGATTTGGTATCTATGTGTTATCAGCATCTTGAAATTCACGAATATGTTTGAGTTTATACTAAAACTGTAATTCAACTTGCAAATTGCCATTACTTATAACTCCTGCCGAATAAACTCGTCATAACGCAAAATGCACTTTTTCCATAACGATTTAACTGTTTTTTGACGAGTATTCTCTAACTGGTTAAAGCGAAATCAAACTGTATAGAATAACTCAGATATGATTTCTATGTTACAAAATGTTTTTGTAAATCAAAAAATAAATTTGGGGAAGGGAGTAATTTATGTTTTTAAATAGTTTAATTTTCAAATTCCTACTTCCATTTTTTCATCATGTTGAATAATTTGGAAAGAATATTCTTTTCTTCTGGCGTGTTTTTTCTTGTCAAAAGTTCTTCAGCACTAAATTATTTGGTGTTTATTTCTGAAAATGTACATATTATAAATAGAGCATAAAATTCGAATGAACAGATTATGTTAATGAAGAATTAAACATATTCATTATTTTATTAAATTTTATAACATATTCCTAGTGTCTTTTTGGGAGGGTATTTATAAATGTGTGCAATAAATTTATTGCTTAATCATTTCCTTTCGTATGTGTAGAAGTTTTTATCCCATACTCATTTATTTTCTGGTTATTAATTAAACTAAGATAATCTATTCTAGGAGATTCGATCTTTAGATTCGATTTTAGTCTTTAATTTTGAATGTTTAGCTCTCTCTGGAACCGAAATAACGGTCCTGGGATTATATCAATGCATACAATAATCAAATAAAGAATGCAACGAAAAAAATAAAACTTTATAATAACTTTAAGTTGTGTCAAATTTTCAATAAAAGTTATTAAAAATAAATCTGTCAATTTTAGCGAATAAGATAAATCAAAATGGCAGATAGTTGGGATTAAATATATAATTTCCTAATATATTTACGAAATTGAGATTGTTTTGAGTGTAGGATATTTTGAAAAGACAGTTAAAATTCGGTGTACTATTTCGAATGAAAGAACATTTTTCGGAAAACTTACTTCCGTACCAGAAGGGATAATAGATTATACATGAATTGGGCACCATAATTCTTTATTTGGTTTTTACAGTTTATTTCTAGTAAAATAAGATGCAAATTTCCAGAATTTAATTCATAACTCTAATGCGAAAAGCTACTTTCAATTATTCGATGCATAGCTATATCAAATTTCAGCCAAAATGCTTCAAAGGATTAATTCAGTTTCTACTTTGAATTTATGTGTATACGAAAATAATGACTGAAAAAACTTAAGTTAACCTCTTGTCGCCTGCAACGTGTCTAGCTCCTTCAAATGAAATTTCAGTAGGGCGATCATAACGCGCTTCAAGTGTTCTATATTTTCAAACTTTTAAACGCTTTGTAAATGCTTACTTGTTTGTGTTTTTATTTTTGTTTGTTCTAATCCGGAGAAAAACAGAGCACCGCTAAAGAGAAATTTTCGTGGACAGGAGAGAACTACTTAAAGACTAAGTAATAAGTTCGTAAATTTTTGTAAATAAAAACTGCAGCTACTTTTTTAAAATTTGGATCATTTCGTCAGAAGGTGGATTGTGTCCGCATATGATCTCTAAAACTTACAACAAATTACATGAACGAAATTCAGCATGAATAAACAAAAAAGTCTAAAATTCACATATTAGTGTTTCTTCACAAATAAAATAAAAGCTAAATTGCAAAACCCGAAAGAAAATTATTCCAGTTTATTTCTTACTTATGAATTTTGATGCAACTGTGCTATACTTAACACTGAAATTTCACTAAATCACAATAACTTATTTGTAGAATCTCATTGTAATATATATATATACATTTTCCTTTTTTACTATAATTCCATCAATGATTTTTAAATTTATTATTAATATTTAAGAACTAAAATGGAGACAGCTATTCGTACGTAGATTTTCTTGTTACACGGAAAATATCATTGAATATCCTTCCATTTGCTTTTATATGAGCAATAGAATGGCATAAAGAATGTATAAATATATGTAAATAATACATAAAAAGTATATATAAGATAAGACAGCAGTTTTGTTTTCCAAGGACATGAAAGGGAAAAAGTATATTCGATCTCTGAATCTAAAGACACAACCTATATAAAAATTATATGGAATCAACAAACAGGGATATCCAGATACAGCGAAACCGTTTAATATTCATCAGAAAAGGGAAAAGTCTGGCATTCCATAACAATAATAAAGATCCAGAAACTTTAACCTGCTTATCAAAATCTTATAACTTTAACCTGCACAGAATCAAAACATTCTAAGGTTCTGGGCTACTCTACAGCATTATGCATTTCCTTATATTGCAAGTAAACCCAGTTTCAGAAAAGAAGCTCTTCTTGGAATGCAGACGAATAAAAATGAAGCAGTGTGGGTGGACAGGTCAGAAGAAAGACACTGGCTAGCCGAGAGGAAGATTTAGAACAAGTCTGTCTGTGTAGGGCAAATGTGCCTTTGAGCTCCCTTTAGCACATGTTTCTGCAATAGGATTAAAAAACAAGAAATCTTTTCTTAGATATATGTAACAGATTTGACAGGATTAGATTTATCAAGTAAATCGAATAAGAACGAAGAGTAAAGAGAGTAACGAGTGAAAAATTTATAATATAGAATATTAGTTTTATTTAACGACAAGTTTCAAAAACATAATAATTTTTAAACTCTGAAATGATACTAAATAATTCGTTTAAAGTAAATAATATATTTTATTCCTTTACGTAAATTTTAATAATAAATTCATCATATATGCATTCAATGAGGAACGCATTATGTATAATAATTTATTTAATTCTTTTTTCTAAGCTTCAACATTAATGTTTTGTCTGAGTAATCATGACTAAAAATAAGGGATCACATTTCCCATTAATTATTTTTCTAGCTAACTAGGAATTATTACAAAATATTTCTATGAAACTATGTTTTGTTGTAAACGTATTTTAATAATTAAACAATTTGTAATCTAATAAAAATAATTTTATGTTCCTAAATATGTTGCATCTTTCAAAAGCCCTTAGATCATTTCAAAATGCATATTTTTTGTCTGGCAATAGGGTTATAATTTATTAACTTTATCCATGTAATAAAAACTGTCGTTAGTAAACTATTTGTCATTATTTTCTTATCGATATTTTTACAAAAATAATACGTTGGAAGGATTTCCTTTCGTTTTTTTAAAAACCAAAACTGTAAAATGGCAAATACTCTTGCCATATATTAATTATTATATTTATTGAAAAGGTATAATTTGATGCACTATGTTAAAAATTTTCTAGACTTTAAAGAATATAATGCAACAACAGAAAACACAGGCATGGGTATTTCAGGCTGTTTATAATGCAATTATAAAACTTAGAAATTAATTAAATTATTTAAAACTAATTAAAAACCAATGCTGGTACATATTTGGTAAGTGCCTTTTCCTTGAAGAATCTTTTGTAGGGAGCAATATTTATTTTATCTAGAGCAATATTTATTTATAACAGGAATCGTAAAGTAATTTCCTTTTTTCCATCACGATTTCAGATATATCACCTTCCGTTCTGATATTAATGTCATTTTAAATCTAACATCTTTAAATCTTTCTAATGCCTACTCCTCAAAAGATTATAGACAAATGACAGAATTAGTCGATTTTTATCTTCTCTTTTAGGAAAAATAACATACTGGAAGATTTCTGGTATTTACAGTACCAGAAAGAATGAATCATAACGTCGTCATCAGCTTCCTTTATCTTATATATCATCTTCAACTTAAGATATTTTGGTGGAAATAGCTTGATTTTGAAAATTTCCCGTTGAAATGC
>JAPMOQ010038315.1:292245-306830 GCA_026543055.1 Argiope trifasciata
TCTGTGTGAAATGCAACTGGAGCCATTTGCACTTTATCTAACTGTGGAAGATCAAATGCTATTCCAATAGTAAATATTGTTCTGCAAAAGCTTGGGAAAAACATTTCCTTTGAATGCTTTCTGACAAAAAAAGATATTCTTTAAAGTCAAAACTGAAGCAATAAAGCAATAATTTTCATTGCACCGATAAGTAAAAGAAAAACTGCTTTTGAAATTGAAATTGAATAAATATTTTTTGGGATATTTCGTGAAGTAAAAATTATTACAGGAGTTATAATTTATTCCAATTTATTTACGAGGCAGAAATTTTTTTTTTCTATTTCTAAGATTTTTTATATATTTTTGAGTGATTTTGACTTGACATAAAATAAGATTTGGGTTCAATCTTAATGTTCTTAATATTTTATCTGAAAGGTTCTTCATGGTACCTGGGTAATTCAAATTATTCAAAATAGACAGTAATTTAGAATTATATAGAGCTATTGAATTCGTCAAAACCTCTTGCCTTTTCTCTATATTAAAGCAATGTTAAAATACCGCCCAAGATTGAAATGTTGTTTTGAAATTTTTTTGAAATGTTTTGCTTAGATAAAACAATGGAGCTCTAATTGTGGAACAATCCCAAGGAGTTTTCTGATATATTCTCCGGTAAATCCTTCCTCCATCATTATTATTATTGAAATGAAAACAACATTGCACAAAACGATATTGAAATGAAATAGATTCTAAAATGATACACAAAATCTAATTTGTTATCTTTTGTAGTTATCGCCGTTACTTGCACTCCATTAGACCGACACTCTTCCTTTTGCGTACTTCGATTGAAATTTGATAGGAATCGACAAAATCATTGTAGAAGACCATTTATAAAATTTCATCTATGTGGCTGAAATGAATTTTTTGAGATCGTATTCATGGACAAGTGGGCATAATTCCAAAAATGTTTATTTGGTTCGAGGATGTCGGAAAAGTGAAAGTTCGTTAATAGATTCGTTTATAGATTCTTTTTATATTTTCTTGAGTTGAATTTTTAGACAATAATTTCTTTCTATATATCCTTGAGTTGAATTTTTAGACAGTAATTTCTTTCTATATACAATACAGGTAAAAAAAAACATAGGGTGTAACTTTTATTGCTTATTTACAATTTATTCGTGTGCCTTTTTTTTTTTTAAATAAATATATTATTTTAAATATGTACTCAAAGTTTATATCTTTTTTTATTTAAAAAATACATAATCACTCCTTGTACTTATTTATCGGGATAAAAACATTAAAACACAAAAATAAAAGTTATTTTTAAATCATAGAAATTTTATTCTGAAAGAATTTGAAACATGGTATGAGGTCAAATATACAAAACTTCTGAAAAAATAATTTTTTAAATACTTTATGATAACAGTTTTAACACAACGAATTTTTTTTTTACACATTTACCTTTTTAAGCTTTTGATTTCAGCGAACTAAATAATAAATGAACGTGAAATAATGAATCAATAATCCTGAACTCTCCAACAAATAAATTTTCCAACACATGATAAAATTGTTTCTTCTGTAGCACAAATGATTTATATCAATTGATGAATATTTGACAGATTCGGTTTTTAAAGAACCCTCAAATCTTGCTTATAAATAATAAAGACAGTGAAGGATTACCTGTTGTCAGCAACTTTTTTTAATCATCATTAAAGTTGTCACAACGAAACACATTTGTGACTAATGACCGCCTTGCATAGCAGCAATTAAATGAAAATATTTGAAACAGTGTATAGATGTTGTGAAGATAGATGCAGGGAAAAATATTAAAAAAAATGCACCATAATCTTTCTTATAAAAAACGCTGCCTGCATTTTATGTATAGTTTATTTTCAGAAGAAAATTGGAGTATGAAAAGTAATGAGGTACAGTTTTTTCCTTTATTGATGAGAATATGTTAATCCTACGCAGCAGGAGTTTTTAGCACAAATTTTATAAATAAGGAATGTGGATAAAAATATATAAAAATAATTAATATTACAGTTCAAGTAATTAAACATTAACATTAAATATTTTTATGCTGTTCGTTTCAGTGTTCTGAGACAATAAATTTTCGACATTTTTGTCTTAATAAAGGGTGACACACGGAAGAATGTGAGCCATTTCCGAAGATTATTTTATTGTAAAACGTAAATTTTTCTTCCTTGTTTCTTTTCACTCATCCCTATTTTGCCGAATTAAACCCACCCTAACGCATGCGCAGAAACGTAGAGGGTCATAAAATCCATTGGCAAATAATGCATACTAACATTCCTCTGAAATTAATCAAAAATACAATCATTATGTAATTCAATTTAAAAAAATTCTGAACTAATAAAAGATGCATTGTATTTAAAGAGCGCTATTTCTGCTGCTACTAAAACACAGGTGAACTTACCAAATTAGAATTGGGCGATTCTAATTTATTCTATTCTAATCTGGCTAACATTCTTATACAATTATAGTAAAAATTTTAATTCTTACTAATTAATTTTAGTTATATTTATTAATTTAACTTAATAATTAAAATTTATAAATAATTAAATATCTGAAAATGTTTTTTAATTTGAAATTAAAGTCTAAATTTTTAAGTGAACTATTCTCAAAAAATTTGTGTTAAATATTTTTGTTTATTTATATAAAAGGCAAAAAGCAAATAGTTGTGACGATATTGATTATTTAGTTATTTAAAAAAAGTGACAAACTTTGATAATAGTACAATTTTGAATCTAAAGGAAAAATATTTTTTCAAGTGACAAATAAGTTTTAAAAATTCCGTCTGTTGCCATTACAATTCAATTTTTTGCCATCTTTTTATATTGTCAATCAAAATATGAAATTCTTTCTGTGCTGCTTATTTTTAATAAAAAAAAGAAAACAAAGTTTTTCTCTTTAACTTCAATTTGTTAAAAATAAAACTAAACCTAATATAAATAAAAGTCATTGCATCTGTATATTAATATATGCTGCACATATCCTCCTAAACAATGGTCAGAATTTAGCCGAACTTTGCACAATTATTACTTAAAACAAGAAGACCATTAGCAATTTATCAAAGAACAAATATTAATTAAATATTCAATTAATTAGAAGTCAATTGAAACTTCTTTATTCGCAATAATTTCAAAGTAAATAATTTCACCACAAATATTGTAGTGTCGTCTTAAAATTCAAATAAATGTCATTTCTATGATCAAAATTTTATTTTTATACAATTTGTCTTTTCAGACATAACTGTACAAATATAGACGATTTGGAAATAAGGAAAATATAGATATTTTTTATGCAGAGTAAATCTTTGGATTATTCGAACATTTATATTTTCTTATTTATGGTTAATGTTTTCGACTAATATTTACAATGTTTTTATTGCTTTTAAAAAGATTCGACCAAGAACTGTTGCCAGTACACATTAGCAGAATTTTAGAAAAAATCTATAAGAAACGTTTAAAAGCAGACAATAAACACTTTATATCAGGAAAAAGAATTTTTAACATTTATACGATTTTTCTATCCATTCTCAAAGACTTTATTAAAATCTTTCTTTCCCTTCATTTCTAATGAAAAAAAAGTTTAGGTTATTATATAGCAAACATTAAGATCTTAAAAAATTCGCAGTTGTAGGTTTTTGAAATTCGTCTGAATCAATTGATATTCTTATTTTAATTGGAAACGTTTCAGAAAAAAAAGATGTTGCTTGTTATAATATTTTATTAATAAATGAAGATTTACATTAAAAATATAAAATAAAGAATCTATTTTAACACCAAGCTAAGTTAGGAGTATTAAGTAGCTCATAACAAATATAAAAGACCTATCTATACATAAGGATTTGATTTCATTTGTATACGACCCCCTTTGTCAGCATCGACTAAACGTGTGGCACGCATATTGATGTCAGAGGGAGGGTACAAACTTTCTTAGGTTGGGGTGGCTTACTTTATTGCTGACACCAGGAGCAATAGTAGCGGGTGCCTTCACAATCGAAAAATATAAGTGTAAAAATATAATAAAAGAAATATATATATATATAAACTCGGAAGGGGCAAAGGAAGGTAAGAAAAAATATAAGAAAAAGGAGAGCTAAATCTTGAATCTCAAGTAAAAAAGAGCCAAAAAAAGGTGGTGGAGTACCAGTCGGTAAAATACTTGGCAATTTATAGCCCCTCATCTCATGGAAATGAACTGTATAAAATCTCGCTCAGCTCACCAGGAGTGTGAAATACTGCATCGATTTAGGGCAAAAGTGGATTAGGTGAGGAAAAGAGGCTCTGAACACGAGTTCTTCAGACGAAGCGAATCAAAGTTGATAAATTTAGCTTTATATTTCTTTCGAGACGGTGGTTTGGAGTTTTGCCTTGATTAGTTGCTCAATTCAAAAGGTGCCAAGGGGGGAATTTTCCACGTTAGCGATCGCCAAGTTTGTTTCAGTGCTTCGCTAATACAGAATATAATTCTGTTTTGATTTATGAATGATTTATTTCGATGGGAACGGTAGTTTTAACTATTTCGATAAATTCCAGTGAGGTTTTATTATGTTTTTAGTGTCAGTTTTCTCTGCTTAATCTCCAGTGATTATTTGATATTATATGATTGGTGAATTTATCCTTTTGAATTTATGAGAATCAACTTGAAATTACGTGATCTGTAATATGTTATTGAATATAAAATGCGTTCTCGGTTTGACTAGTAGTTTTACGTAACAACTTTCAGAAATAAACTGAAAGATTATATTTTCTTTCTTTCCGTATAGGAAGTATAATAATAGAAGGAAGGAGTTAGGTATAAAAAAAATGCTTGGTAATTACTTTTTGACTTTGAGCCCTAACTCAAAACCGAAATTAGGTAAATGAGATTTAATATATTGCTTTTAACTCCCAAGTTGTAAATTTCCATCATATTTTGAACAAAATATTTCAACCTTGAAATGCACATACAGTGGCACAAAAAATTGAGAGTACATCTTACATTTACTTGATAAATTGGACTTCCAATATAAATAGCACATTACCGAGAAGTGCAAACATGTTTTTATTTTTACACATGAAAAAGGGTTTAATTTAGAGTAAAAATAAAGTACAATCAACAAAAAACTTCTCAACTGAAAATTTTCAGAAGCATTTTAAATAAACATGCTCAGATTTTTACCTCAAAAAATTGAGATTACACCTATGAAATTTTTGCAGTATTTCGAATAAAAATAAAGTGTCACTGCTAAGTTGCATGTCTGCGAAGTGACATTTAAACGTCTTTATACTGATTTGACCAATTTTTGGTGAAATATGAAGATATTTTACCCTATTTTTCTTGCAACACTTGTTTTAAATGGATTTTGTTTCTAATTTTGGGGTTTTTTGAGTATGGCCCACAATATTTGATAACATTCATGGTAATGATGTCGAAGTACTGTGTTGATGTGTATAACTGCTGTTTATAATGAAAACGATACCGTATTTTGATGTTACTGCATTCTGTTTGGAGTCGTTCTACTGGTGAAAAATGGAATTTCCATCTAAAATCAAATTTTTAATACTTTTCTTTGGACTGCTGTGACCTTAAGGTTCATCCAAATTGTAGCAGAAATTTCTTAAATCATAGGCAAAAATGTAAGTGCTGAAATTGCATGAAATGCTATTAGAGAAGCTGGATATAAAAGTCGCCTTAATAAATAGAAACCGTTCAGCAGCTTGCAAATTCAGATAAAGCAGTTGAAGTTTGCAAAAAACTCATAATTGAAGACCATTAACTTTTGAAAGAAAGTGATATTTAATAATGAAAGAAAACTCACTATTTTTGGCAGTGACAGCCATCGTATTGTATGGAGAAAGCCTAATACTGCTTTCGAATAAAACCATTTTTGTCCTACATAGTGGTAACTCGGTCCTGGTTTGATGTTGTATGACTTCATCCATTTTAGGAAGTATATTTCTTATAGATGACATTTGGGTTTAGATGGAAATTCCATTTTTCCTCAGTACAATGACTCCAATCAGAAAACACGTAACGTCAAAATATGGTATCGTTTTCATTATAAACTGCAGTTATAAACACCAACACAGTACTCCGACATCATTTCCATGAATATTAAAAAATATTGTGGACTATACTAAAAAACAAAATACAAAATTAGAAACAAAATCCATTTAAAACAAGTGTTGCAAGAAAAATGGGGTAAAATATCTTCAGATTTCACCAAAAATTGGTCAAATCAGTATAAAGACGTTTAAAAGTCATTATAAATGTCAAAAGACGTGCAACTTAGCAGTGACACTTTATTTTTATTCGAAATATTGCAAAAATTTCATAAGTGTACTCTCAATTTTTTTGAGGTAAAAATCTGAGTATGTTTATTTAAAATGCTTCTGAACATTTTCAGTTTAGAAGTATTTCGTTGAAAATACTTTATTTTTATCCTAAATTAAACCCTTTTTCATGTGTAAAAATAAAAACATGTTTGCACTTCTCGGTAATGTGCTATTTATATTGGAAGTCCGATTTATCATGTAAAAGTAAGGTGTACTCTCAATTTTTTGTGCCACTGTATATCTTTCTGCATGCATGTGAGTATAATTCTAGTATTATAAGGTTTTGGAATCCAAATATCAGTTTTTATTCTGTATTTAATTTCGCGTAAATATCTTATGCATAATTTGATGTTCTTGATTTATTTTCAAAGTATTCATTCAACATTAAATTGGAGGGGGACATGAACATCGAATTATATTATTTATAATCATGCATATTTTATTATGTAAATGTATCTTTCAATGACATTCAATTCAATTTCAATGACAGCACTATTAAACTATATATAATCTATATTTTGACTACATTATGTTACTGAAGCTATTTTATTATATTTTATTAACTGAAGCTATTAACTTATTTCTCATGTGATAAATGATAATTAGAAGCATGTTTTTTTTCTTTTGATTACTTTAATTGAAGAAAATTAAGACTTTTTTCATAAGATAAAACAATATAAGATACTGATATTTCTTTGCAACAGGGAATTTTTAAATTGATTTCTAGGCAATTCTGAAAATTATCGAGAAAAATTGCTAAGAAACTGAATAGGTATTTTTAGGTATTAATGAAATTGTTTTATTGTTTATAAGATAGGTAATATTAATGATTAATCGTATCATTTCATTATTAATTAAATTTCTAATGAAACTTTAAAAATTATTGTAAGTTTCAATTCTCCAAACAACAACAGCGTAAAATTTAAAAATTAAAGAAGACATTTTCTCCTTCTCTCTCTATTTTATTACAAGTTGAAATGAAATGCTATAATTATTAGAACAATAATGATAGTTAATAAACAAATCACACTCAGTATCATTCCTTCAGCTTGCTTGAATTGAAAACAAACTACAGTGAGAGTCAGAAGAAAGTAAACACTCATGATTGATTTAGAAAATGTGTTATCACAAATATATTATTGACTTATAATATAAAATAGTTATATACAATTGTTAACTTATTCAAGCACTATATAATAACTTATAAATATTCAATTAAAAGAAAGTACGTAAAGAAATAACTCAATTTGAATCTATGAACATCCAGTTTTATGCGGCAAAAAAGTAAAAACTTTTAATTATTTCTTCTTCAAATGTTTTAATTTCCAAGATATTACCTTTTTTTTTATAGAGGATCTTGATATAAGTTGGTCGTATATTCTACCACAATTTATGTAAATTTCTGGAGAATTTTGAAAGATTTTTGGGTGGAGAAACAAATATTACTAGAAACGAGAAAACTGATGATAAGAAAAATGGCAAATACTTATGTGAAATAGAAAAAAAACAATATTGAAAGTAGCCATTTCTCAGTCGAGAAAATTCTTGATATAAATATTTAAAACACAAATAGTTAAGAGATTTTCAGAGAAAGGGGAGACTAGGACAACTTACAGATATAGAAAAGAGAACAGCAATTAGAACAATCAAATCATATCCAGTTGCAAGTGCGAAAATATCTCTAAGCATCTTACAATTTTTAGCAAAGACAGTAAATGCAAACACTGTAAAGAGGACTCTTCATGAACGTGGGTTACATGGCAGGATTCTATGTAAGAAATCATTCATTTATATTTTCCTTATAAGGTCACTTTAAGGTAAAAGAAGAAGGAAAAAAAAATCTCCCCCGAGCAAATATTACCGAAAACTTCGTAACCTTGACTTCCGTAACGCACCTGGCACGTTCAAGTGAAACTTCCGCAGGGCGGTCGTAACGCGCTTCAAATGTTCTTCAACATTTTAAAACTTTTAAAAGTTCAAAACTCTTTGTAAAAGTTTAATTGTTTGAGTTTTTATCTCTGTTTGTTCTAATATAGTGAAAACAGAGCTTTTCGTGGATAGCGAAAAGGTTAAGCAAAATTTGTTTACAGTAAAAAATTTCTTCGAGGTAGATTTTACTTTCAAAGTAAAACCAGTTCAAGATAAATACAAAATTCTAAGAAATGGTGGTTTTATTCTGAATATTTTAGCTCATATATGCGAATATTAATGATTTTATAGCAGTTCTTTTCCACTATGAAAATAAAAAATTCCTAAAACTCCTAAAAATCCTAAAACGCAAGTAATTTTCAAACAAACGATGATGGCTTAGTGATCAGGGGATAATTTGATTATAAACACTATACGCTTCATTGAAAAAAAGTATGAGTGCGTTTGAATATTTTTAGTTGAAATATTATTATTAAGGTGTGAACAAGCAATATAATTTTTCAGGCACCATCTATGTTTACAAAACCAGTGATGATGAAGGGGATGAAATTGTATTATGTTCCAGGTGTCTGTTACTCTCGCTACACTACTATTGAGATATCCATTTAAATTCAAAACTACCAAACTACATCTACATAAATATTTTAAATGACATTAAGAAATTCATTTTAGCCAATAAATTCAACGCTAAAAATTGTGAAGACTAAATTTTAGTTCCAATAAATCCTTGGATGCAGTTAGTTAAATATTCTTGATACTCGTAAAATTTAAATAAAAAAATCATGCTTATTCATTTTATTTTATTTGTAAAAAAGTTGCAAATATTTGAATTTACTATTTAAACGACGACCGAGAAAGCGATTGTACCGTATATTTGTTGATTGATCGATTCCAATATGGCCTTTGAAATAATTAAAAATCTTTAGAATCGAAATTTTATAAAAGTCGGGTTTTGTCGTAAGAGAATTCAACTTCTTTTTTTATGTTAGAATGCCAAAAATGTTTCAATATCTGGAAGAATCAAAAGACTACATTCAAATTCAAAACTCTGAATTTTCCATCAATGCAATAATTCGCTCAAACATTATAAAATAAGATTCCTAACATAAGTTTTAATGTTTTCTGCATATGAAAATGTATGTTTATCTGCAACGCTTTAGAAACAAGTCGTTGGACACCGTTTCTTTTTATTTTGTAGTTGTTAATATACGTAAAAGGAAAAAAAATCAACAAGAAAAAGCATTTAAGCAAGACTTATTACGGAAATTATCACAATATTTTTTTATCGTTAAGTTCGCTAATTCATCTCACAGCTTTCAGTACCCTCTTTTGAATATAGTCGATAATCCGGCTAATAACCGTGATAGAGAACACCGAATGGGAATTCCATTTGTGTCGGATAAATTGACTCATTAGACAAATGACCGTGTTAGAGTCATTGGCAAGGGAAGGAATCGAGTCGGATGATTAGTCCTATTAGACAAAAAGACATTTGACCAATGAGGTACTCAGCGAATAGGTATATTGAATATTGCAAGTAGGACAGGACTTTCTGTTTGCTGATGGAAAGGTAAGAAGAAATGTGAAGGAGATGAATCAATTAATATTATTTTTTTAAAGAAAAAAATGCAAAATTGGAAATTTGTCTATTTTTAACTAAATTCACAATCCTATTTATTATTTCTGCTTTCAAAGTATAAGAACTATTTTCGCATACTTCCTTCAATTAAATTTATGTGAAATATATTTTTTACTTAAAATTTAAAATAGAAAGTTTAAAATATTATAGATGTAAAAACATTGATTTGCAGCGAAGCTTCAAATTAGTATTTCATGTATGCATTTCAGTATTTATCTTAGCCAACCAGATTTTTGTATAATCAAGATAATTCCTTTATTATTTTGCTAATAGTTATGAAATATGGTAAGAAAAAATAATTGATTGAATATGGTAGCAAGTATTGTTTTCGAATTTTTTTTTTAACTACAAATATTTTTAGATTAAACAATTGTCTTTGTTATTTAAAATTTTCAGATCAGTTCTAATGGATTCTAAATGGAATGCATTTGGAATGATATGATTTTAATAAAAAAAACAGCAGCAGATTATTAAAAAAGAGCCAAAGATGAACAAGCCTTTATAAAACAAGCAAAAGACGATTATCTGACGGTTAATTAAATAAAACAGAGTAATCTTAATATATTTATTATGGTCAGCTGTCTCTTGTACAGAATAAAATCATTACTGTAATTGTATTCATATCAGACTTTAGAAATACGTTTTATAATTTACATGTTTGCATACTAAAATTTGATTGTTGACAGTTTGAAAACTATTTCCATTAATTTATCAGGGCTAAATAATAATAAACTAAAATTCGATGCTAATGACGAAGCCGTGGTAGCCACGTGGTAAGGCCTCAAAATCGGAGCTGGAGGGTTGAAGGTTCGAGGCCCGATTTCGTAGAAGAACAGCCGTGTAAGAGAGTCTAATGCACGTTAAATTCGTCGGGGCCAAATGTCCTCCAGCTAGTGTGATGTGGAAGTTTGAAGAAGGGGTGCCAGCTCAGATGTCATCCTTGTCATCTGATCGCCGTTCGAAATTTCGAGGTCGGTCACAAAATATCCCCAGCGTTGCTTCAAAACGGGAAGTTTGTGAGCTAAAAACTAAACTCGATGCTGATTACTTTTAATCCATTTTCGAAACCAAATTCTTTTAAATCGTACAAGCAAGAAAAGATTCAAAATATTTAGCATTGAAAATATACTAAGAAGAAATGCCCCATTTTATCATGAACTTTATAATTGGCTTTTTATTACGGTAAATTGTAATTACAGAGAAACTATTTTCCCGCCATAGGCCACAATTATACATATGTATTTAAAACGAAACCAGTTGCAGAACTATAAGGCGTTAGTAATTTACTGTGAATAAAATTCTGTTTATGGAAGAACTGCATTATAAGAATCGGAAACTATCTGAAAGAACAAAGAATGGAGAGATCAGACCGATGACTAGGCAAAATTTATTTTACTCCACTACTGTATCCGAGAAGTTGCTGACATCGCGTCTTGGTTTACTGAAAATATTTACTGGATGAGTAGATTCAATTGTGGTATAAATTGCATATTCCTCATAATTTTTTAATGCAGACCTTCCATTTTTTTACTGTTTTTCCTCACAGATACTCTATGGAGCTTCATAAATGCAATATTTATATTCACCTTAATTAGATGTAGTTAAATGACCAAGAATTTATTGTGGACTTCTTACTATTTGTACTAAATTCGAATAGAGTGATATTAAAAACCCCACCGACAGCAGTCCATTGCCCAACATGGTACCTGGAAATCAGTGTTTAGTTTTGAAAAAGCTTAATATTAATATTTTTGTAATATTTCATGAATACAGCTGTATTTCAAAATACTTTGGTATTATTAGTTCCTAGTTGTGCACAACCAAATCTGATTATTTTCGAAAATATAAGAATTAAGAAAGGACTTATACCGGTATGGTAAATAATGTTTTTAAGGAAGTATTTAAAATTTTTCTGCGATTTTAGTCAACGCTAAAATTTATCAAAAAATTTTGTCTATGCTTATTATATTTTGTACTTCGTAAGTAATCTGTTATTTGTCATTGGTCAATTTCAAATTATAATTCATAACCTATAACTTTTTTGTAATAATTTATGAAGGAAGCTGTACAGATTGGTTAATTTTCATGTATAGATATAAGCAAACGCATTTATCTCCATTTTTTTATGATACAATCCCTCAATTTGTAACTGGATGCTTCTATTATATGGTTTTAAATAATAATAAAAGGTATAGTTCTGATTTTTTTAATACTTTAAATACAAAAGTGACTGCTTAAATTTATTCTGCATAAAATAAGTACATTGATATTTCAGATTGAGCAAAAAATAATGGGAATTTATTTTTTATTATGTATTCAATATTCATTATGTTTGTGTCATTATTAATATTTTTAATTTAAGAAATTGTTTCAATTTAGCCAAAGATTATAATTTCGTGAACAATACCTAAAATATAAATTAACATAGTTTTTTAAATTCACGATGAATAAACATACATTATATAATAAGTTTCCCGTATTATCAACTCGATATAACCTTTGAAAATAGAGAGGTAAAACTTCTATCATTGCAATGTCCTATTCTGATAGTTTATTTCTTTATAAATAGTCAGTGGAATTATTCCGTAAATGTAACAAGCTTATCAAAAGTTTATCATTATAATATTCATGATGGAAAAAGTACAGATCCTATAGTATTCCTAGATGCTTGAGAAATGGCTTAGCCATAGGACACAGTACTCGATTCATTCAAGACCCAATTCCAGATGATCATTGTAGTATAGGGAGACTGTGGACAATAAATGCCAAAAGGCAGACAGTCCTACATCTAGTATGGGACAACTATTTTTTGCCTGACATTTAGATGCTAGTCAAAGTTTTATCTTTTTCATGTGAGTATGGCTCACTCTCATCGCTCATTACTGGTCATAGTATATTCATCATATATTGTTATTTTTATTAAAATATAGAAGGAAGCATACCTAACAATGATTTATTATTAAACAGCTAACCATATCTAAATAGAAATATGGTATTTAAGAGGAAATAACTAAAGGAAAAGGAAATTAAAATACATGATCTAATGAAAAAAGCAACAATGTTTGTCTTAGTGACTGCAGAAGGCTTTTAAGTTATTTTTAGTCAATAATGGCATCATGACTTGGTTCTTATTAAAGCTTCATAATTTTCATTATTTTTGATATGTAAAATATTTTAGAAGTAAGTCTATGAATTTCTTATAGTTATTTTTAATGAGAAATTTTTTAAGGCCTACAGTGACATCACAATCAGAATCATCTTTGTCTCCATTGACGATGCAATCATGAAATTTTGATCCTTAATATCACTTTTAAACACATTGTTGACCTAGTTTATCTGAAGGCTAAAAAAAACACACACACACACACACATACACACACACACACACACATATATATATACATATTACTTTTTATCATTCTTGTTAAAGCTTCATTTTTCGTGCCACCGATTTTTAATACTTTAAAGGTATTTTGGAACTAGATCTCTGTATTTTCTATTATGAGCTTGTTGAAATAAAATATTTTTTGAGATCTTCAGTTACATAATTTAGATTATCTTTGGTCTCTCAGACTCTGGAATCATAAGATTTTATCTATTATGTATCTTTAAAATAAAATGTTGATCTAGTTTAACTAAAAGTTAAATTTTAAAAAGACTTTTTAAATTAATATCCTGGAACCTAGATTAATTCATTCTCGATAGCGTTTCAAAATAATAAACTCACGCTTGTCCATATTGTATCTTTGTCTTTCAATTCATTTTATTTCCTTATATTAAACCGGCGCTATCGGATTTTCTCTATTTTTCCAAGAATTATCATACAATGTGCATTTCGAAGTCAAAACTGTCCAATTCATTATTTTTGCAGAAATACTTAAGCTCAAGTGCAATTGATTTCAACTGGAATGTGTGTCAAATGTTGAGCCCAACAAAGCAAATCCTTTTCTAGTCCTCTTTAATCATTTAGATAGAGATGTGGAGAGGTATTGATTCCCTTTAAGGGCGAAGTGAATTGATATCTGACAAGGAATTCCAAGGCTCCACAGATGAGAACTTCCGCGATGGAGAAAAAAATCCCTAATAATAAATTAGCTCGATTCTTTTGTTTTGGGGAGATTTATCATGATGGTTTTTCAGGAAGGATCTCTATTAATCATTGTTGAGTCAATTTTTCTCTTAATAAACACCCGAGTGACTGCAGAGTTTGTTGTTATTCGAGCCTATTGATTATTCGTTGTCCTCTTAAGAACTTCAACGACATATTTCTATTGGAAATCTTTTAAATGGAGCCAAAACAGTGGGAGAGTTTAAATTATTTCTGAATGACTGCGATATAAATAGCTTTGAAATCTAAGCGAGAAAAGATAATACATTTTGAAAGAGTTATTTTTCATCTTCCTTCTTTCAAATAATCTCCGTTTATTGATTTGCCGTTTTAAGTAAATTGGTTTAAAGAAGTGCTATCTAAAGGAAATATTAGTCTTGCGGATTAGCTTTTAGTGTGATTACGAACATAAGTTTAGTTGCACTATTTCTTTTCTCTTACTATCACCATAGATATATTTAAGTATATTCCTTAAAGGAAGACTACCTATTTCAATGGTTTTTATGACACAACTTCGAGAAAATTTCTGCAATTCTTCACCGATATATATATATATATATATATATATATATATATATATATATATATA
>JAPMOQ010038315.1:314814-334340 GCA_026543055.1 Argiope trifasciata
TGTTCAGTATTAAACAATATTATATTTTATTACAAATATTGTTCAGTTTTAAACAATATTATATTTTATTACAAATATTGTTCAGTATTAAACAATATTATATTTTATTACAAATATTGTTCAGTTTTAAACAATATTATATTTTATTGCAAATATTGTTCAGTATTAAACAATATTATATTTTATTGCAAATATTGTTTAGTTTTAAACAATATTATATTTTATTGCAAATATTGTTTAGTATTAAACAATATTATATTTTATTACAAATATTGTTTGATATCAAACAATATTGTACAACAGGTTAGGCGGGTCATTTGAGCAGATACTGCCAGCAATGAGTCATGAAACAGTGACAGTAATGGTAAGATGTCTTGAAAAGCGGTCTCGCACATATGGGCTAGCCATGATACGTTTTCTTTGGGTCAAGAATATATCCATTCGGCATTCACGAACAAAACATTGAAGTGTAAGGTGTGAAGCAATTAGTGGAAAACATGTGGCAAAATGGTTTCTCTCTTCTGAAGTTAGTAGGGAGATTGTTGGAAACGTATAGATTGGAGGTCTGGAACCATAATCTATACAACCTCGAATTTGCTCCCATGGATAATTTATTTTTCCCAGCATTGAAAAACCCTTTTATCCTAAACAAGGTTTATATCAGAAAGTGACTGATGTTCAAAAATGTACCGAGAAAAGGTACCGAAAGGTACCTCAGTAGCCAAGGACCTGATTATTACCAAGACGGGCAAAACAATTTAGTGCAACTGTGTGATAAATGCCTCAACAGGTTTGGTAGTTATGTACAAAAGTGACCGCCACATATGACTCTTACTTACCATTTGTATCATGAGTCTATTGTTAATAAAGTATTTTCCTTTGCCATATGAAATTTTTTTTGGATCACCCTTCGTATGTGATATTAGTGCCACTTATCCTGATCTAATATTATAAATTTTTCGATATAGTTAAAGGAAAATTAGAGGTGATAAAACATCGACTATTTTTGTATAACCCATTTCATAGATTAATGCGATTGAAAATTTCAATAAAATCCAACTAAATCCAAAATAAAATTCAGTCTACGTGACTTGATTATATTTTCCTCACCATTCAACCCAATAACAATTCGTAAATATAATTATCCTTTTTATTGCAATTAAGAGTTATAAAAAAACGTCAAATATCGTAAATTTTCATTAATAATTTTTTTTCTGAATCGTAGGTCACAGATTAAAGAAGGAGCGTAAGATTGGAAGTCACCAAAAAGTCCCATCAAAATAATTTATGAGGTACAAGAATTTCGCGTGCAAATGCCATGTCCAATCAAGTTAATGGTAAGATACCGCAAAAGAAGCACGGCAAATAAGCAGGATCTTCCCTTATTAATGATCTAGAAACAGTGACAGCGGAAGAGAAATGTGGGATTCCTGTAACCGCCCAGTTGTCGTCGGGGGATGTGGTAGTTCCCTTCAATAAAAAAAAATCGGTGAAAATTTATTAATGAACTTAAAAGCAGATAATTGCCACAGATGGAATTGAAAGAATTCACCACCCATGTTCATTGATTATTTATCAAGTTATAGATCTGGAGATAAGATATGTCAGATGAATTATTGTAATAAGAAAAATAGAGGTCGGAGCCAATTGCTTTGCTAATGAGTGAGTTGATAAAAAAAAAAAAGATAACTCTAAAGCACGTGCCTGATCATGAGTATAGAAGAACAAATGCTCTCCAAAGAGTATGACCACTAAACTTTTGTGTCAGAATTCTAAATTATAAAAAAAATCTTGTTTAAAAGGTGAAAGTACAAGTTTCACTCATTTCGTTAATGTTAGCATGCTTTATTAATTAGTGACAATCGAAAAAGAATGATTTTAAAGTATGAATCCCTTGAAGTTTATCTGTAAATACATGATAGCCAGAAAGTATGATGTCATGCGGCTTTATGATGCTTACAATGATGACATTAACTTCTAAAAAACGTGCCTGCTTATAAGAATGGGAGAACAAATCCAAGCAAAGGAGCATGATTCTAAACATTTGTGACATGACTCTAAAGAAGATTGTAAAAGGATACCTAATGCCTTTAAAAAATTGAAAGTACTACTTGTTTTATTTATTTATATTATTTGAAGTTTCTTAATATTTCTTATTAATGAGTGAAAACCAGAAAGTAATATTCTCTAGTAGGAGCCGCATGAATCTGGTCTGATAACAAATGCTAGCCAAATAGCATGATACGTAAGAACAGTATTACACTCTAAAGAAGATCACAAAAAGATTAATTATGAACTTGGAAATTGAAATTATAGCTTGTTTTATTCTTTTTTACTAGCTGAGGTTTCTTAAATTGTTTTATTAATAAGTATGAATCTAAAAAGGAAAAATAAGTATGTATCACCTGGATTTTATCTGATCAAAAATTACTTCTTATCAGATAAAATAAGAAAGCATCATACCATGCATCTTGAAACAAATGATTAACTTTCTTTGGCAATAAAAATTTTATTATTATTTAAAAAAAGTAGGAATAAATTTTAAAATTTATTTTTTTGACTGGTCTGTTGAAGCTCCTACATGGACAGACATTCATTGGGGTTTTCCAATGTTCTGCAACATAACTTTTCTTCATTTCACTTATCTAGCTGTGGGGCAACGGCATGGCTATCATGGTGCATGACAAATAGAGACGCGCTAGATAGTCTTAGGGGTAGTCATGGGACATATCATTAGAAATTTATGCTACTTTTTAAAGTAAAAAGGTTCAAAGCGATGATAAATTAATGTCATACCAGGGTTTTGTTTGCTATTCCTAACTCAAGAATGAATCAGGGGTAAAAAAATACATTTTGGTTTAAATGTCAATTACTTTCGTTCAGTCATAACCTTATAATCAGAGTAACTACGTACTGACACAATTTTATGGTCAGTAAAGGTGGTATTACATATGATTGACAAAATTTTGTGTCATGATCCGGAAAAGAATAAGAACAAGGCCACTTTTGAGTTTCAAAGATGAAAATATGCCTGCTTCTTCCAAATTCGTTAGTGCTAATGAGCTAACATTGCTAAATTCGATTTAGTGATGAAAGTGTGTGATTTTAAGAATTGCAGAGCAGGACATAGTTTCCAAAGATTTGAACACCCATATGGAGGAGGTAACCTCATACAAGAATGAAAAGCTTAAAACATGATGGTTGGCTCTCATCATATGAGTGAGTACAAAGTGAAATAATGTGGGTCGGTTATCCCTTGACGTCGGATGTGCTTCGCACAGGAAGAGTTGTACCATGCCCGTGATAGCCCTTGGGACTCAATCTCAGTCCCCAGCGATACTGTATACCCAGCCACTGAAATTTAAGTCGAATACCGTTAATTAGAAGGCAGGGAGTAGCCTTGTGTAGTTACCAAAGGTTTGGTTTAGTACCCTGAAAAAGTTCGCAGATTGGTCACTTGTGGATTTGAAAATCGAAGTATGTTTGTCTCATTCTGGCCCTATAATGCAAGTAAGTTGGAACAGGACAAACACAGGTAATTATGTAGCAAGTGTCTAGGCTTGTAATGAAGAGAATGGTAATCGAGAATGGAATGTATTTATTAAAGCTTTAGATTATTACCCTTTGGTGGTAAGTTCATAAGCCACATAACAACTTCCAGACCGGAGTGTACACTTTTGTCTAGGGATTATGTTACATATCTACGGACCCAATGGTCTCTAGTTGGAACCTCAAGAATATATAGCCCTAAAATATTAGGCAGGAATTTTTTAAGAAAAAAAGTTGAATCGTCACCTACTTTAGTAAAGTTTATTCCTATTAAGTTTGACATTTTACCATAGTTTATTTTACTTCCGTTTGATTAGAATTTTATTTCGAGCTTAAACAAGGATAATAAATACACGATCAGTTGAAAAACAGAACATCTAAACAAGCACCACCTCATTACTATTTCTTTCTGTTTGCTCATATAACTGTTCGGAAGCACATTCCTAATGGAGAATAAGTATGTAAAAGATTAATTTTAATTAAAAAATTATGAATGCATTAATTAACAGAATCAAAATAACTATAAATCATAGTTAATCGATGATTTGTTAATTCACTGATACATAATATACTTCATATATGAAGCAAAAAACGGCAAGGCAAACTCGAAAGACTTAACCTCTCTGTTAAATTAAAATAACCAATATGTACAATATAGAAAAGAATAATTACATTCATAAACCTTTTTTACTTACAATTTTGAGATATTTTTTCCTTTCTTTTAATATAAAGAACGAAGAAAAATGGAATTTTTGTATTTGATATAAAAATTAATAAATAAAAATGCGATAAATTGAAAATATAAAAAACGACAAAATGAATATATAATGGAGTGCTGTTCTTCTTGTGAGAAAAATCTCGTGATATAAAAAAATCCATTAATTTTTCCTTCATATTTATCATTTTATTATAATTCTTGTAAAAGAATAATAAAAAAATGATATGCTGATATAATGATATCTTGAGTATACTGTTATTAACATTTTACTTCCTTTTTTTAGACAGTATATTCATGAAATAAAATTGGGATTATAGTCTTTCATTTCATATTTTTTCTAGTTTGGGAAGTATTTAATTTTTTTTAATGTTTACCTATATATGTAAATAAGAATATATATGCATATACATATATAGAATATCTTAGAATTATAATTCATTAGCTATTTCATTCATTCTGTTTTTCTCTTTCAAATTCAGATTAATTAAATTTTTTCGATCTAGCAAATGATTTGTAAAATCACATTATTTGTTCTAGCACAATTTTATGTTTATTCATTTTAATTTTGACATTTATACTCTTTTTTATTACTATGCATTCTTACTATTTTTTTAACTTTGTTTCGTGCTCTTATCCCTTTTATTTTTATATGTAAATTTATCAAATTTTTTAAAAAACTTTTTACAATTTTCTATATCTAAATTGCATTCTTTTATGTTTTGCGTGTAATACACAACAGCCAAATGTATTCTTTAAACTATTTTAACTGAAAAATAAACCAGTATTCTAAAGTCATTTTCAAAGTCATAAGGATTTTTGAATCTAAATAAACTAAATATTTATTCAAACACATATATTATACAAAAGAATTGTAATTTTCAACAGTAAAATTTTCTTCAGGTCTTTGCACTCATATGTCAATATTTAATTATGATAAATATATCTATGCTTTTTCGTGTATTCTTTTTATAGGTTTACAAACACCATTCTGCAACAAAATACAAAGTAAAACATTTTTACTACACTTGATGAAATATTCAAAACTCTCGAACTTTCATGTGAAATAATTTTTAAATTCCGATTACAATTTGGGGCTGGAGGACCAATTTGGGGGGGGGGGTTCAATTTTTTTTAGATATACAGATAATTAAAGCATTGTGAATAAGAAAGAATGCCGTCTGAGAAATTTTTGTATTTAATCTGAGCCTTATTAGCTTAATGAAGATATAAAACCCAGATGATTAAAATATGATAGTTCCTTTTATTATTTCTGTTAGGAAATTCTGTATTATTTTTTTAGTCTCGTACTTTTTACCTTTAAAATTTGAAACATTCTTTCCTCAAAGTTATAATTTATTATTTTGAGTAAGTCCTTTCATTTGACATTTAAATTAATAGATATTTAATCGGAGTCATAAGTCATTGTTCATACGATAACCGCAACTTATATAAATATCTAGTAAACGTTAAAGCATTGTCTTTGCCATTTGTTTTAAGCAATGTATGTTGATGTACCAGTGGATGTTACTATTACTGTAGGTATAATATGACAACTTCCACTCTGTGAGTTCAAAATTCCTTAACTGTAAATGTTCTGTGAAAGTGTGTTTATTTAAATAAATGTTTTTGCTGCTTTCTTACAACAGCCGTGATGTAATTTGATCGCTGTTTGATTCGTTAAATATTCTACGGAAGAGTCAGGATGTTTTAGCATATCGTCCAGAAGTAACTCTTTCATAACACATTTTATTCATCCACTCAAGTGCAAATTCCTTTTTTTTAAACTTGCAGTGGATGGCACTTGATGTTAATGCAGTTTTTTTTTTCAAATATTGATTAATTAATTAAATTTAATTAATTTTTAATACTTTAAAGCAGATTTTTAGAAGTTTGTAACTTAAATTGAAATCAACAGGCAGTAACTCAATCGGTAAAATGCAAGGATTTCTACATTTTTAAGTCGAAGGTGAAGAATACGAGGTTAATTCTTGCAATAAATGAATATATTTTATAATTATTAAATAAAATTAATTAAAATAAAAATTTACTTTGTTGACCTAAGAAGTGGAATTTTTTAAAAAACTTGTTACATTTAGCATTCTAAGCTTTAAATCATAGTTATTGCATAATTTATATCATGATCTGAGTATGCTTAAAAAATAAAACATAAAAAAAATCCAATTCCCTTTTCCCCACTCCGCTATAAAGTAAAGATCCTATTATTTATTTTTAAATTCTCATAATTTGAGAGTTTCACTACACAAACGGCACAGCATTTCTCAGAACCGATGGACAGCGAACATTTTACAAAGCATGAAAAACCGTCTTCTGGTGAAGTACTGAGAAAACTAATAATAGCGATAAAATATTGAATAGCGCTGAGAGAGTTGCTTTTGGAGTTTTCAAAACTGTATAGGATGACAAATATTTGATCTTCTTTGTGGAGACTATAGCCTGCGAATTCTATGGGAACGCTTTCTTTTTATGAAGGTTGCTTTCAACGATTATACGCAAACAGCAGAACTAAAAGAAGTGGGAAAAAAAGAAAGGTAGAAAACGTCGCCAATTTTAATCGCCAAAAGATATAAAATAGGTGGATGGAAAAAAAAAAGTTTTCGTTTTCAGAACTGATTTATTGTGTGTCCGGACTTTTATTGGATTAAAATATGGAATGTATGGAGAGTATGCAGATGGTATAAATGAAATTTTATTTATTGTTTAAAAGGGGTGCATTTTAAAAATAAAAAGATATCAAGCGTGTTGTTTGATTAGGATTTATTCTTACATGAACTAAACATAATCCATACTTACATATATGTCTATGAACAGGTATCACAAAATCATTCTTTTCAATTTTACTTCAAACAATTATTAGCTTTTTTGTTTTTATTTTTACTTCGTTTAAGTAAATTCGTAGTAAATTTTGGAAAGATTAATTTTTTCAGCAAGGTTTCACTTGCTTCTTGATGAACTGTGGCTTTGAAATTTTCTAGAATTATAAAATGTTAACCATATGTTATTTCCAAAAAATTGTTTTAACCTAATTATGAGTCATTTGATTGATTTAATTACGTTATTAATCCATGCATGCTGAGGCATTTCCTAGGAAAATTGTGAAATCATTGGCTTATGTCTATAATATTTTTTAAGATGGCCCATATTGTATATAAAGTGTGAAAAATAAAAAGTAATTGGAATTTAAAAGATTACTTTTCAGTACAGTAATTCAACTATTAAAACTGTTTTTTAGTTTTTGATTTGGAATTTATAATTATTTTACGCTTAAGAAAAAACACATATGAATACATCATTGAAATGATGGTTCGCATTTGTTTAGTAAATTCTAAGAAATAATATTTTTGAACTAAATTAAACGCAACGGAAAGTATTAATTAAATTGCGTGTTTTTTTTTATTTCTTTACATATTTTGAGGACAAGTTAAATTAAATTTTTGATATTTGACAATGCAAAACATGTTGCATTTTCTAAAAATTGCTATAACTTACTTTGGATATTCTATTTTAATTAGGATTTAAATTAATTATATATCATACGACTTGATTTGAATGTATATTTTACCTTTAGAGCTTTCAAAATGATATAAGGCATAAAATAAAAGAATGCTTATTAAATAAGAACTTATGTAATGCATCATATCTTTGTTTTATAGTCATTTCATTGCGTATTATCGAATCATGCTTAACAGCTATAATAGGAATGATATATTGCATTGTGTTCTCCAATACTTTCGACAATTATTCGCAACTAGTTGATTTCAGCTACAAATTAGCTCTTCAAAATCAATCAATGTCAAAATTTTCAATCAAATATTTTGTATAACTTAAATGACTTCCTAGGAAAAATATTTTTATAACCTCAAATTTTGATGTACATATAATTTATACAATTTCAGCAGCCTTACTATTTTCTACCCACAGTGGAATACATTTTAATAATTTCTGCCAATATCTTGGGATATAAATTTTCAAATAAATCTCAGCTGTGATATAAAATATATACCAAATTTCATCCTTCTAGCTTAAAGTTTTTTTAATTATCAAGTTCACAGATGGAGGCACTGAAAAACATAATGTCAGGAACATCTAGACTTAAAGATATGAATAAGAATCGGAATAAAAAGACGATAATCCCTGTCCTTGGTAAGTAATAGTAACATTAAGCATTCCCCCCTCCACTACAACAGCAACATTGGTAGGATCTATGATTGAGTCCTAAGGACCATTACCGGTCATGATGCAACCCATCCCTTGGAAAGTACATCAATGGGAGGGGCTGAGCCCTCTTCTTTTCTGTACTTACTAAATGCCAGAAGGTGGCCAATGAGGTCTTACCGAGACGTGAATATTGCTACTGGTAAACAATATTAAGTCATATCACTGTCTTACCGACCCCCAGTAAGCACACGGGTTAATAATACTGAATAACCGGACCGCCACTACAGCAACATTAAGGAGAACTGAGGTTGAGTTATAAAGAACATCACCGATCACGGTACATTCCTTCTCTAAGGAAAAACACCCCGTTATCGATGGGACGAGCCAGACTCCCACCTTTTCCCGAACTTTCTAACCACCATGCTGGAAGCTTCTTATCCTCATTTCGAGGTATCCTCTGGTGGGATTGGTAAACAATAGTAAAAAAAAGAAAAAAAGAAAGAAAAAGAAAAGATTTTATAAATTCGAACCGAAAGTTTTGGATGCATTTTTTTCAGACTGATTGAGCAAAAATTTGAGATTGAACAAAAATTGGATGCAGAGTTACAATTGTGGTAAGTGTAACATTACGTTTTTGAGTTATCGCATTTACATACTAATAAAAATATAAAACAGACGATCAAGCCCATGATGGATAGTTAAATCTGAGATTTATGCATACATCATTTCATTTATCTAGCTCAAATCATTTTTGTGATACTGATATATATAATTTCAAAATCATGTTTTTTGAAGTTAAGGAAATTTGAATTAATCAAAATTCGTCTGGTAGCGTACAAATCTCAAAAAAGAATTTTTTAAGAAGTTAATTATCTTTGAATGCTTAGTAGACCAGAAAGTTAAAAAAAATTCAGTTGCACACATTTTAATTTCGTGATAATATATTTTACATAACACAAAAATCAGTGAAAACAACCATACTTCCTTAAAGTTCCGCTTTTGTATAAGATAACCTTAAAACACCCTGGTCATAAAATTTTTTAACATGTATAATAAACTAATTTTTTTTCTATATGATCACGAGCTTATTTTGAATAAATTATTTGAAAATAAAAACTACAGCGATTACCTTATATTTAAAGGAGAATTTCTTTCAGTCAAAAACAATTATTCGGTTTATTTATATAAACATGCTGTGAAAAAAGTCACTTTTGGAGAAACATGTCACGAAAAACCGTTGAGATTATTCATATCAAAAACTTGCAGACACATTAGTTATATGATAGCAGCTGCCTGTTTGAAATGAAGATGCTCTGTTGCTTAAAAAGAAGAAGGATATTAGATTTTACTGTCTTTATTTTATGCCATTTTTTATCGTCTCGTCTGAAAAACTGTTTTATCACTTGTTATCTGGAGTCTGTTTTAAAGTGAAAATAAAATATTTGAACAATTAAAATTTAGAATGTAATAAGCATATGATTAACAAAAATCATTCATTTTTAACATGCAAGCATATCCTTTAAAAGTATTATGAATTAAAATAACAAAGATGATGAAATAATTTGTTTAAAAATTCGTCTGCAAGAAAATGATCTTGTTATGTTATTATGAAGTTTAAAATTACATTTAGAATACTAAATAATTTTATTCTTTAGTTTGAAAAATATATGCTGTTATTTACTCAAATATTGGACTTAGAATAAGGAAAATACAACAGAATTTGATTATTAAAATCAAGCTTTAACTTTTTCTCTCAGTTTAATAAAATAAAATTATGAAAACTTAGAAATTCCTTATAAGCAAGAAGGTATTATTTATAAACGTCATTGAAGAAAATAATATACTATAATGAACTAATTAGTTATTTAAAATATAATTTGAGTTGAAAATGTTTTTTAAAGAATTGAAATTGGATGTGTGTTTTTTAAAGTGAAAATAAAATACTTCAACAATTAAACTGTAGAATTTAACAAATATATGATTAAGAAAAGTCTTTATTCTTAACGTACAAGGACATATCTAAAATTATTTTGAATTAAAATAGCAAAGATGATGGAATGATTTAATTGTTTAAAAAAATCGTTTGCATGAAAATAATTTTGTTAAGAAGTTTAAAATTACATTTACAATAGTAAATAATTTTATTTTTTAGCTTAAGAAAGCATAAGTTATTTTTAATTATTAAAATCTTATTCTAAAAATAATGAAAACACAATATAATTTGATTTTTAAAATTAAACTTTCTCTAAGTTTAATAAATGTAAAAATATGAAAAGCTAAATATTCCTCAAGAACAAAAGTGCATTCTCTAAAAAGGCTATTGAGTAAAATAGCAATTAATAATGAGTAATTTATCTATTTAAATTATCATTCGAATTTAACATGGTTTTTAATGTTGTTTATGGAGTTGAAATTGGATTTTTTTAAAAAAAGGAAGCGTAACGTTTTATTGAAATATATTTATCTAAATTATACTTTTTATGCAATTTAAAGGATATTATACATTTCAAAACTAGAATGGAACTCATGTTATTCGAAATATTTTAAACATTTTATTTATAAATAGAAGCAATTTAAATTTTAGAATTCCATTTAGATTCTTCGGATAATTTTGTTAAAATCGAAAAAGCCATTGTAATGGAGAATTTAAATTTTGTTACAGTTTGATGATAATAAATAAATCATTAGGATTGCAGTTTGAATAATTTTTAGTTCCCAAAAGAAGTAAAAAGGTTATAATAAAAAGGAAAAAAATTCTCCAATTGTTGTCAGGAGAAATAAGTATTTTTTGCTCTCAATAAAAAATATCGTAAGCAAAATTATTGATATATATAAAAAGAAATAGCAGCTAAAATTATACAAAAAATAATATCAAAGCTATATACATAAAAATATCAAAAACATTTATATTTATGCATCTAATATATAAAACATATTTTTGGACTCTTATAGATTCATACATCTTTGAGATTTTCTTCACTCAAAATTTAAATATAAAGCTGACTATATTTTTTCTTATGAATGTAAACAATTTAATCTTTAAACATATGTTAGTAATAATAGTATGAAAAGTAATATATACTTACAACTTTTATTATTTTTTCACCAAAATTATAGCATTCCTTAACAAAACTTTTAAAAAACTATACGATCTTATATATGAATGTAAAACAACGTAAATCAATTTTATGATTATTGTTTCATTTATTTTACTTATAGAAACACATAAATTTGATCTTATATATAAAATTTAATTAAATTTATTACATTCTGTCTTAAAATATAATAAATTAAAAAATTTTAGAACACTTAGAAATGATAAAGTCACTAAAAGAAAACTAAGCACAGTTCATAGTAAAATGCATCGTTAAGTTTATACAACAAAATATATTAAAATAAACCAACGTCTTGGTCTAGGGATAGCACGTCTTCTCCGTGATCTGGGCATCCTGGTTCGAGCATGGTTGTTCTTTACTCTATTTTCTAACTGTGCGAGAAGGAATCCTTCTGTGGAAAGGAGTTATGTGAGAGAGTGTATGTATCATCTTCATATGAGCTAGAAGTCAGACTTGTGCCTGAGAATGCTCAAGGGTCCTTATCTTTACAAGCTACTGTACATCTTCTTTTCCAGATCTCTTGGACTTGGTTTGAATCGTGGTTCAATCCTAAGGGACTATTGGTGCGGTGCGAAAGTTTGGAGAGGAAGGTACCAGCTCATGTGTTGTCTCGACATCTGTATATGGTTTAAAAGTAAGAGATCCATCACAAAAGAGTCCTAGTGTTGCTTCAAAATGGGACTTTAATATAACTAAACTAAACCAAGGGAGATAAGCAACAACAATATATAAATAAAATAAAAAAAATTGTGTAAACTCATCTAGTACATAAAATATAGTATCTGGCATGTTTTTATTTGAAATATATAAAGAAACATCAAATGTTTCTTACTAAACTTTATTTATAAATTTTTCTACTGGTATTTTTTCCTTTCTTCTTCAAATGTTATAAACTAAAATATTACAAAAAAAAAAAGCATTATGTCTCTTATTTTATTTATCAGAAGCTTTCGCACTGCACTTTTCCCTTGAATCCAAATAAACTTTCACATAAAATATTGTAACATTTTAACAATTTTCTTTCATCGGTTATCAAAAAGTAGCAAGCTGAAACATTTAAGAACATGTTAATAAAAGCAGTCAAAAGAGTGAAAAACTCTCCGTGTTATATTTCACAAATAAATAAAAAAAAAAGTTAGAATTTTACCAAAAAATCATGCAAGCCTTTTTTTTTTCTCCTTTAATCCGGCGGAAGTTCGTTAAAAAGTTTTTGTGTGCCCACAGTTCTCCTAAACTTCCACAACAAAACTTCATTCCCCAGAAGAGAATTTCTTTACCACTCTCCTTACGGACAGACATACAGACTTCCTTTTCCTTTCAGGGTCGGCATTTTTACCAACTTTTTCATTGCAAGACATCCCACCTCCCCATCCTTTCGAACGAAACATCGCCTGCAATTATCCTGAGAGTCAGCTCCCCTTACTTTAATCGTATCCTAAGACCATAGCTGAAGAGGACAAAAAGCTAACAAAAGGATGATAGGACAAGAAACAAGGGAATAAGGAGTCAGGCGAAAGGAGTAATTAGCTGACATGTTACGATTGGAAAATAACTGGAGTTTTCGTTTTTGTTTCCTATTCCACTACATCCCCCCTTTCGTACTTCTTGGTTCTCCCCCCCCCCCCCCCTCCTCCGTTGTCCTGTTCCACAGCTGTTCGAACGCCAATAACCTTTCGATTTGCTTTTTCCGAGTCAAAGCAAAGAGAATTTGTTTTGTAGCTTATCTTTTGGTTGATTGCGATTTCGATGTCTTTGGTCGGACTTTCAGGTTTTTATGTTGGGAGCACAGAGCTGTAGAGCTTGGAGATATTTCTCTCTTTTTATTTGTACCTGTTTATTTATTTAATGTCATTGGATGAAACTAATATATTTTTCTTTTGTCTTTTGTTGGAGAATACAAGTGGTATTGAATGAGTTTTTAGCCTTTATATTAATGCTTGCTGTCTTAAAGTTACGTATAAAAACTCTCTGAATCACTGTACAATTAATTGTATTTGTTATAACTTCTTATATCAATCTTTGTTAATAATAAAGGAGTGTTCGTGCGTGCTTACATGCAAATATGCGTTAACTGATTCTACCTGTCAAACTGTTAAAACTATCAAATTTGGCAGATATGTACTTTGAAGGCTTAAAATGTCCATCAGGGAGATTTTTTGACTACTAATTAAACTAAAATTAACTTATTAAATTACTAAACTTAAATTACTAATTTAAAAAAAACTAAATTTAAAACTAATTAAATTTTGACTAAAAATTAATCGATATGCTGGTGTAAGTTTCTGCAAATATTATAGAATGTGTTTTATATTATATTAAAATTTAATAAATTATATTTCTCATAATATCAAGTTTATTGCCATATGATTTTTCATTATTTCTGTTTTGGACTAATACTTTAAGTATATTTTGCAGCAATATAATTAAAATGAAACTGTTCACATCGTCTTATTATTAGAGAAGATTCGGCTTAGTTTTCTATGTAGGATAGGTTTCAGAATTAAAAAAAAACTTTTTGATATTTCGTTGTGTCGAAAAATTAAGGTGTAAGTAAGGAAAAATGGAATAGTGAAAAAAATCTTTAAGTGGCCCTGTCTTTTTCATGTAGTATAGGATTGTTTCTTGATTTCAAGTTCCAATTTCGGGAAAGATGCACCAAGGCTGCCAAACTACGCCTGTGGAAAAAGTGGATGTATAAAGATATTTTTAAAAATATAGAAAAATAGAGTTCAATGAACGTACGGCTTTTGCCATAGTGCAAGTTACATAAATTTAAAATTTAAAAATAATTTGTTGAGAAAATAATTTAAATTTATAGCAACTATAAATTTTGACGAATCAACTGATCGCAAAAATTGATTAGTTTTATGAAACATAGATGTTTCCATTCTCAATTGAAATTTCCTTTATGAAAGCAAATTTTTTCGCAGCAACAAACATTTATAAGAAATAAGATGAATTTAGCTTAACATATCTGTTCAAATATTTATAACTATATTTAATACAAGCTTATAAGTTACTTATTTGATCTCAGGTATAGTCGATATTATATTATTCATATATATTTTTTCGAATGTTAAGAATATTTCCGGCGATTTCATGCATAATCCATATTTAATGATATTTTATTTAATTTATACGATTGGTAGCAAGAAGAAATAAAAACATGGACATGAAAATTTTTCACGTCATCTTTTAAATCTCAAATAAACATTTTCTTCACTTAAGGCGCATGCTGAAATTTAACAGTAAAATTCAAACTATGTCCAGGATTTTCTATAAATTTAATCATTCTACCCTTTTTTTTAATAATTTTGAGCTGTATTAGCATTTAAGAATAGAAAATCAGAGGAAAAATTCAAAGGAAAATAAAATTCTAGAAAAAGTTTGATATACTTTTAATTAAAATTTAATACGAAGGTTTACTTTATCATTAAAATATATTTCCGACAGCTTGCAAAACCATATAAATAAGAGCAATAATGTTATGAATTATTTATATTATTAGCGTACTTCAAATGGGAGAGGATATAAAAAATAACATAGACTATATTAAAAGCTTTTCTAAATCTATGAAATATATTTATAAATAAATTCATATTTTATAGCAATATAATACTTTTGAAAGCAACTATTTTGAAATATAAAATTAATTCGCTATCTATATTCTAAAATTAAAAAAATTGATTTTCTTATAATTGAAATCAAAGTTGATTAAATTTGTTGTTTTTCAAAGTAAAATAAAAGTTTTCAGATTCTCACAAACGACATAAAAAATTACAAAAATATAACTAGAAATGTGTTTTACTTTATAAAAGAAAAATATCCAGTGTATTCATTAATGTTGAAGAAATATCTAAAACGTTGCTCTTTCCGACAAACAATATTCTAAACTAATTAAACTAAACTGAAACAATATTCTTTTTCAAAAAATATACTTCGTTAATAAACTAAGGAAGAATAAGTTTTTATTAATATTTCACTTTTAATTTAAGTAACTAACAGAAAAAATATGCAAAAAGAAATTTTAGAACTCTGAAAAATATTATAAATGATTAAATTCATTGAAATATTTTTAATTCGTTTTTACTGCTGAATTTTTAAACCAGGATTGAAATTTTAATTTAATAAGATAGACGAAGACAAATCACAGGAAAAATATATTTCCTGAATATTTAATTTAAAAGATTATATAATTTTTGTTGTTGCTGATGTTTCATTAATGTATAAACTAAGATTCCTTTCCTTTAATTTACAATTTTTTTATATCATATAATAATATTAATTTTATTTATTGCATATTTGTACTGTTTATTCATTACTTGTTTATTAAGAGGGCAGTGATAGATACTTTTGGAAACTATTCAGCTAAGGCTATAATTTATTTTTCTGCATAAGTATTAAAATATAAATGCATCAAACTTCTTAAAAACTTTTTTAAACAAAATGTATTTTTTTAATAAAAAATGTATAATTTTTTTAAATATTCCAGCTGATTTATTTTTTAATATCTTCCATTTTTTTTATTACCCGATGTAAATTTATTTGCAACAAAATCGCATATGGTTTTGCAATTTGAATTAAATGCTAATTTTTTAAAGCATCTTTATGCACAGTTTCTGAATTTTTATAGGAATTTTATGTTTTTTTAAATTAAAATTGACTTCTAATTATATAAAAATAACTCGAAGCGAAAAAATGCATATTCTATTTTCTTTTTAAGTTTCACCAAAATCTTTATTATCAATTTCATTTAATTTCTTCAAAATTAAAACACATGGTACATCTCAAAGATATTTGAATCTAGTACAATATCATTTTAAGAAAAATCATTAAGATGTATTTTTTCTCTCTTAACTCCTCAAATATTTATTTTATTCAACAATACATTTTATAGCAATATTTTAGTCGAATATAAGCATATATTTTGGTGATGAAACAATAAATTGCTCGCTTTCGTCCATATTGGATTATTCCATAGTTCACAGTCCCCTTAACTCTTTAATCCTCCGGCTGTTAAATATTTCCTAAAGCATTAGATAACTCGAAACCGACTAATCCATTTTCAAAGTGTTTGTATTATTTATGGTGGGGGTGATGGATCTAATGCCACTTGGTCATTCCAAGCCCGAATGAGCGAAACTCTTTTGAATTAGGGCAGAAGTATGCGTCTTTCGTTGTTAACGAGCACCGTTAAGGTGAAAGTACGACTTTGCTCGAACACACACGACACAACCCTTTTTAGGGGCGGTCGAACTCATTCATCCATCTGCATGTCAGAATTTAGATAAAATCAGAGATAGACTCATCCCTGATTCAGTACCCCCAGAGGTATCATTTGTTATTGGAACTTGGAAGACATTGTGTCTCGACATATTTAACGTGCTCTGACTGCCAATAGCCAACACGACGGCCTTTGACCGAGACGAGGACAGAACTCGCTACCTTTAGGTAACGAGACTGATGCTCTACCAACCAGGCTACCGTGGCCCACGCATTATTTATATCTATTATCATGTCATTTTCTTTTTTTGAGTTTTCATCTCTCTTATTAATAGTTATATGCATAAAGTGGTTATAAAATGAATTATCCTGATTTCAAAGTATATGTAGTTTAAACTCGCGAACGGAAATGAATCAAAATTCATATACAAACTGATGATGGCATCAGTTTGTATATAAGCGAAATAGAGAGGAAAAGAAACAGAAAAATGATAACAATAATGCTAAAAGCCATCGTCAAGTGAGATTTCAGGGATGTAGGAACAAAAAAGAATCAAATTTACAACGAATGTTTGTAAAATGGATTAATTAACTAAAATTTCCTTCGTGTTCTAGTAATAAAAGTGAACTGAATAATATGCTGTATGAATCTCAAAAAGAGTAGTGTTTTATTAATGAATATGAGAGCTATATTTTCGATGATTTCACATTAGTGTTTAATTATTTCACATACAGCTTGCGTCATCCTTTTATATTTTTGTAAATGAAATCTGATTTTCTTTCCGTAAATGTTATATGGCATTCGTAGTTTTTTTATTTTATGCAGTTTGTTTCAAAAGTTTACTGATCAGGGATATTGCAACTTGCTGTTAAATGTTGTATGACATCCATAATTCCATTTCTACTTTAGCTATATGCCACATGAATATAGTCTGCTTGTTAGATAAGTATTTTAAATACAAATACAATCTGGAGCAATAAAATTCATTTGATTTATTTACAAACTTTGAGTATGATTAACAATTAAAAATATAGTTTTATATAAAAAATAAATTTAAGTATTTAAACTGTGTAGTTACCAAATAAACTTAGTTCATTAATTGGGATACACTTTTATAAACTTCACTTTCAGTTTAAAAGTTGTTTCATTTTTAATGCATTACTAATAAAAACATATCACTGTTTTTAGCAGATAGACTTTAAAATTTCTAGTTAAATAATGTTAATGTGAATTTCTTAATTCTACTGTCCATCAAGTGATTGTAGACTGTATTGGCCTATTAGTAAAGACTCAGCTTTGGAACCGAAGGGTTAAGAACTCGAGCCCCAATTCCACCAAAGAACCATTGAGCACGAGAGCTGGTGTACGTTAAATTTGTTGGGGTCAAAAGTCTTCCAAATAATGAGGTGAGGGAATTTGGAGATAGTATTGCCAATTCAGCCGTCGTCTTTGTCATTTGTTGATGGTTCCAAATCACATCCATTCCAAATAGGGATTCATTCCAAAATAGGCCTAGTGTTGCTTTAAAAGGAACGGAATATCCGCATAATTAAACTGGTCTGAATCACCAAACGTTTACTTTCCGTTGACAGTTTTAATGCATCTGTAATGTTTTGTTCAATTTCAAATTCAGGAAAGTATATATTCAAAAAATATTGATATTTCTGACCAATATAATAATAATCTACCTACATCTTTTAAAATATTACTTTAAAATTATATTAATATAATTTTTTTGCCAATTTATCTGCATGGTAATGATAGCTATTTCATTAAATTTCAAAACGCTGAAGGAAAGAGAATCATTGTTCCATTCCAGAGTATATTAAAAGAACTAAAATAACCTAGTGGCATAAATAATAAATAATAATAAGAAGAAAATAACCCTCTTTCAATTCTAAAGATGAATTCTAATCCATCTCAAAATAAACATGTTGAAACCAGTTTCTTTGAGACAAAACTAGACGAAAAACACGATCTGAAGCATAGCAAATCTTCAACCTTCCAATCTCGCCCAGTTTTCCTATTGAATATTTGATGGACATATATGGATCTTATCTGGAAAAGGATCATTCCACTCTCCATACATTACAAGGCTTGAAACGCTAAAAATAGGTCCCTAGGCGACAAGAAAGCGTTTAAAAACCGTGAATGCCTAAAAAGATAATCTACGCCCAAAAACGACAGAATATAACACGGAGTGATAGATAGACAGTTGGCCGTGGAAAGTGGACCAGTTGGAAGTAACCCGGTGTTTAAAGATGGGTGTCAAATTGTATCCTGAAGAAATGGTGTTATAATAGTCTTTAAATTGCAATGGAGACTTGCAATTTGGCGGGAGGACCTCGGGCCATTACTTGCTAAACGCGTGAAAACGCCTGTAATTTTCCAACTCCCACCAGAATTGGGTGAAAAATTCAAATTCCGTACCTTGGACTCACACGCCCGGTTTAAGTGGGTGGGATTCAACGGATACTGTAATCTCCATGATAAGATGTCCTATGATGGAAGGTCATTATCTCACCTTTTCCCTTCCAACTTAATATATTTTATTTATTTTTTTAATCTGCAACGCTATCGTGTTGGAAGAAATAATTATGCCTAACCACTCTAGTGGGATGTTATTATAATATTGGTCAGAAATATCAATATTCTAAGATGAATTCCAGGCTTCCTAAATACTTTTTAAAAATTAAAAGTAGTTAATGTATATCACATTCGTGCATTTAAAGTTTTATAGCTG
>JAPMOQ010038315.1:344340-416369 GCA_026543055.1 Argiope trifasciata
GAATTCTTTACTACAAATCGGCTTTAGAATGACATATATTGAAACAGTTTCAAATTTATCCCTGGGTATATGTCAGCTCATGTCAAGTAAAAGCATCAATAAAAGTACTTGCTTTGTATATATTTTTTACTGGAAGCCGTAGTAGTTTGCCACATTTAACATCGGTATTTTAAATGTTTATATATGAGATCGAAGTGAAAAACATATTCCTCTTTCTTTTGATCTTTTCTATGTTTTTATGGTTGACAACGCATTGTTATTTTCTGTAGCGAATCTCTTTCAGAACGATTCTTTTTTCCTAACATCTTCAAGAAAATAATATCTACTACTTTTTTAAAAACTGAGTAGGATATTTACAGAAATTGATTTTTTCCCTGAAATAATCAGTTTTTTCCAGGCCTGGAGGTTTTATGAGAATAAAAAAATACGGCTATCGGAAGTAAGTACATTTTTTATTCATTTTACTTACGGGCTAGTTACAAAATAATAAGTACTATCCTGAAATGATATAATATTAAAAATATAAATAATACCTTTAAGTTCACATCAACGGAAGAAGAAACAAATCTTAAATTGTCATTTAGTTACTTTACTTTTGCATCTTAGCTGCTAGGCAGAGTGCAAAGCAGTAAAGTAAAAGAATGAATTATTTTCCTCTTTATTAAAATAGCTACAAGATGTGGCAACCATTTACTTTTTTAAAAATATGCAAAATCTTCATCAATTGTTTCAGTGATGCAAAGATTATGATAGAAGTATGGAACAAATACGGCCTTTGCCGTTAGAGAAATAAATGTAAGTCTATCAGAAATAAGTTAATTCTTAATATCTTTTACACATGATATAATTACAGAATAATAAATAATATTCTGAAATGATATAATATTAGAAATATAAATAACACCCATTAATGCAAATCTCACCATTAATTAAGGGGAAAAAAGCAAGTGTCAATTTTTTTTTCATTTGGTTAGTTTACCTTAATATCTTAGCAAATATTCAGTTCCGGAAGCATATCAAAATATTTATGGAATTAAGAATACCATTTAAATATTTTTTTACTTCAGTTTCATGCTTGGTTATGCTTTGATCTTAAATAAATTGCTATTTTTATTTTTCTTATTAAATAAAATCATTTTCGGAGGTTCCGAAGCTTTATAAGAACATGACTTTCATAAAGCCATACGGATGGAAGTAAATTTAAAATAAGCAAATTTATTTTTATTACTACATGCATTGGCTCTTTAAAGTCTCCAATGTTTTCGAATAAATGGCCAGCCAAAAATGAAAAAATGAAATAATCAGGTGCTCTATATTGAGTACAGGGATTTTTTTTCTTTCCAACTAGAGCGTCTTCCCATTTCCAAGTAAATAATTTAATAATTTTTAATCCCCTAATTATTAATCAATTAATTAATTTTAATCCCATGATTTTTCCCCTTACGGCATAAAAAGTCAAACTTACGCATTAAATAATTGTATTTTTATACTTAATTTCATATTATACATTTATATGTGCTGTTATTTGACATAAAAATTGTGTGGAGTTATTAAACATCTCTAATAAACAGAATAAAAGCGACATCATAAGCACGAACAACTATCTTAGCTAAATAATTAATGGATTTAAAAAATTTGAAAAAGGGAATTGAATTTTTCTGCGTCATATTGTAAAATACAATGCTGTATTTTCATTTATGAACATCTCTGCAGCAAAGAGGTATTGTTCTGCGAACAATATGTACTCTTCACAACATATTGTAAATTATAAGTATTTATTTTCATAAATGAGAATTCATTTTATAGTAAAAATGTATTGTTCTGAAAATAATTAAATGTTTTCAAGATTTATCTAAAGCAATTGTCTGTTTTTCACGAATATAATATCTTCTTTTCAAAATATTTATAAAAGAACCTGAATTTAAACTCAGAAACGGAACAACAAATTAATGAATATGTAATTATACCGTTTCAATAAAACAATATAAACGGGAATCGAAAAGCTGGAGGTATTCACTCTTTTCTGTTTTCATCTTAAGCAAAAGAGTTCGAATATGAAGGCATTTAAATGCATAAATATTTATCAAATTGCGATATTTGCTTCTTATAATGAAGATATGTAACAATATTTAAATATTTTCAACATATTAAATGCATAATAAGAATGAGAAAAAAAATTGGTTGGCAGTTGCTAATTTATGTGATCAAAATTGAATGAAAATCTAACCACGAATGTAATATTTATGTTGAGAATACAAAAGAAAACAATTATTAATGAAGGAAGATAAGGATTGAATGTTTATATCCCCCAGAAAATCAGTTAAAATAATGCTATTTTTTTTTTTTTGGTATGTAGTTATTGGCGATAGCTAGGCCTGAACACGCGATCTTATGGATCGTAGCCAGATAACATGACCACAAGACTAAAAGTAAGCACTCAGTCTTGAGGATGTTTTCTGGCATATGTTTCACCAAATTTTTATAGAATAAAATGACAACGCTTCTGCATAACATTGGATATGACAATTCACTGCCAGTTCAGTAGAAATATTCTGATACAATGGAATTCGATGTCTTTAACCTTTTTTAATAAGTATATCTTGTAAATAAATCTGCTTCTATTTTTAATGCTCACTTTTTAATATGATGTGTGATAAGAAGACATAAACACTTTGAATACTTAACACTTGTTTAAATTTTATTTAAACTTTTAATGCACCGTGTCACATTTACGTGAAATATCCGAAATTTTCAGTGAAAATTTTATTTTAAATCACATGCGGCCCCCATAATGCTATGTAACAAGGTCCAACGATGTTGACATTGCATCATTACATTGCGTTATAATTTACACTTCTAAAGGGATGTTGCTGGAATTTATTTCAATGCTGCTTCTTTATAAAATATTTTTTTCAGTATTTTTTTCTCTCAAAGCTTATAATTTTTATCTAATAAAATTAACAGAGCAGAGAATTTCCTTATTTCGAGTGTAAAAAAATAAGAATACTTGTCTACGGAATTAGGATTTTAATACTGTGTGTATTTTTATAATAATCCAGATTTTCTACTTGTTGCCAAATAAAATTTTCTAAAATATTCTAGTGACCATATTTTTCGAAAATTAGGGTGAGGTAACTACCAAAAACTTTCTTACATACTCTCTAATAAACTTATCATGCTAAAGATATCTTACATGAGTTTGGCGTTCATTAGTTATAAAATATTAACTTTTAGCGTGAATTTAGCATTTTTATTGTGGCGAGTAGGATTTGGCGACTAATCCTTGAAATTCATTAATAGTATTTCCAAAACAAAATTTATGTTTTAGGCAGTGTCTCAAACAATTAAAACAAAAAAACTGAATTGATTTGATAAAAACTGCATTTTTAGTCACAAAATAATAAACAATATTTGATATACAGAAAGTCATGGCTTTTTTGGATTATCGCGTTTACAGATTTCTGAAAGAGCAGATCGACAGACCATCAGTCCATAATAGAATTTAGCTAAAAAAAGTATCAGGCGCCCACTCCATAGATTTTGTGGGAAGCATATTTCACATGACCCAAGATAAGGTCAAAGAAACTACAAATTATTTTACATTCAATATAAAAAAAATAATGCAAGAAATACATTAGAAAGTACCACATCTCAAGACGACATCGAGCGTCAATCAAAGTGTATCGTTAAATTATTTTTTAAAATTTTTAGTTTAAAAAATTAGTTTTAAGCAATTGTATTTTAGGGAGTTATCATGGGAAAATACCAATATCTGGTTCAACTTTTAATTAATTAAAAACCTTGTAAAATTTTCAAAAAATTTACTCCGAAATGCGATATACATTTCCATCATCTAGTATAATTGTGCCAAATATAGTAACTCTGTATCTAAAAGCAATTTTGCAGTGTATGAGCTCACATATATATGAAGACACACATTCTTCTTTATTTTTTGTAACTATACTCTACCTTTCTGTAGAGTAATGTTATTACTATACATACATTACTCTACAAAAACTACTATTAACTGTAGAACTACTAAGTATTCGTTACTAACTAATGCTATTAACTATTAACTAAACTACTATTAACTAGCATTACTATAAACTGTACTGTAATTTTCTGTATGATAATTTAGTTTATATTTTCCCAGGAGACATAAATGCAAAAGTTTTGAAATTAAAATGCTTTTTTTTCTGCAAATGAATTTATATTAATCTGATAATTTCATTGATATGGTACCTGCTGAGACATATTTAAACATTAATATAAAAGGAATATTTCACAACAATTTTTTATTATTTATCTCGATGATTAATTCCTTCTAATTACCACTCTTCTATTTCAAAACAGAAGCGCCGAATTCCACTGTAAAATGCTTCTTAAAATACAGTATTATTTTAAGAATTGCCCAATTATTAGAAATATATGTACGATTTTATTCTGACATCTATACCTGGCGAAATAATAAACTCTTCAAAAATCTCAAAGGATAAGATCTTCACATTCCGAAACCCTTCAGATGTACTAATTTAGAATACCAAACGGATAAATCAACTAGGCGGTCCCTTTCATTAGTGTTCGAAACCTCACTCCAATACATGATTACTCGAAGGAGTATTTTTATCACCCTAAAAATTCACTGGAGAATACAACAAACGTCAGAACTCTCGGGTCTTATTTTACTCTCTTTGAGGGCCCAAATTAAAACTCGATCACAGAGCAAAACTCCAATACCGACAACTTAACCGTCGGTTAATTATCTTATCTCGCGCCAGGCCTAGATTTGCGCACTTCTAGCACCTTCAAGACGTCTCAACTTGTCTTTCAAATCATTGAGACATTTCACCCTAGGGAGGTGGATCTCTTTCTCTCTCTTTCCCATGTTCCAAAGTATTCGACGCGTTCGTGAAGGCTTTGTCAAGTGCGTGGATTCCAACGAAGAATCGGAAAAATGAAATCCGATTAGTATATCTTCAAAGGATCGAATAATGACAGGGGGAAGATTCGAAGAGCCGAAGATTGATTTCTCCAGAGGCAAGACGGATTGCGTGAATACTAATGTTTTGTTTAGGGCGTGTGTTTAATTCATCGAAAAGAAGGGGTGAATGGAAGAAACTTTGTTTGAAATTTTTTTCTTCTTTTCTTCAATGATGTGTGAAAAGGGAAGGCCTATTTAAAATAATCCGTTTATTTTGGGAATTGTTATGCAAGAAAGTCCCAATTGGCACACGCATTGTATTAGAATAATACCGTTATCCTTAGTTATGAAATCTATACTCCCGTTTAGTGAAACAGCTGGTTCTTAAAGCTCGTAACGATGCATGTCATCTGTCAAACTATTTTCTTTGAATTCTCTTTTCATTTTAAAGATTAGTAACAAAGGACGTGCAGAATCCTTTAATTTTAAAATTGTAATACTTCCGTAAGTTCCAATAGGCACACTTGTCCTATTAAGATAATTACATTATACTTAATTATGAAATTTACATGCTCATAATAAAATCTTGTAGTCCCATAACAAACTTGCCATTGTTGTTCCATAGAAAACGTTAACTATACATATCATATGGGAAATTGTTATTTTGAATTCCTTTTACACCTCGAAGATTTGTATAAAAAGATATCCTTATTAAAATAATCCGTTTATTTTAATGCAAGAAAATTACAGCAGGCAGGCTTGTGCTATTGGAACAATTTCGTTATCTTTAGTTATGAAATCTATACGCCGGATGTAGTAAAACAACTTGCCCTTATAATGCATAACTATGCATACCATCTGCAGAAACCATTTCATTTGGATTCATTTTTCAGGCTAAAAAAATTGCCTTTTGAAAACTGCCTTTGGAAACTGGGAAGCCAGAAAAATTCAGCATCTACTTTTGTTCTATTAGAATGATTGTGTTGTCCTTAGTTATCAATAGTATACATCCATTGCAGTGAAATAACTTGCTCTTATATTCTTATAACAAACATGTCTAATGCCATCTTCAAATTGTTTTTGTGTTCCAACTCTTACTTTTTCTTCTTAAAGATGCGAAAAAAATGAAGTATTTAAAATAATTCGTTCAATTTGGAAATTGGTATACCGAAAAATTCCAACTGGTACATGCTTGTTGTATTAGAGCAATTGCATTATCCTAAGTTATGAAACCTATAGGGCCATTCCAATAGAACAACTAGTCTTTATAGTCTTAAAATAAACGTAATCAAGCATCTGTCAAATTTTTTTGCTCAAATTATTTTTTCTTTCTAAAGATGTGAGAAAAATGATGGTCGATTTCATCTTCAACCGGCACGCTTGCTATTTTAGAACAATTGCATTATCCTCAATTATGAAACCTATATTTACATTGCAGTAATATAATTTCCTTTTGCGGTCTTATGACAGACAGCTATGCATGTCACATCTGAAACTATTATGTTGGAATTCTTTTCACAAGTTGAAGATTTGTGGAAAAAAATATGGTCTATTTAACATAATCCGTTTGTTTTGAAAATTGTGATGCCAGAAAATTGCAACAGTGAGGTTTATCTTGGTAGAACCATTTTATTAACTTTAATAATGAAACCTATGTGTCCATTGCAGTAAAATAGTTTGACCTTCTAGTCTCATAACAAACGTAATTATATATGTTCTCTGTCAGACTGTTTAGTTTGAATTCTTTTTTCACGAATATGTGCGAAAAAGGATGGTATATTTAAAATAATCCGTTCTTTTTGTAAATTCCTGAAAGTCCTACAAGAAAGTTCCTACAAGCACACTTATCATATCGGAATAATTCCGTTTTATTTATTATAAAAACTAGATGTCAGTTACAGTAAAGCAGCTTGCCATTATAGTGCGTAACTATGCATGCCATCTGTCAAACTGTTTCGTTTGAATTCCCTTTTCACCTTAATGATGTGTGAAAAACGATGGCCTTTTTAAAAATAATTTGTTCATTTTGAAAATTGTGAGCCTAGAAAATCCCGATAAGCACTCTTGTCTTATTAGAATAATTGCGTTATCCTTAGTCGTGAAACCTACATATCCATTGCAGAAAAATAACTTGTCCTTGTATTTCCATAATAAAAGTTAACTATGCATGTCATCTGTCAACTTTTTATGTGGGAATTCTTTTATCACCTTGAAGATTTGTGGAACAAGGTAGTCTTTTAAAGATATTCCACTGCTTTTTTTTAAATTGTGGTGCCGGAATATTTTAACAAACATGCTTGTCTTCTTAAAATAATTGTATTATCCTCAATTATAAAATCCATGTGACCTTTGCAGTAAAACAATTTGCCTTTACACCTTTATAACAAACATAAATATGCATGCCTTTTGTCAAAATGTTTTATTTGAATGCTTTTTTCCCGTTGAGGAGATGTGAACATAACAAATGCAAAAGTGTATATTGTTTGTTAAATTGTTGTATTTGAGTTCTTTTTTTTCCACTTTAAATATATATAAAAAAAGGTTAGCCTATTTAAAATAATACCTTCATTTTGGAAATTGTGATACCAGAAAGCTTCAATAGGGACCCTTCTCGTATTAGAATAACAAAGTTATCATCATGTATGAAAACTACATATGCGTTGCAGTAAGACATCTTGTCCTTCTAGTCTCATAATAAATGTAAAAGTGTGTATAATTTGTAAATTATTTTGTTTCGAATATTTTAATATTTAAGATGTGTGAAAAAGGATGGCCTATTTAAAATAATTCTTTTATTTTGGAAACTATGATGCTAAAAGGCTCCAACAGACTCACACTGATATTAGAACAATGCAATATCCTCAGTTATATAAACTATTCACACTTTCCTGCAAAAAAAATCGTCTTTCTAGCCTCATAGTAAAGGTAACTATGCATGCAATCTTCCAATTCTTTTGCTGCATTTTTTATTACCATATATATATATTTATATATATAATAGATCCATTCAAGTTCAAATACATTTTTTAAAACTTGTAATGGGTGACATTTGATATTAATATACTTTTTTAAAAATATTAATTTATTAATTAAATTTAATTAATTTTCAATACTTTAAATAGAGTTTTAGTAGTTTGCAATGAAAATTTAAATCAGCAGTCCCTAAAATGCAAGGATTTTAGTACTTTTTTCACGTAAAGGTAAAGAATGCGAGTTCAATTCTTGCAAAAATCAATAATTTTCCGATACTTAATAATTTTTTGATAATTATTTAATAAAAAATGATTAAAATAAAAGTTTTCTTTGTTGACCTAAATAAGAATGTAATTTAATTTTTTTATATTACTTGTTTTATTTATGTATTAAAAAGGATTTATGCAAATGAAATTTCATAATTTCAACTACATTTTATCGAATTGTAGGAAATTAAAAAAAACCCAAACGATTATAAAGACAGAACAGAAACTTTAAAAAATTAAATGAAGAAAAAAAAGCTTTTTTTATTCCAAGAACAACAGTATTTAGCAATTTAATGAAATGATTATTTTTCTTGAAAAAAATTCGGAGGCTAATGAAAACAACAACAAAAAAACAATTTAGGGCTTCATTTATATAGCGAAGCGAAAAAAAGAAAGAAAGGGGGGGACAGAAAAAATTCGTCATTCACATTAGAAAACGAAATAATTTTTCTTTCTCCAAAGATGCAACCAAAGCAAAAAAAAAAAATACATCCCTTTTTTTAAAACCTCAATTTTCGGAACAAACAAAGAGCAAAAAGAAAAAAAAACTGAATTGAAGGAAGGGGCGGATTCCAATTCTAGTTTTAACCTACAACTTGAAAAATGCCAGGAACCCAGCAGTTAACCGTGTTAGAATCGATTCTAAAAGCGGACTAAGTCTTGTTGTTTAAATTTATCGGTTTAACTCTGGAAAACTCTATCGAAAGTGAAGCTCCAAACCATCTGCCTTCGCTCAGAACTTACCGCGTAACATATATCAATGTCGAAACAGCTTAGCTCTAGTCGACTAAAAGCTATTGAGAGTAGTCTAACTACTGTTTTTTTTTTTCCGAGTCTGGAAAATTTTATTAGCATACCTTTGTTTCTCTTATAGCTTTGGAATTCAGATACGTGAATACGCGAGAGGAAGTGACGTAATTCTATGAAAAAACGAGGTAGCAGAGTTATGTAAGATGAAAAAATATGTATATGCACTTAATTGAACATCCGGTTAAAAAAGATAAGGGTTAAGCTGACATGAATAACAGCCCAGTTTTATTCTTCTTCTTTAATGATTAATTAGAATTTTCAATTCTTAAAACGTTTAAAAAGTTATATGATTAATCAATAAACTTTTGCACAAGATGCGGATGCACTCTACATAGGAAGAATGAAAATGGAAGACGGAGAAACATATTCAGAGTTTATTTAGTTTAATACGTATATTTTGCTTAAGCTTAGCTAATCAAATAACTTATTTGAAATAAATGATTTTCAATAGTGTTGTGGCTTTGCATTAGACAGTTAAAGTTACAAAAGGAAGTAGAATTTGAGAATTATAGGAAAACTATTTGAACGAAGTTAGTTTATTTGAGGTAGCTTGTGATCCAAGTGATTTGAAATAATTCATTTCATCTGCCTTTCTGTCTGTAGCTTTTGAAAATTCTATTAGTATACTTTTGTTTCTCTTATTGATTTGGAATTCAGATAATACACGAAAAGAAGTGACATAATTATCTAAAAAATGTGGTAGCAGAGTTATGTAAGAAGTAAAAAAATATTCTTATCTATGCACGCAATTAAACATCCGGTAAAAAGCAAGAGAAGAGTTAAACTGAAAGAAATATAATCAGAGCTTCATTCTTCTTCTTCATGATTAATTAGAATATTCAATTCTTAACACGTTTTAAATTTTTTTTATTATTTCATAAAAATTGGAAGAAGGTGCGGTTTTCGGTACACTCTGCAAATCAAAAACAGATAACAGAAAATGAAGAATGGAGAAATGCATTGAGGTATCAGACATGGTTAGGAAATGAATATTTAAAAGATAGTACATAAAATTTTTTGTACCAAATAGCTAAAACAGACTTGAATTGTCACTATTAGAAGAAAAAATACACTCATTGCCTAAGGGTTTTGAAAAAAAACTGCTTATGTAATGAATATTTAGAAAAATTTTCAGTGTTCAAGAACAGAATAAGTTAAAGATAATTAAATATTTAATTTTTATTTCTCATTTTTGTAGCTTAAACTACATAAAAAGTAACAGACCACAAGATAAAAAATATACTTGGACAATAAAAAGATTATGTGCATTTAAACTTGCCGTTAACGATTTTTATTAAAATTTGTCTATCTTTTGAACTTAAACTTTCAATAAAATGTCTAATTAAAGCTATCGTATCCACCTTCCTACCTTCAAGGATTTCGGATACTTTCGTGCCGAATTCCAGGACATTTTACTAAATTGATTTTGAGATATTTTTTTCGTGAATCAACTACATTGAAACATTCAGTCCTCAGAAAATGAGTTTAGATTGTCTACTCAAAATTTAAAACATCCATATGCGCCGGAAAACAAATGTAGTATTCATGATTTTTTTGACAGAAATACAAAACTAAGCAAGCAGTGCTTAAGTAGAGAGGTTAAGCAGTGTTGAAGAGTAGGTAGAGAGTTATTAGAAACATATGAAATGTTATATTGAAGAATTTTGGCATAAAAACAGAATAAATTATTCATTTTCTTTAAAAACGCCTCTGTTTCAAATTTTATTTTTATTTTTTGTGTATTATTAAACTTTTTTATCTATATTTCGATCTTACATGTATTAAAACAATATATATTTTAGAATCAACAAAGTTAGATCATTAAAAAAAATTCGAATTTTTCTGAAAAAGTTTCTTTACAACCTAAAAGGATATTTTAAAAACTTGCATAGTTTCAAGCTGATATTTTGCCATATGACTTATCAGATAATTTATTTTATTCGAAAGAATTTCAGTGATACTAGGTTGAGAATGGACAGATAAATGTAAAGAAAAAAGTTAAATGCTATGTAGTATAGGAAAGTCAGGTGCGTAAAGTTATATTACTTGAAATGGTTTGAGACTCAAGTGATTTAAAAATAATTTATTTCATCTATCTTTCGGTCTGGGTATATATCTCTGAAAAAATTTAATTCAAAGACATATAACTATGAGATAAACCAGATCAAACAGTACATTTCTTGACTCTAGATTTTTGCCTGATTTTGGACGAATTACATTCAGAGGAAGTCTGTCTGCCTGGTTATTCGAAATTAATAATGATATATAACAAAATAATTACAAAAAATAGAAAACGAAAAACTTAATATAAAGAAATCTGATTTATTAAATTGAAAATATAAATATGTATCAAGTTTTGAATCAAATCCATCAAAAGATTGACAGTCTGTTAGTCAGTTTTTTTCAGCAGGCATATAAGAGCGATAATTTCAAAATATGTACATTAATTCTATTTAAGTACATTACATTTCATTCGAAATTGTCGATTCTGAAATGTAGATTCTTATCCACATTTTGAACACGTCTGTCAAAAAGCACAGCATTTGTCATTCTGTGTTTTCACGAACATGCAAATATAATTAGATATACGGAATAAGGTATGTGATTTTATGATTATAATTGTAGTTATATCTTAAATTTTGCTTTCAAGCAAATTTCAAGCATTACATATTACATGTTCATTACATTTTCGGCGAAAGTTGTCTTTATGCATATCCTTCAATCCATCCCTACTGCAACCGTTTTAGATATCTGAAGATCATTGGTTTTTATTCTCACATTTGAAATTTTATAGCTTTTACTTTGTAGATTTCTGATTTCTTTTATACTGGGTTTTATGCTTTTAAGACCTTTTTCAAGCTGTGATGCATAAAATTTTCCTTTTTATTCATATGTTTAACCACATGTTTGGCACAGCATGGCCATATGCGGTCATTGTCCCACGAAACCTGAAATAAAAACAAATCAATCGGTTCAAATTATTCAAAAAGCACCAAAAATACACTTCGAATAATTGTGTATTAACAGCATTAAGAGGATTAATTGCAGGAATTCACCTCCTAACATTGCATTCTAATATGTTTATTCTTAAGTTTCATTGGAGTATTGTTATTAATTCACAAATACATTTATTGAAGATGATGTGTGAAAGTTTAAAGGTGACCACTCCCTTTGTTTCAAAATTTCATTACTTGACTTAACGCGCTTTGAGTAAAATTATTATTAATTTTTGCACTATGAACGAAATTGGTCTGCTGCAAAAAGGAGGTAGCTCCAGTTATTCAAATTTGTAGAAAGCACTGAAAAAGCGTCTGAAAATTCTAAAACTCTAATTAAACAGACAGCTTCATCCCCTGAGAAACGCGATAACAGTGATTTGAGCTGCATCTTTTTGAGATCGAATGAACAGGAATTTTTTTTTTACCACATGTAACTTTAATGTAGGTCATGTAACTATAAATTCCTCCAAATTGGAGCTACATCCTTTTTGTGGCAAACCCTTCAATTATTATTAATTTTTCAAAAGACGTTTTAAGTCTATGTTTAGCAAATCCTATTCTAGGAAAAATACTCACATCTTAACTTACGTAAACATAAATCGATTTTCTTTCCTTCTTTCTTTTCGCTTAACTGTTTTTTAACTGTTCAAAGGCAAGGCACGCCCCAGCCAAAATCGAGAATTTCACAGCGAAACAGTTCCCTCCGACGGCATTTTAAAAGTCCATGGATTTTCTGTCAGTGTTAAAGTGAAGTAGAATCCCGAAAAAAGAAACAAATTCCGACAGTTTAAACAACTCAGTTTGAAAATATCTCTTTGAAACAGTACTTAATAGAGCTGGAAAAATTTTGTACAGTGTATATTTACTTTTTCTTCATGCAAGTCCATGTACGCCGGTTTTCCAAAAGTGAAACTTGGAATTCCAAGTATTAGGCTCAAGGGAGAAACGAAAACAAAATCTCGGAACAAAGTCCATTTCGTAAAAACACACAAACACAAAGCATTGGGGGGAAGAGGGACAATGAATTGCAATCGATTTCAATGGCTCAAGCCTAGTGTGTGCTCTTTTTCTTCATCGTATTTCTTTTGGAAAAAGGAAAAATAGGAAACGAACACATCGACTTACTTTGGCGTTCCAACTCCGAGAGGGTGGTTTAGGTTTCTAATATTATCCTCCTCTATCGGGCAATATTTAATTCACCTCTTCAACAAAATTGTAGTTGACAATAAAATGCAGAACGCAAAATTACTTAAAAATAAAGCTTTATTTAAATCATCTGTACGTTTCTTCAATTTAAAATGGTAGAGAAATAAATTTAAATTCAGTCGATCATCTAAATACTGATTTCCCCAAACAGGAATTCTGGTTATTTTATCCAATAATTCCTTTTTATACCAACCTTTAAGTTGATGGTAATTCTAATAAGTTGATGGGTAATTATAATGGAATATGTGGCCTGCTGGTTAGGTCTTGGCTTGTGAGCCGTAGGGTTTCAAGTTCGAGTCTTGATTCCACCGAAGAACCAACGTGTAAGGGGATCTGTTGCATGATAAATCTATCAGGCCAAACGTCCTGTTGCTGGTATGGAGAGAGGGGTGTCAGCTTCAGGTGTCGTCCACGTCATTTGACCACGATTTAAAATTATGAAGTTGGCACAAAACAGTTCTAGTGTTACTTAAGGGGCGTTAATATAACTAAACTAAACTCAAAATGAACATAGAGAATACAAACGGCTATAACTATTTAATGGAAAAGAATTTATCTATAAGATTAACGCATAGCGTAGACCAAACATAATATTCTATGCCCAAAACAAGCGAAGAATTCAAAGAATGCATTAGTAATGCGCTTGCATCGGTAATTGCAAGGTGAAGAAGGCATGCTTTGGAATATATGACGTGAAATGGACAACCCATTGTTCCGTGTGAGCAAGAGAAATCACATTGAACATTTATGATCCATGCATACAAAATTTGGAAGTTTCGTCTACATTATCCGTCAATCTTATCAATAAATTATTTTTCATTAAATAGTTAGTTTTTTATTATAGGTAATAGTTTTTTCTTTAATTCAAAAGAAGATTATTTTAACATCTTTATAAGTGTATTTTCAGGGATTTCAATTCATAATCACGGTTGACGTTTTGAGTGGAAAAATTACAAGGGGAATGTAGATAATGAGTATCAGAAATGTTCTTGCAGCTTTAATTCAATTCATAATGGAGAATTCCCTCATTTTTAGGCTTAAAGTAATTAAATTATTAAATCTACAATCTTAATGAGGCTTGGAATAGTTGGCATGATTAATAAACAATTTAAAAGTCATCATTTATTTCTGAAATAAAATGGCGTAGAAAAAGTTGTTACATATGTATTTTGGATATAATTTATTTCCAATTTGACTTATTTTTATCCCTTTAATATTTATTTACAAGACAGCAAAACTTTGAAATGTAAAAATATAACCAATATATTTGGTCATCAAAAGATTCTGAGGAAACTATTGGTTTTGTTAACTATTATTTTGAAAGATATTGTTTCAAAAATTATTTATTTTGATTTTTTTTATGTATCTTAATACTGTTGCACTAGTATACTGATTGTGCTCTGTATAAGAAAATGAATGTGTTTTAAAATTTGTTTTAGCATATTTATTACTTGTAAAAGGAATTCTTTTCCTGTGAAAACAGTAAAAACATAAAAAAAGAACTTAGATATTTTAAAAAATTTCGTTCTGAGTAATATTAGAAGCACTTTTTAAAATAATATTTTAATTTTTTTCATGCTTTCATTAACTAAGAATTATCTTGATAATGTGAAATAGGAAATTATTTCTCACACTTATAACAAAAAGTTGAAAGAAATTTTTCTACAAAACAATGAAGACAGTTTAGTTTTTAAAATTTACCTAAAATATAATGAATATTTCTTTTTCATTCTGAGTTTCGTTACTCCTTGCATTATGCAGGTAGAAAAAAAATTTTCAATTATTAAATACGATTTCGAAGATAATTGTGTCACAGATTATTTAAATGAAAATTAATTGACTTGAGCATCATAAAAACATGATTGAAAAAACCGCATTATATACTATATACATAATGCCATTCATTTCATTACAAAAGGTTTTGAATACAATTAGAAATTATTGTACCTAATAGCTTTGAAATATGCCTAATAATAAAACTAATTATATCTGAAGCGAAATCTTGATTGATGATTATTACACAATTTTAAATATCATCTTAGGATCAATTAGAAGACATATTACAATTCTTTCATAAGAATTAAATACATTTCCTTCATTTAAAGTCAGAATTAAATGTACAGGATCCTTTGTTGTAGAAACTTTTCTGTAATAACTCGATGAAATAAACCATGGATTCTACCTCTCCCTCTCTTTTCTTTACAAAAGATTTTGGATTTAATTAGCTGTTATTGAATTTATTTAAATCAATAAATATCTAATCATAAATTTAATTAAATATATAGCGAAATCCCGAATGTGTAAGGAAAATTATTCCAACATTTTAAGTATCATAATTGGATCAATTAGAATACAGATTTCAATTCTTTCATATCAATTAAATACATTTCCATCATTTAAAATCAGAATTAGCAATACATGATCTATTGTTCCAGAAAAACTTTCTACAACAACTAGATGAAATAAGCTAAGGGTTCTACTTCTTTCTTTTCATTATTCACGCAAACTCTCGAAACAACAATCAAAAAGAAACAAAAGCACTCTAATGAAACATTTCCTAATAAAAGACCAGGACAGAAAAAAAAAACACCAAAACTCTGTTCTATGAAGCCGGTTCTCTGCAATTCCTTCACCCCACCTGTCATGCTGGACATCAAACAGCTGTTACCTTCTGAGCACTAATGACACTGGGCATCAAGAAACATCGTCAACATTTTTATCCTTTATTCCCAACTTCCATTCCTTTAGCAGCAGCATTTATGGATATAATTTCCCGCTACTTTTTTTTCAAGATCCAAGCCCCTTGACCTTTATTGCAAAAGGTCATCAGTGTGTCTGAGGCATCATCGGTGTTTTCCGAGCTGTCAATCAAAATGCAGCTTCTGTCTGTGGCGGCGCTTGAATGTGAAATTTAAGAGAGGACTCGCATGATTGTAAAATTGGGCTGACTGATTTGGAGTTTATCTCAGGAATTTTAATAACGCCACTGTTGGCGTCTTGTCTTAAAAGCTGGCAAAGAAAGGGAGTTGAAAAGCCAGGTGATCAATACAATTGTGTTTGGGAAGAGTCTTTTGTGACTATGAATAAATTAAGGTTGGATTGTTGAGGTGTAGAGAATGAGGGGACCTCTACATACGATTTCTATTCACTGTTAACTCTTTCTGAGTGAATAGCATAAAGTAATTTCATTAGTTGCTGAAACCTCTAGAGCTTGTTTTTTATTATAAAATAATATAGTGTGCCCAAGGCATTCAACTGTATTCTTAAAAAAAAATCTTAAATTTATATTTTCATGCCTGAAGGGATGATCAATAAAAATAATTATCAAGTGTTAATGCATTTAATTTCTTTAGAGGCTTTAAAAGTTATACTATATTGCAAAACTTTTGATATTTAGATTTGAAATTCAATCAAAAAACCAGTTACTTTAGTAGTTTTTTCGTTTCGGTAGTTCGCTCAGCCTAAATATTGCCATTAAACGAAACAGAGATAAGAAAAGTATGTATATTACACAGAAATTAAATATTCGTCATTGAAAGTTTGACCTTACTACTGAGCAAGCTGTCAGATAGTGATTCTTATTTAAGGCCACACAATACCTCAATTTTTTCTTTGAATTTTAATATTCAAATTTATATTTTACTTTTATTTTATGTAAAAATCATAACTCTTCCGTAAAAATTTTTTAAAAATAATTTGATATTTTTTTTAAAAAAAATCTAACTTTTTTTTTAAAAAATTAGCTTTTTTTAAAAACTAAGGCTTTTTTAAATATGAAAATTTTTCTCCGATTTTTTTTCTCGGCAGCTATTAATATATTACATAAAACTTAGTATTAATTTCTCCTGTCAATAATATTTAATTTTCAATAATTTTTTTATTATAAAAAACATTAAAAAAATCTGAAAAACGCAGAAATTCTGACTTAGGATATTTTTTTTAAATTTACTACACATCGTAAGGCTAATTCCATACTAAGTTTTGTAAAAAATATATTTCTGAACATTCATAAAGAATGTCGTACCTTTACTTGATTTTTACAAACACCTTAAGCTTTCAAATTGTAATATATAAGCAAAAAACGAACATGGAGAAAATGTGTTTAAAGTTTTTATTCATCCAAATCATAATATAAAATCTAACTATTTGCGTGTAACTTTTAAAAGATGTGATTCAAGTTTTTCTAAACTTTTTTAAGTTAAAAGTTGCACAAACTTATAGAAACAAAATGCATATTTGTATACTGAAGATATATAAAGAAACACCAACAAAAGATCAAAATTTCACAAATCTTATAATACATTAAAAAATAAATATGCATATCAAAATTCATTAAATGTATATTTCTACTATTCTGATTTTTATTTCTTTCCTTATGTCTGCTATTTCTGTTATTCTCTTTACTATTTCTGCTATTCTGTTTGATCGACGCAATTGCTTTAAGCATTTTCTCCAAATGATACTGTATAGAGTCTCATTGAAGTTTTGTGTCTTGAACCACACACATCTCTCTAATAGCTCATTTGAAGAAAGTTCTTGGTAAATTGTCAATACTTTTGCCACATGAGCTTCATTTATAGGTGTTTAAATCGGAAAAGTAGGCGTGGCAACATTGTTTACTCTCATGTCATGCATCAAAAATTCTTCAACAGCTCAATTTTTAAAAAGTAATGCTACGACTTTTATATTTTTCAGACACATTTTAAAAGACTCAATTTATCATATAAGCCAATAAAAATATAAATTTTTTAATGATATTTCGAGTACTGTGTAGCCTTAATAGTGTGTCTACACCGAAGCCGATATATGTATTTATCTTAAAGTGTAAAACACATTCAGCTAGAAATATACGGTGAAGACCACCTTACATATAAAGACGCGTACAAACACAAACAAGATTTTTTGCAATAACAGAGAGTCGGCGATTAAGTGGTACCAGACTGATGCTAACTAGAGCCGGTGTTTGTACACTCAAATCATCAACTGGACACCGCATATATTCGGCACACAGACCATTCATATTTACACAGGTCTTCGAATGATATCATCTATATCTGGCGACCGCATGCAAAGAATTGATGCTGATGATGCCATGCTCGTGTTAACACGGAAAGGAGATGCAGCGGCTTCTGAGGGTAAAGACCCCTGAGCACCCGAATGCAAAAGTCTGACTTCTATCTCAGATGATGATACACACATATTGACTTGCACAGCCCTTTTTTACTGAGAGGGTTCATTCACACATCTCACAGATAGAACACAAGGGGAGAACAACCCTGCCCGAACCAGGACTAGAACCCGGGAAGGTGCGCTACACCTATGCCAGAAAAGGATTAAAAGACAAAAATCACTTGTCAATGCTGTATCATTTCGTATGTTCTTCAAGTTACCTTTTTATCTGAAATAATAGCAACTGTATTAAAAGTGATTTAAAATATTATATTAATTCATAAGTCAAGAATTAAGTAAAGATTACTGGATCATAATGGTAAAGGTTTTATAATTGGGACTGATTTAAGATATCCTCGTTTACTGTATGTCTCCCTGCCTTTTATTTTATATTAGTTTTATTAACTGTAACTTAATAACTCTTGTTTGAACATGTTTTGAATTCAGTTTCAAATTAGTAAACTGAAAAATAAACGTAATGGATGCAAGGAAATGCTGTTTATTTCCTCTTTAACTTTTAGCTATATTTTAAAGTCTTTCTGGATTTTTAAAGCTATTCTCTGCCCAGTAAGCATATTTCATAGATGCCCTGGTAGAGCAATAGAGTGTTACTTTGTGATTACACAATATTTACTTCACATTTTATGGATGACTAAGATACTGATTTATTTAAAGAACATATATTTCTATAGATCCTAGAACATTAATTAGTTGCCAGTATCCTAGTTTAGGGTTGGCACGTCTTCTCCGTGATCTGGGCATCTCGGGTTCGAGTTCTGGTTGTTCTTTACCCTGTGTTCTTTGTGTGAAATGTGTAAATGAGCACCCCCGCAAAAAGAGGTTGTTTAAAAGATTGTGTGTGTCATCTTTATTTGAGCTAGAAGTCAGACTTCTGCCCTCTGGGTGCTGAGGGGTCTTTACCATCAGAAGCTACAACACTCCTTTCCGTGGAGATACGTCATCATCACTGTAGCATTTCGTATATCCGTTAACTTATGGTATTAGCAGAAATAATGACAACTATTTTGAAAGTAGCCGTTTGATTTAAAATATTACATTAATTCATAAGACAGGAATTAAACAAAGAGGACAAGATTCTAATGGTAAATGTTTGTATTTGGGACTTACTTAAGATATCATCGTTTACTTTAAAATTTTATTAATGACTAAGATGCTGATTTATTTCGAGAACATGTATTTCTATTGAACAATAATTAGTTGTGATCTTTCACATTTTGCCCTGCAGTGAGTTTCATTTAACACTGAAGGAGATTTTCACAACTCTTTGTCTCATATTCTCTAATAAATGAGTTCTTTCTCTCTACCAGAATAAAATTGTGGTTCTTGAAAAAGACCATCTGGGTCTTTAAACAATCCTGTTATAAGATGCTTGACTTGACACAATTTAAAGATTTACCGTATCAATGAGAGTCTTTGCATAAAATTACATTTTTAAATTATTATGAGTGTCATTAGTGAATATGAGATAAGTTTAATAATTTTACATATTTTTCATAAAGGCACTTGATTTAAGTATTATTCCATTAATGAGATTCTTTACATATCGTACATAAACCCAGGATGGCACCTTGTAATTGGGAATGAAATGCTTCCGGCATGGTGTGGATTTCGCCAAAGCGGAGGGTGCATTAAAGTTGAAGGGTCTGACTGCTCAAGTCGATGACGGAACGTGCGTCCTTCGGAGAGGGTTGTACTGTGGCTTAGGACTTAACCATAACCTTAAGGACTTAACCCATAATTAAGGACTTGACCATATTTCCAGTAGCCAGTGTTGCTTTTACTGCTATACGGTCATTCAGTATTTATTTCCGAGTGTTTTCGGGTGGGACGGAGAGTCAGTAAAATGGCTTACATATTTGCATTGCATTAAAACATAAAAATAATCTCATTGAACTTATGTGTTTAATAAGTTGTCTTTATCTAATATATTTATTAATAATAAAGATGAATATGTGTATTTATCAACTATCAAATTTGGTACACTTATATTTTGGAGCGTGAGTATGTTCACATGGAAAGGATTTAAAAAAATTTAATTAAAAATTAAGGTGAAATTTGGCCTTTTATTATAAATTTATACATAATTATTTTAACAAAAAATTATAACACAAAAATTAATTTTATACCATTTCAAAATTTAAGATTTTTTTCTTTTGTAATGCATCTAATTCCATAGCCGTGCATATTTTTACTGAATTTTGACAATTTTTTTAAATTTTTTTCTGCAATTTCCAACAATATATTACATTATTACCCAGAAATGTGAACAGTTTTTTTATTATTTCATTTCCTGATTTCTTTAAATTATTGTAAGCTGAAGAAGTATGGTTCTGTTTAATATCTTTGTTGTTTATAAGACGAATAAAGAAGTCATGCGTTGCGAAATTTAGTAAATAATGTACTGGACACTTTTGTTTTTGATAGCACTATTATGTTAGTGAAATGATCTCCATTAAAAAGATTCATTTACATAATGAACAGAACTTACGTAAGACAATTAAGATACCACAGCTTTAATGTTTTTCACTTTGACGGAATTATGGGCAAGAATTTATGTCTAAACAATTATTCAGAAATTAATTATAGCCAGTATTTCCAACGAACCAGATGGCATCTAGAAAAAACTGGTAATAAAATGAGCATTTGATATTGAAAATTATTAGACTTCTTCGACATCAGCTGTGCGTAAGCCATATTAAGGCATTAATTAACTGGCAATTTCAAATAATTTAATGAACTAATTTTGATCACAACATTATTTACTACTACATTTGATTACATATTATTACATTTGATCACAAAAGAGCAATTTTAAATAATAAACGCAGAACGTTATGATTGAATTGTAATGCCTAGATACTGTCTAAAGAAAATGAATGAAAATGAACCCCATATTAAGATTGAAGGTTATGTTAAATTCATATCTCGCAACAACTCTCGAGTAATTATAATGGTTGGGGATGTGTAACCATTGATCATTACACTAGGGCTATTTGGGAACGGACCTATTAATTTTGCTGAGGGCGATACATGAGTTGGTATCCTCTCTCCAAACTTTCACACGTTACACCAGAGAGAAGACGTTTAGCCCTGGGGGATTCCACGTGCACTACACCTGCTTACGGGAAGGCTTTATAGTGGAATTGGGTCTTGAACATAAAACCCTTCGGTTCTGAAGCTTTACTATCAGGTCACCGCTGTGATAACATATCTAGAAAGCAAGAACTTTAATTTGAATTTTAAAAACATCTGCTAAAATCTTCTTTATGTGTGTATATGGGGACTGCGCCAACTTTTTCTTTTGAAGAATATTTTTTGAAGTAATGGTTTTGAGATTTCATTCGAAATTTTCGAATCTGTTATACAAAAGCAAATATACATGGAGTATCTAAAGGTAATAAATTTTTATATTAACTAAAAATCGGAAGAATTGAATCGGTAAATATTCCTTAAAGACTGGTTATTTAATTTCAAATATTATCAAAACTATATAGATTATTCCTGAATTTGATTATTTTAATTATTTATTGCTGCCAGAAATGAAAGCAGGTAAATTTTAAAAAAAATATTTATTTGCATCTAATCACGCATATATCAATTTCTGAAAAATAATCACAGAAAGAAAATAAAATCCCAAATAAGAGGGATGATTTTTCACAAATCAAAAACAATAAAAATTAAATAACAATATTGGGAACAAATAAACAAAAAAATGTCAAGTATAAAAGAAAAACTTTACTTCCCGAAAAGAAGTACATGTGAAGATTTAAGAAATAAACAAATTCATTGGAATAAGAAGAAGCCAAAAACATTTACTTACGTTACAAAGGCTTCAAACTAAATTCTGACATTAAAATTTGAATCAATAACACATGCCATGGAAATTTGATACCGATTTTTTAATTTACTTAAATCATCTAAAATTACCTTATTTTAAATTGAAAGCATAAACATCCCAAACTAAAATTATACACTCTTTAATTAACATTTAATCTTAGTAAGGATATCTACATATTTATTATTTTGATTTCTCGGAACTAAATTTTTAAAAATTATGCTTTTGTTTATCCAATTCCAGTTACCTAAAAGAATTAAAATCGGTAATCAAACGCGTTCTAATTTCATTTCTTACTAAATCTAAAATTGCGTTGTTAAGTTTTCCAAAATCCTCCATATCGCTTTTAAAAAAGAATCAGATTCTTCTGAGAAAAACTTTATTTCTAGATGAAGCATTCATCGTCAATTTCATGAAGTATTTTTCCCACTTTAATATAATGTTTCCAGAAACTTGCACCCAATTTTCATCTGCACCTGGTATTTGCAGCGATGAAAATATTTGAATAAATTTTCTCGGCTCCGTTAGCAGTTACTGAAAAATCGTTACCGCAATATGCGATGAATAATGCATCTATAAAATAAAGTACGAGTAAATATTTCAAGGCAAAAAGAAAGGAAGATCTGATAACATCGAGCTGATTTTAAGTCAAATAAATGGGAATTCTTTATAAACATATAAATTTTTAAATATAGTATTTATATTCAAATCAGAATTCATATTTCAGAAGATTTTAGCAAAGCTTTTGTTCCACAAGCAAAAAAAAAAAATCAAAATGATTTTATTTCCATCCGTATGGTTTTTCACAGTTATTATTTCATACTGTAGACATGTGAGTGTTATGAAAATTTAATAAACTTTTTTGTAACAATGTTCCTTTTAAACATAGTACTGGTCTTTATTAGATGAATTTAGATCTATATGTAAAATATAGATCAGCAAGCAAGCAGCACTAGAGCAGTGTAAAGCACTTGTAAAGCAGCACTAGAGCTATTTTGGAGCATACCTCGTAATTTTGAACCCCAGTCAGATGACGAGGACGACAGCTGTGCTGGCATCCCCCTCTCCACACCACACTGGCGATAGGACGTTTGGCCTGGCAGACTTAAAGTGCAACAAATCCCCTTACATGGCGGTTCTTCGGTGGAATCGGGTCTCAAACCTGAAACCCTTCGGTTTCGAAGCTGAGACCTTACCATCAGGTCACCGCAGCCCCGATATGAAGGCTAAACTACTCTTAAATATACCAAGGAAATCGGAGACCTTAACCCTCTCATCGTATTTTTAAAAAATAACTATTTAGATGCGATATTTGTAAATAAGTTCCAATATTTTGCAAATAAAGTGAACTGATATTATATGTAACACGAAAGTAATATGATACAATAAAAATCTATAATCGTATAAATAAACACTTTGAACAATAAAAAAAGCATAATGTAATAAACAGAAAATGGACTGATTGCCAACCGGCGAAAATCGATAGATAAGTAGTTTTAGGATTAGAAGTCTTGGGATATTTAAAAGAACCGATATGAGTGGTCTCCCCGTAACTTTCTAGCATTTCTTTCTGATATAGATGTTTTGATCACCTTCTTCCGACTAATAAAATTGTGAATTTTCGTTAGTCGTAAACGCCAGAAATTCTTAACTTAATTTTCAGAGGCCGCATCCAATAATTTTGTTATTCGTTGTATACATAATGGAATATACATTTTGAAGTGTTTTTCTTCTAATTGAAACAAATAACTTCTATTTTAGTAATCTCATTTATTTAAGCTTTTTATAAATCTCTATCTTTTTTATTTATTGAAGATACTGGCCGCGGTGGCCTGGCGGTAAGTTCTCGGTTTCGGAACCCATGGGTTTCAGGTTCTAGGCCTAATTCCATCGAAAAACCATGTAAGAAGCCTGTTGCACGATAAATTTGTCAGGCCAAACGTCTACCCGCCGGTCTGTTGTTTTGTGTTGGGGAAAGGAGGGGGCCAGCTTATGTGTTGTCCTTGTCATCTGGCCGCTGTTCGAAATTATGAGGTCCGGCCCAAAAAAGCCCTAGTGTTGATTTTCAATGGGACGTTAATATAGCTAAACTAAACTTAGTGAAGATACGTATTTGCGAATTATAGATCAACATACTGTGACTTTTTTTAACACTGTCTATCTCTAATCACAGCGGGACTGCTCCGGCCATCCTAAAAATGATGTGAAGTGAAGAGTGGAAGAACAGTTTCGTGGTTCTCAGGAGCCTGGATGCGGAGAGTGTGCGTGATTTGCATGAATTCTGAGAACTCTTGAGTATTCCTGTCTGGTACAAACACTAAAGGGAAATATGCATGCTACTAACCCCTTTAAAATCAGCTTAAATAGAACTAAGTAGGAGTAGAGGATTTTTTACTAAGAAGAGGGTGTATTTTGTCATCATGTCCTAATCACGGGGGTTTAAACACAGCTGAAAAAAATGAACAGAGTTATCAAATGTAGGAGCTATTATCTTCATATTCTAAGCGAAAGCGGAAAAAAAATATTAAAAAATTGGTAGACAAAGAGTTAATCGATTTGATTCTCAAATTTTATGAGAAACTAAACTTAAGACGTAAAAATTAAGTACGAAGCTCTATCCATATATACTCATCGCGTTTAGCAGTTACAATGTTCGTTTGTAAGCATTGATTGTTTCTTTTGAATCGATTGCATTACAAATCTGATAGATGACTATAAATTTAGTTTAAAGAGTATTTGTTGTGGTTAATTATTACACTTTAAAAGCCCGCTGACAGATACTGTCTGCAATTTAAGTCGAAATGAGCCTCTCCTGTCTTTTCAGTAGCGCCAACTAGGGCCAAGTGTATAACTTAGCACTTCATGCTTCACATTCGCTTACATAATCTCTTTTGACAGGGAAGCACATTTACACAACTCACAGATAAAACATAGAAGAACAACCATGCTCGAACCCGGGACGCCCAGATCATGGGAAAGACTTTAAAAAGCGCATAACAAATTTCATTAATCTATTTTAACATATTTTTTGTATTATTAGATTCTCAAACAGGCATACAAACATGATTTCAAAAACTTATCTGTAGGATTTAGTACGAAAGCATGAGATTTATATTTTTAGATATTGATAGCTCAGATGTTTTGACTAACACAGCACATTTTCTTTGTATATTTCGAAAAATGAAGAAATTCAGGCATAAAGGATTAATTTTTAGTTTAAATGCGAATGTGCTCGGCTAAAAAAATTAGTGAGTTTAAGTCTTGCTTATTGAAGAAAGATGCGACGATTCTTATCGAGACAAAATTTTTAAAGCACAGAATTTCATTTTTTTTTATTTGATAAGAGAATATTCGTTTTGAAAAAGAACTAACCAAAAAAATAGCGTAATTTTTTTAAAAAAAATTGAAGTTACTGATATTATACGCTAATAGACATGGAAAACCCAAAAAACACAGAAATTAGTGTATATTAAGTTTGAATTCAAAGTCACTAATTTTAATTTACGGCATGTGCCTAAATTTGTAGTATATGCAGAGCACCCTGATACCATAGGCAAAAATAAATGCAATAAAATAGTACTTCCATCATATTAATTGAAATTTTATATTTAAAAATGTTTAGTCGATCGAGCATAAATATTACATCTTGCATAAGAAATTTAATTGAAATCACATCGAACCAATATTCATGGTGAATTACCTAATAACCATAGATGACTTGAATTAAAATATTATCTTCCGAAAATAATATATATCTTATCTTCGGAAAATAATCGAGGATTAAAACGATATCTTAATAAAAAGGGAAATTTTTTTTCTTGCATATGTTTGTATAAAAAAATGAATAATTTTTTTCCGAGCTCGATATCAACTTATCATTATGATGATTAATCAAAACTGGATTCCAATAGCAGCGACTTTTTTTGTCACTTCTACACCCATCAAGTTCTTAATGGCATATAATTTAAACCAAAAAATGATGAATTAAAATATATTCTGTTGTTCATATTTCAAAATAAAAATGAATGCTTTCTGTTTGACATTTAAAAAAAAATACAAAAATTTAATGCGACAGCTACACAACTAAATAATGATATTTAACCCTCATAGCCATCTCGTAAATATTAAATTACTCAACCCCATTTATCTTTTTCAAAAATACCTAATTGCAGAAGGTATATCTAACATCATCATTTCCTTTGTAATTTGTCCCTAAAACGCCCTCTTTTAAGTCGAACCAGATACCGAATTCCTGTAATGATGATTACGATTATTAACCGATGTCGCTTTCAGCAGCCCATTGCCAGATTGCAACGATTAATTTCATCCTGCGTCAAAATTTGTGACAGGTGATGGAACATTCATCATCCGTGGCAAAACATTCTGGTCCAACCTTTTTCATCAATCTCTGGACGGAGGATTTTCATTAAGAAAGACTTCATTTGGCCCAGTTTAATCATTAAGGCGCTATAACCTTACTAATGAACCATCGCAATTTGAAGCACCGGTTCTGATGAACTAAAGGAAGGTAAGGCTTAGGTGCGTATTATTCTATGAAGAGCATCTGAATCCATGCTGGGATGATCTTTTTTATGATGCTTCAAAGGCGTTGGTAATAATGGTGGACCTGCCATACATGTCTGCAATTATGCCTGATGACTGAATAGGGGAATTCTATGGAAATCAACTTTGTTTTCGTTGTTGTGATCTAAAAATGTGACGAATTAGTTTTAAACTTGAATGCTCTTTTGTTCGAGTTCTTGTACTCATTTTAAAGTCAGAACACAAGGTGAAGGAATGCTGGGAAATGTATGAAGCATTCGCCATTCTTTGTTAAGGATGTTTCATGGTGCTCGATGAAATGTGTGTGCTTATTTTTTACGCATTTTAAATTTTAATCTATGGTCAGAGCGATGGGATGGTACAGTAACTATATATTTGTGTTTTCTATTATTCTTTTTGATGAATAAAATACAAATTTACAATGAATTACAGGATATTTATTTACTGAAAATGGACTCTTTATCTTAAAAAAAAACCTAAACAATGGAAATTGAAAGGATAAAATATAGTTACAGTACATTTTTTTTAGTATTTTGATTTCTTTTTTGTTGAATGAGAATTTGGAGAGATATTTAGGATTTTGAGGATATTTTCTTGAAGTAGTAGTCTTCTGTTGATTTAACAGGATGATAGTTGTATGGGAAGGCGTGGAGAAAGATAAAAAAATTTACCACTTTGTGGCTAGGGGCCAACCACCACGAAGAGGATGTCAGTTCGATAAAGTGGTTGGTGTTGAGGATTGGTAGGTTTGATAAAGACAGAAGTGGGTCACAGCAAATACTTTCGACGCTGTTTTGTTCAATTTTGGAGGGAAGGAGAGGTTGACAGGACCGAAGAAGGAATATATTTATCTTGAAAACTGTTAAGATCTTAAATAGAAGTTTCAGGATTTTTGTTCAGATTTGAATGAAAATGGAGGCTTTCTGCTCCATTGTCATAGATGTATCCCTTAAAGGATGTTCTGAAGTATTTATTGCAAGAAATTATAACTTTTAATAAACAAGTTGTCACCACACTGCATTGATGTTTGAAATTTAGATGGAAATGGGAGTTTTATCTTTTGTTGTTGAAAGTGCATCCTTTAATAGTTTACTCTAAAACATAACATGAAAGAAATGATCACTTTTGAAAAAACAAATTGAAAATTCGAACAATTTGAAGCCATATTACAAGCTTGAAGTGATAATTTGTAGTTAAAGAGAGACAGTATTCAACCACAGTGAATTTGGGGAGTTATTACTTTTCTCTAAATATGCTTGGAGAATAAAGTCATTTTTTCCTATCATTCCATATTGATTGAAATAGGTACGGATTTTCCACCGTTTTAACAAGATTTCTCCTATAACGGGTGGTGGTAAATCAATGGACAATATATTCCAGAACAATATTACAATACTGGACGATGTTTAAAAATTGACCTACGTTGTTTTTTCATTAATCTCTATTGACCCAATATAGGATGGGACTTTTTGTATATTCTGGATGGAATTTTAATCACCTTCAAAATAAAACTAAGAGTGATTTCATTCTTCAATGAATCATCATTGCTGAGATATTTAATATCAAAATGAAGGAATCGTTTTCAGGATACCTAGTATTTAATTAAAAAACACCACACAAAACCTTAATCCGGGTAAAATAACAATAAAATTTCATACCATAACGAATAAATTTGGCAGATATAAGAATTGCTGTAAATTATATTTTTATTTTGAACATAAATAACCACTTTTTTTAGGACTACTCAGATTTTAGGTAATACGAGTCCAGATAAAACCAGTTAAGCTTATTAAGCATGTTATAGATACATCACGACTCGGATGTTTTTAATCCATGCGAAAGTAATTTTAAGGACCTCCCTAAACAAAAACTTGGTGGGTTTCTAAGCGCTTATAGTAAGAATAAATAATAATAATAAATAGTTTTAATATCAAGCAATGAAGAAGTCATAAAATGAAAGAAAAGGAAAATGATTCAGAAAAAATTGTTTTTAATCAGCATGTTTTGGGATCTTACTTCTTTGATTCGTCAAATAAAACAAAGTTTAAATACTTATATGAGAACATAAAATGTTCGTTGGAGGCTGTTTTCACAAACTGTAAACACCGAAGGTGAAGCCCACTTTTTATATTATTTTATAGTTAAAGGACGCACTTTATATGTGCAACATAATGCTATTTAAAGTCAGTCTTGATTTAATCTTTCTAATTTATTATGATTTCACAAGATATCAACAATTGGCATTATTATAAAATAAAATCCGCTTCATTATCAGTATAGAAAGTCTAACTATTCAAATTTTGAGAAAAGTTTAATTAACCTTTTACACTCAGATGATGACTCTTACTCATTATTCAAGACGGTGCAACGGTTTGATTTTTTTGTGTGTGTTTGTAGTCATTTTTAACAACAAAATGTTTAAAAAACATATACATAGAGTTATAAGAAGTTGGAGATTGCATCTTTGGAGAATTTCTTGTTGTTGTTGTTTCCAATGGCGACATTGACAAGCCCGCTGATCGCTGTCAGCGATTTTAAGAATAAATTAGTGTCCCTTGTTTTTCAGTAGTTCCAACTATGGCCAAGTGTACGACTTAGTTACGTCATGCTTCACATTCACTGGCACAATCCCTTTTTACTGGGGAGGGGGGCACATTCACATTACTCACAGATAGAGCACAGAATAACAACCCCGCCCAAAACAGTAGGAAGATATACTACTCCTAAACCAGGAAGCCGGCGAAATTCAACTTAAAGCAAATATTTATTTTTAATTTTCGGAGCTCTAAAAAAGGTAAGTATTGGAGAAAATAACTATTCATCGTATTGCTTTAAAAAGTGCAAAGGGTCAATTTTTTTAAAAACAACAATCTTGAAGTACGAAACCTTTAAATGCTCTGGTAAAAGTAAGCATTTTCCTGTTTTAGTTTGGCTTAATCAATATTATGATTTGAAACAGCACAAATTCTTTCTTGAGGAGAATCATGTTAGATCATGAACTCTAGACAAACGTTTCATCTTCCGTACTAAATTAAATGTCTAAAAGCTCCACACGCTTGACAATCATTGATTGAATTCTGTCTTGAATCTAGAACTTTCTAATGCCGAAGCCAAGCCCCTAGTGTTAAGAAAAGTGCGGCTACCGATTATTTTCCAGAACAATATGTATCGCATTTTGTTCAAATTTCTTACCCATTTATAAAGAGTATTCTATTATATAAGTGCTTCAGTACATCACCTGTTGATGATGATTTCGTGTCCATGTTTCGACGGAAAGGGGGTGTAGTTGCTTCTGAAGGTAAAGGCCCTTGAGCACTCAGAGGGCAGAAGTCTGACTTCCATCTCGAACGGACATAACACACATACATTCTTTCGCACAAACTCTCATTACGGGGATGCTCATACACACATCTGCTTGCACAACCCCTTTTTAAAGGGGACTCATTCACACATCTCACAGATAGAACACAAGGGAAGAACAACCATCCCAAACCAGACCTCGAAACCCGGACACCCAGATTATGGGAAAGACACGCTATCCCTAAGCCAGGACGCCGGCCATATCCTCTAAATGAGTTATCCCACTGTCCTAGTATACAATTATGAATCTTGAGAAAAGCCATGAGGGCCTTTAAACAGCACTGTTTTCAAATAAAGGTGCGACACAAATTCGCTATATCAACCCTTTTTAACAGGGGAAGGGCACATTCTCACGTCTCACATATAGAACACAGATAAAAAAATAACCATGTTCGAACTGGGACTCGAGCCCAGAAAACCTAGATCACGAGGAAGACGCCCGACCCCTATGTCAGGACGAAGGCAGTATATCTGTTAGCATATATATAAGAGTGGTGACGATTTGAGGTGCCTACATTTGGTTTTTGAGGCAAGCACAATTATTGATGATACATTTAAATTTGCCTGGCGTCCTAACATAAGGGTAGTGTGTCTTCCCCATGATCTGGACGTCCCTGGTTCGAGTCCTGGTTCAAGCATAGTTGTTCTTCTGTGTTCTATCTGTGAATGCCTCCCTGTAAAAAGGGGCTGTGCAAGAGAATGGGAAGAATGAAAGTAGTCAAATCATATTCTCGGCCCTAGTTGTTGCAACTTAACAAATAAGAGACTAATTTCGGTTTGAATCGCTGACAGCTTTCTGTCAGAGGGCTTGTAAAGTGCCATAAGTGCCACAATGCAACAACAACAGCATTTAGATTTTTCGTCACCTTTTCTTGAACCTTTATCTAACTGCAAAGGGAGTGTTTTATTGACTGTTTGACGTAAATATATTTCTACTGAGAAATATAAGAACTGACAACGAGTGAATGCTGGCAAAAGCCAATTAAAAGTGCAATTAGACAGGGGAAGAGAGATAACAAACTTTTGAACTTGAATGACATGGAAGCATCTAAAGTTCACATTCCCAAGTTCAAATGTGAAAAATTATTGATTTCTCACTTTAATGAAAAACATTATTTTAATCTGAAGATTAACTAGGTAATCTGCACTTTAACAGCTTTTTAGCTTTAACGATAACATATCTAGATTTTTTTGTTGTTGCTGCCCAGTGAAAGTAGTGCAATGGGATCAAATGGATCCAAAAGTGCCAAAGATAGTTATGTCCACATCAATCAATATTTTGGAATAGGGAACATAAATTAATTTATTACATATATAAAATTAAGAATTCCTTTTTCAGTGACATAATTTATGGATGATCCAGAAAGCAAACCAAGTAATCCAAATATGTGTAAACTTCTAGCTTCCAAAACTAAAGTATTAATGCACTGCGTACCACCGATACTTTCGGAATTTTGATTCGAACCATTCAAATTTCTCCAGGGCCGTTTTACCATATTTTTCAAAAATTCGATGCCCTGGATGCATCCACCAGGTTTGATGGTTTTATCTCTCGACAATAAATAGTAACAATAAAAAATCTTTTCGTAGAATAAATACGAAAATATATAGGTGCGAGAAGACGGTAACATATATCATGCAATGGCCAGTGGCCAGGTTTACGCAGAGATAAGCATGTCAGCTTAGGGTCCTTTTGAAAAATGTTGTGTGGGCTTAAGCTTTCAAGTAAAATTTACAGTGGAACGGCTGGTTAAAGAATACACCAAATCGATTACACACGACCCTTATACGCAGTCACGAAGAGCAGGGAGTTTGCCAATACTGGTCACATGTTCGATTGATTCGGTGGATTAGTTTCCTTTTAGTGGTTGAGAAATTATATTGATCAAGGTAAATAGAGGTTTTATATCCTGTTTCGATGAACGCAACGTATTTTGAATTTAAGTTTGATTTTCCTCGTTTTTGGTTGTTATTTGAACCCGTAACTGGAGACATGAATTTCCTCACGCAGCCGGAGCCATTTTTCTTTTTTGGCTTATGTAAAACACCATTGGAATTTATCATGGAAACACATTATACTCTGGAAATTATGTTATTATCAAAAATATTAACATTATAAATGTTAATTGTGATATTAAATGTTGGAAGGATGTTATAAGCAAAACCTAAATAATCTTTTAACGAGTGTTTACTTCATTTAGATATTAAGGAATTACACTAATGTTAATAATTATTACAATTTAAACAAAAATAAAAAATACAGTATTTTAAAATAGTATTTTATGAATTCTATATTCTTTTTATATTATTCAAATTAAAAGCAGTTTCAAAGACATGGAGTCAATAACAACAAAACCTTTGAAAAAAATAACTTCGTTACACATACGCATGCATACTTAAACGTTAGGCAATATCCTACTAAAAGAACAAATTAAATGTATAGAGGACATGATTTTATTAAAGAACAAATCACTAAGTAATAATATGAGCCAAGGAAGAACGCGGAGTCATTTTGACTCACGTCTGTGGTCACAAGATAGTTCGAAAATATTTTATTTTCGTATGTCGTTAGTAATTAAAATGGCCAATAATGCTGATGGGATGTATGGGAAAATATTCTTCTCGAATTCGAATTTAAAATCTAAGTATCCCATTGCCTTGTGCATTTGCTGATTGTAAAGGTAAGATATTTTTTTTGGCGTTTCTTGTTTATTATGTTTATTATGAGCAATATTTTATTTCCTCGTGATAGTTATATATAATTGAGGTAAGTGGTCGCATGCTCATGTGATGTATGTAAAATCTTCTTCGGTTATTGATATTTAGAATCTGCAGCTAATTGTGAATTTGTAATTTATTGTCATGATAATTATTTTACTTTTTAGGGAAAAAAAATATCTAGTCTTGCTATGTATTTCTTTTGATAGTATTATCTAATATTTTATATTTAAAAATTAGTTTAAACATTATATTTTATTATCTTTGAAAATAATGATTCAATTATTTAATCTTTCAGTTGCATATCCAGTGATTTCCCAAGTCTAGAGTATTTATTTTTAGAATTACAGATTTTTTATTATGTTGTATAACTATCGCGTAACGTAAAATATCAGCTAACTTTATTTAATAAATATTTGAACTTATTTGCAAACACATCTTAATAGCAATTTTTAAAAATTACGCAGTCAGAGAGGTAACGACGTAGTAATTATCATTACATATATTTGCTTAAGGGTCTTATTCGGCCTTATTGGTCTTATTCTGCCTTATTGGTCTTATTCGTTGTCGAGCGATTCAAATTTTATCACAAAGTTTTATATTGATTGTATTGGCTTTTTTGAATTTATAAAAAAATAGTTTCATTTTATTATGTGATAACATTTTTTGTTTTGAGATTTTTGAAGCTTTAAAATGCGTAGTCAACAAATAGGTGATTTATCGCTTTTCAGACATCTATTTTTTGCTTTTAGGTTTATTAGAAAAGTAATGCGGAAAGTTTTCGCATTTGGCATTTTATCTCCAACTAAAGTTACAACTTGATTTCCAAATCATTCATTCTCTGAATTCTTAGGAATTATCTTCATTAATTTAAATCATTAATCAGTTTAAACTGGTTTGAAACGATCTCGAAATTATCAGATTATGCCTGCTTCCATATCTTAAAAAAAACGATAGATTTGTTTGATCTCAAAAGTGGTCGAGCTTCAAAACTTTGTTTGCCTGCTCGAAAAATCGAAAATGGAAGTTTAAAAAAATTATATTTATACAGAGAGAGAGAGAGAGGAAGAATTATCGTGATTGTTTCAAACCGGTTTAAAGTGGTTAACGGCATCAATTAATTAAGAGAACAATGACTTATATAACAAATATTAATGTTTTCATATAGCAACTTGAAAGTTACACTCGTAGATTTCATTTTTGACTTTCATAAATTTCCTTATTTATTGTTTAATTTGATGACTTCTCAAGGTCAATAGTTTGATGTGGAATTTGCTGACTGGAAGCTTGTTCAAGCATCCACGAGATTTTATCATTGTACAGAATCACAAAATATTGTGAATAAGCAAAGTTCAAAATAATACCTTGTAGCAGTTGCATAGCTCTTATCTTTTGGGTACTAAATAGCGATCCCTGATAAGGCTATTCCATATGTCATTCCATAATGCATTGCGCATTGCAAGTGTAATTAGATTGAGATGTGATACGGTACTATTAAGCTGCGCTAGTGAATTTCTTGTCTGTATCTGTTCAGGGTGGGCATGTGATTATTAAATGTTCCTGAAAACATACGTCCTGTTGCTTCCTGTCCAGATCATTAATAATCTACATTCCATCACAACCTGTTAAAATTTCAGAAAACATGACAATTATTTAGAGAAATTAAACAAACTACTTATATGCGGCTGAATAATGTTAGCAAACGAAAAAAATGAAAAAGTTCGAAATTCAGCTTCACTCATTTATTAATATAGAAAGATCTTAGTGTTTCTTTGGTGTAGATAGATATCTCCCGAACTGGTAAACATTCTAACATCATTTATAGAAAGTGGTATTTTGAAAAGTAAATTACAGAATACTCTATTCTAATGTTAGTGCATTTTGATTTAATTAATAGCTATTATCATATGATTGACAATTGGACAAATTATTTAAATTCAATGATAATTAAAATTTGTGATGGCACTTCCTTGAAGTATCAAAAATTTATGACGGTAACAGCAGGTGTGAGTTTCTTCTTTCAATCAAAAATATTTCCTGGTAAGGAAACTTTTTTTTTATTTTAAATGTAATTTGTTTTTAGTTAAACTACTATAACTGACGAAAACTGAATATTGTAGCTAATAAACACAAAAGAAAATGTACATATCGGTACAGTTATAAGTTTTAAATATAATTAACACTATAAATGCATTTTTCAGAGAATAAAAAAAATTAAGCAACATTGTATCTAAAATGTTTATATACCAACAATAATCGAAGACTTATTTCCTCATATGAAATTTAGCAGAAGAAGTGTTTACTTTTTACTTTAGTAGCGATGGATTAATAGTAGAATAACGAATTCTAGGGTCTTCGATCGAAATTGCATGAAAACTGTTTCTTGTCTGTGATTCCTTATTATTTATATATTTTTTTCATTAAAGATCTGAAATGTTCCCAGGTTGATTATTTAAAACTCGAGTCCTTTAATTCTATATATTTATACTTTTTAATGATATTTGATGCAAAAGTTGGAATTATATTGACAGTTCATGTTTCCCATGTTTGCGTTATACGTATATTCGTATTCGGCCCATTATTTATACTTTCCAAAATGTATATCTTGCAATATATTAGAAAATGTCTAAACATTTTCAAATACTGTCTGTAATGTGAGAAATGGACGGTTTTGTAGAAGAATGACATGTAACAATGTTTCGCTGGCAAAAAACGGAAATATACTTTCTTTAAAAAGGAGTTTTAAAAACAGCAATTGAATGTATTCATAGAATACAAAATTATATGCAGATAAATGCACAAGAGAATGAATTAAAGGAAAAGGCCTTATGCTTTTACTGATACCCTCTCAACAATTGCTTTATTTATTGAAGAGCATCCATTTTGAAGCTTCCGAACATACATTGAAGACTTATTTCGTTATATAAAATTTAATTGGAAAAGAAGCGTATACTTTACTGGTAGTGGATTACTGGCTGAAAGCGACTTCTTGATGATAAGGAAGCTGGTTAATGTTATTTTATCATACATTTGCTTTGGAAGTGGTCTTAAATCCGTCGGAGTCAAATATTCAGAGCTAGATATTAGGATGGCAGCATTTTAGGCTACTTCTTATTCAAGTGTCCCCTTTATCTGACCATGGCTAGCAATTATGAAATCCATCGGAAAGAAGTCTGCATGCAACTTCAAAAGGGAAATTTAAGCTAATTGAACTAACTAGAGCTGATTTGATGCCACTTTTCAAAGTTTGGCAAATCATGAGCACGCGTGTTTTTAAGTGATGATTTCATCTTCAATGTGGAAAAGCACAGATTTTTATAAATCAAACCTTCGATGGACTAACTGGCTTTGAATTTCTGGATCAATGAACTCCTTAACCAAATTCTCTCCCATAAGACTATTGCAATTTTTCATAGATGGAGTATATATAAATTTCAAATCCTGTCTTAACACTATGAACTTAAAATAATTTCCAAATCACCCGAATTCATTGTCTTCATAATTCAAAAATTCCATTGTCTTCATAATAAATTTCATTGTCTTCATAATAAATCCTCTCTTAAGACTATGCTGTTAAAATAATTTCTTAATCACCTCAATTTGTCTTCATTATTAATTTTAGTCACTTGAACTTGAGTTACATCGGAATTGCGTTTGCTTAATTTTTCCTTGGAGTCAAAACAATGAAATTTGAATGTCCCATCTGAAATTATATCAGATGGAAGCTTTTGTAAAATTTATTTTTTGAGACACTTTACGAAAAAAACCTTGAAAATTATCACCTGTGTAATGGGGGGGGGGGGAGCCCATCGAATGTCGAACCTATTGTCCACTCGAGATTTCCGATCTTTCGGGAATTTTCGATTCTTAACTGCAACTTCAAATAGTTTTAAGCTCTTTACAAATCATCTATAAAAGTATCAAATCTTCCTTGCTTGTTATAGTCACGCTTCATATCATTTCAACTGACTGTTTTTATCGTATTTAGAAAAATATATTGATATCGCGTGAATTGAAAAACATATTGATATTTTAAGCTTATGACAAAATTTGTGTTCAAGTTTTAATTTCTAAAAAAATATTTAAAAAATGAGTTTCAGATTAAATATGTTTTAAAATGTCCTCCCGAAAATCCTAACAAGTGTCCAAAAACTAAGAGAAAAAATTGGGGTCAGTTATCAAGTATTGAAAATAAAACTTCGATCCATTATCATAAATTGATTTTGGTAAATTATATTGATGAAATCTATTAATTTAACATGCTTACATTCGAGAAATTGAAATAGAATTTTATTTAATATAACTTTACACATATATAACATGTACATACAATTATATATAAGTGTGTGCATTATATAAGTACATATTAAATTAAATAAGGATATATTAAGTACCGGAAACACAATATGTAACTAGAATTCTACTTAACATTCAGATAATTATTATGATTACAACTCCTAAAATTAGTAAAATTTACATTAAAGAAACAAAGAAAATTCATTAGATAAAAACTATAAAAATTCCATGGCGTCTTTGTTCGAATAAGCCTTATTTATAAAGCAAATTAAAACTCGTCTAACTGTACAAACAAAAAACCCTGCAGTCACCTAGTTCAGGAAAAGCAGTCAAAATCTCATTACGGATTTACTTAATGAAACTGACAGAAGAATTTCTTAATGTAAGTACTTCACTGCAACAGAAATGAGACGCATGCTGAATTAAGCAGGATAAATGTGTTTAAGCCCATTTAAAAGAGTTCACTCTTAGCCTAAACACCGAACTAAATGATCTAAGTCCTATTTCAACACTTCCATAAGCTTGGAAATCAAAAGCACTTTATATGTCCGCCATTCAAAGATTCAAAATAAAATTTTCCAGTAAAATAGTCACATAATACAGTTAGCTTCAAAAAAAGCAGTCGTTTAAAAGTTAAATATCAGTAAATGTTTTGACACTAGAGAAAATCCAAATTTAAATTGTCTCTATTATTCATGCTAAACTGTGCAATTAATAATTTTAGCATCATTAATTTGCTGCAATCATTAATAAATATTTATTACTTTCACAAAGAGGGTAAATTTCTGATCTTTAAATTTTAGTAAAAAAATAATTGTTCATTCTTCTATTATTCAAGAAAAGATGTTCCTCCATAAAACTAATTCAAAGCTGATAAATTATAAGTTCATAAGCAAGAAAAAGCATCTCGCCTTTAAAAATAATTTTTATTTCGAAAGCCCAGAAAAATGTGATTATCCAAGAACTCAACCAATGTTAATCAATTACTTAAGTAAAATTTAATCAAATAGAAATCAATTGATAAATTTTGATTAATGCTTATGTCAAGTAGGAACAAATATAATTACTTTACTATTTTTAAAATGTCATGATGAAACAATCCTTAAATTACCATCAATAAATTCAGTCCATTTTATTAGATAATTAAAATAAAATTTAAATGAAATATTTATCTTCTTTCCAAAATTTAAAATATCTAACAATGGTTCAAATAATGGTCATTAGTTAAACAAAATAATAATAATTAAAAACAATCGTGAGATATCATTATAGTAATGAATTGAAATTAATCATGAAATAATTGTGATATCAATTAGTTAAAAATAATCAATAAACAAAGTATTTCCAAGAAAAAAAAATGACAATAACGATCTGTTATCGATTAATTCGAAAGAAATCCGTTATCGAAACAATAATTAGTTTACTTGAAAAATTAACAATTTTCGGTGTTTCAGTAAAATATAAATAATATTTATTAACTTTTTAAAAATTGTTACAATTTACAAAAAAGAGATAATTTCAATAAACCTCTCTCGATGAAGAAAATTTAAGTGAACTTTTTCTGGGCGGAAACCGTTTGTATTATTTTCTAATAACCTTAAAAGCGAATAATCAATTCCTCATACGCGATTAATAGCCAATTTGTTGCTTACGCATTCTGAGGCTTCAAAAAATCTGAAATCAAATCGGTATCATACTCTTACATGATAATAAAGTGTTTCCAAGAAAAAATAAATCATTAACGAAATGTCAATTCTTACAGCAAAATAATAGGAGTTTTGTTGGTATTTCAATAAATCGTAAATAATTTATTTTGAAAAAAAAGTAAAAAATTACAAACAAAAAGAGACGAAAATTTTAATGAACGAAGTATTGTTAAAAAATTATCTTTTATGAATTAATCAAAAAATTATCCTTTATCCATTAATCAAATTATCCTTTATCGATTAAACAAAAATTATCATTATCGGAACTACTATTATTTTATTTCTGAAGAGAAGTAACAGCAAAAAGTCCATCACATTTCAATCCAAATAAACGTTTCTTGTTGGGCAATTAACCAGCAATGATTAAGTAAAATAAATCAGCTAATGCAACCAAAACCAATCAGTAATCAATGAAACTTTCTTGATTCTTTCCACAAATACGAGCAAAAGACTTAATCCAGTTTCAACCAAAGCTGATTACTCTTTCTTGGTATTAAAGCACCCGAAAGCTTTAGAAGATCTTCCGAAATAATGATGCGTTTGACAAACAGAAAGGCCAAAATTCCCATTGTCATCAGATGTGCTTTCCTAACAGTTCTACGGAGGAACAGTCAACTTAATACCTTTAATGGCTGGCACAGCAGAGAGAACTCCAAGTGTAATGGCCTGTAATTTAAACCATAGCCATAACAATATATACTCCCCGGTAAATTCCGGGGCATGGGAGGGGAAAAATTCCGGATTTTCTCAAAAGATCCCGGAATGGGTCGCATTGACCGTTTACAGTTTCCAAACACATTAATTGGAGTTAAACTTTGACGCTTCTGTAACAATGAAGCTTTTGCTGCTCTTCTTGGAGCTTAATACGGCTCTCTCCTTCCACATAAAAGATGCAAAGTAATTGAGTTAATATTTTTTAGGGAAAACCATCCTCTCTCAATCCTTGGCGTTTCCATTTCGGTCTTTAGTTTTAATGGGGTGTGTAGATTCGCCTAGAAAGGTTATTTACTCTAGTTCTTAAATTTTAAATTGAATTTCAAGATCATCTAGGTTTTTAGACAGAGATGCGTATTTTCACTTTAGACTTAGTGCATGAAATCCTAGCATTACTTAAAGGATAAAAAAAATTCGTAAAGAGTGAGATTTTGTTTCTAGTTGTTGGGAATTGAACGTGGTCCTAAACAATTCGAACGAGGGGATTTTAAAGAAATGAAAATTTTGGATTAATGGATTCGAGGATTGCTATAAACAGAATTTTGTGTTTGGTTACCAATTACTATGAGATAAGCAAATTGCTCAATATTTATGAGTTTTATGAATATCCAAAAGCTTTAATTCTATGGATTCTTTGAGCTATTGTTATCGTAATTTGCTTTCTTAATAATAAGTTTTTGATAAAATGAAATACTCAAAATTTCAAATATTAGTAATGGGAAATCTAAATTCTCCATTTTTTTTTTTTCGTTTCTATTCTAAATTTTCTTACTTTTTTAAACATAAAGCATCTAAAGAGAAAGTAATGCGACCATCGAAAAAATTTCTAACTTCAGATATTGACTCAACATCTTGTTTACAAAAAAAGGACTAAAAAACATATTTTTGGACTTATGTCTATCTGTGAAAACAATAACTTTAGCACTCTTTTGATTTCAAGTATGAAATTCGGTATCAAATCTGAATATTTTATCAAATTTTGAATGGAACACATTCAGAGAAAATCTGTCTGTTTGTGCCAATTCAATTACTGCAAAAATCTGGAGCTGAATAATAATAATAATAAATTGTGCACAAGTGTAGCACACAAAATGCCAATTCGTATTTTGAACCAAATATGTCTTATGAGGTGACTATTTATCCGTCTATACTTAAGTAAACACAGTTATAAATGATATAAGCTTATAAGTAAATGCAATAACTTGGAAGTTACAATGATTTAAATCAATAAAATTCGGTTTGTGATCTTGTGATCACAGCTATAATTCAACGTTAACTTTTGAGTGGAAAAAATACCTTAATGCTTATCTGTACTTTAGATTCTGTAAAAATGCTAGATATTTCAACTGACAAAACTGCAACCCATCTCTAGTATCAAAAAGTTTAAACAAAAAACATTGATTACAGAATACTGATACTATAATTTAATAACTGACTGATAATTTAATAGCAGTTAGGCTAGACTGGTCCATTTTTTTAATTCTGCATAAGTACGTATATTCATAAAATGGAGCATTTGCGTGCATACACGAAAATCACTAAACTCATTGCAATTACAGCTTAAAGTTTATTGCAATTAAAGCCTAGAATTTGGCATATAGAGCCTAAACTTAAAATTTAAAAATATACATATATTTAATGTTTGTCGTTGTTTAGAAATGACAAATATATCTAATAATTAAAATATTTTTAATAAACTAAAAATAATTCATTATACCATTGAAGAAAGTGAATGAATGTATTCTAAAGAAATTTGTGCTGCTATTTAAATTACTAAAATTGCGACATTTTTAAAAACTAATTACTTTTTCCGAAATGTTTTAAGAATTAAAACTCCAGCATCAAACAATTTATTTCCTTTATATTTAAAATTTTGTTGAAAACGTTATTTTAACATTTTTCTAATTTAATTTTAAAAAAAGAACAAAATAACTCTTTATTCGTTTAATGTAATGTTCTCCTAACGAATTTAAAGATTTTCTTTGATGCACTGAGATTAGAAAGTTTATACCTTCGCTGATTAAGCGAAGTGAATTAGAAAATAAAGAATTACAAAAAATATTTTTATATAATTTGAATTTTAATAACAAACGTTTAAATTCCATCATCTCTCTGGCTCTCTCTCTTTTAAAAGATTTTCAGTTTTTTTATTCTATTGTTCACCAGATTTCATTATCGTGTATTTTGATCATCATACGATAATATCTACGCAGAAAATTAAATAATATAACTCTTTTAATTCATTTTCATAGCTTTATTTTACATTAATCTAGTTTTAAATTTATGGGCATTCATCAAGCCGCTGGCTAACGACGCGAGGTTCTGTAAATTTAAAATAGAAAAAAAAATCTATATTCCACAAATAGTTTCTATTTTAAATTATATATTTGCTGATATTTTCATAAAATATCGTTTGCATCTAAAAAATTAAAGGTTTTCTGTTTCATGGAATTGTGAGAAATGCCTTTCGTGTTTCAACATTAAGTAACTTATTAATAGGTAACTTAAGAACTAAATGTTTACAACAGCAATAATTGAATAACCTCTTGTGAAAACACAATTAAAAAGCAAACGATTCGTTGATGTTATAAAAATATCCAAACAATGCGTGTCTGAAATGTTGAGGGGAATTCTTATAAAGCCAGAATTGTTTACAAATTGTTCTTGTCGATATTTCTAAATAAAATTTATTCATTATTATTCATAAAAGCACAAATAAATCATCGTTTCATCAACTTATTTGGAAACTCATTTTTATAGAATCAGGATTCTCAAAAATCTGTAAATTTAGAGAATTCGAAAAATAATATGAGACGCAACAAGGTAATACAAAAAAACTTATTAATCTAACAAAAGTTTCGTTTGATATTTAAAATATTGAGAAAGAAGTTGAAAAGAATATTTAAAGCTATAAAGATAAGATTAAAAACTAATTATCTAATGTCAGAAAGATATTTGGAAACATTACATTTGAGGAATTTAGAAATGAATTTAATATGTAATAATTACCGTCAAATAAATTGAATTGAATCTGAATTAAAGTTTTGTAGCAAATATTGGATTCAAAAACTTGAGTTTTTCATGAAAAAAAAATATATTTAAAATCTTCTGCAGAAACTGAACCAAGTTTAAAATTTTTAAATATATTCCTGGAAATACAAATTTGGCATTTTAGAAAGATAAAAGATTGAATTGAATTGAAGTGATATTGAATTTAGATTGTAGCATACATTCCAAGTTTAAGCGATTGACTATATAATTCACTTCTTCATATAAAAATAAATGAATATGAAAGTAATGTTATACATAACCCGCATGGATATAAATAAATCATTAATTAAACTTGAATCACATGGATATAAAGAAATCATTAATTAAACTTGAGTCATATGATAATACATAAATGCATAAACTAAACATTTCGCATGAAAATATATAAATGATTGGAGTAAACTTAATTCACGTGGCAATTTAATTCATTAATCAATCATTATTTGTATGGCAATAATTTAGTGAATTAATTAAGCATTATACGCTTGGCACTTCATTTCACATTCATTTCCTTTTTTTTCATATATTACTTTAAAAATGTAATTTTTAAAAATTTATTTTAAATAATATTTTTAAAATTGTATCTTTTGTAAATTCTGCTTATGTTCAAAGTTCGACTATTTTATCAGTTTTTAATTTTTTTTACTAATAAAAATCATGTTTGAATGAAAATTCGATTACTTATTAAAATCTTTCATTTTAGTATACAAACATTTCAAATAAAGCTAAAAAATCCTTTAACTTTATCTAAAAAATATTGAATTTATTCGGGATAGTTGTAACAGATAATAAATATAAATAGTTAAAAAATAATACACCGGATATTAATAGCACTGTCGAGGAAGAACGGAAAAATAAAGTACTGCTTTATCGACTCGTTAATTTGTATCAAATCGATACAACACAACTAAAAAGAAAAACATGGAGTGATAATCTTTAATTTAACGTAATTTGTCAAATCGATAGAGTTCCATGTCCAAACGAGAACTGATAGTTTTGAATTGTATCAGTTTTTTTAAACCTGATAATAAGTATCAGATAGATACAGTGTCTCCTAACTCTAATGCATGCTAACATCATAGAGACAGAGCAGCCGACTAGAAGTCGATGATAATCTACCTGCTTGATACTTTGTTTTAAGTTAATGCAATATCACTCAACCGAAAGCAAATGAGGGTGAAGAGTCAGCTAATTGGTATCGATCAAATTTAAGATCTGCTGCCAATACCTTATACTTCGGTCAGTATACATTTTGCTTACTTGATACTTTGAATCGATTGATTCAATACCTCCAAACTCTTTATTTAACTGGCACAAATTTGCAAAAGATTTTTTTCTGGAACATAAATATTTATTACAAGGGGTGTTCAAATGAAAAGGTACGAAATGATACTATGGTTAAAAATGGAGTCTTTATTCAAAATAGACACTAAGGATCTGAGCACAACGATCCCAATGATTAACGTGCCGAAGGACTCCTTGCTCTTCCCAGAATGATTGGGGCCGCGGTGGCCTGGTGGTAAGGTCTCGGCTTCGGAACTGGAGGGTTTCAGGTTCGAGACTCGATTCCACCGAAGAACCGACGTGTGAGGGGGTCTCTTGCACGTTAAATCTGTCAGGCGTGTCCTCCCGCTGGAGTGGTGTGATGTGGAGAGGGTGGTGCCAGTTCAGGTGTCGTCCTCGTCATCTGATCTTGGTTCAAAATTACGTCCCAAAATAGCTCTCGTGTTGCTTTCAACGGGACGTTATTATAACTAAACTAAACTAAACCCAGAATGATTGTGGCCTTGAGGAAACCCAGTCCTTCACAGCATCCTTGAGTTCGCCTTCTGAGTTGAAGCTCTACCTTTTCAGATATTTTTTCAGGAGACCAAACACATGAAAATTGTGGGGTGATATGTCCGGCCTGTCGAGGTGATGGGTGAAATGCTCTCAATTGAAAATCGTCTGTTCCGTATGTGTGAACACAGGTTATCATGGAGCAGAACCACACCGTCAGTGAGTAGCCCTGGTCTCTTCTAATCTTGATGGACCTACTTAACATCCGGAGTGTCACATAATACACATCGGGATTAATTCTTCTTCCATGGTTGAGGAATTCAACAATTAGTGTTGACTGGAAGGCCATCTTCATAAAAGCATTTACTCTCTCCAACGCATTCGGGTTTTCGCGCATGCTCCGATCTACGCCAGAGACTCTAATCGCATCCCTAAATGCCTTAGAGGCATAGGCAGATATGTTAACGGTTACGTTATCATGGTGCTTCGTACCTTTTTATCTGAACAAATTTGTATTTTATAATTAAAATTGCTGCATGTAAAAACAAACTATTTTCGAAAATTAAAAGGAATATTTCCCATTAATGGATTACTGTTTAAAATATCATAGATATTTCTAGTTACATTTTTAAAAAGAAATAAAAATCTTTAAATTGATTTTTTTCTCAGCTTGTTTAAAGTTATGTAAAAAACATGCATATATTTTAATGATTATAATAAAAAATGTAGCCGTAATTAAAAATTAAAACAAATGATTTAATATCAGTATAAGAAACATTGTCATTAAAAAGCATCCGAAATTTATTTCTGCTTTATAATTCCTTCAGTCCATTCACCAACTGTACACAGGCAATTAAATTATTTTCAAGCCTCTTCTTAAAATACAATATCAGGTTCGTAAAATCAACTTACTTAAGAGCATTTCATTTCTTTGTATTTTTTTAATATTTTAGTTTATTCCTTATTTCATTGACAAGAGCATTAACTTATTTTGATTTTTTTCCCATTATTTTCTTTCATTTATTGATAATAACTAAAAATTGCATTTTTTTATAATATGTAATGCTATTAACATGCTCTTGCTGTTACTTTTCACAGAGAATAAGATAATCTTTATTATAATTATAATCGTTTTTTATAAATTTGGCTTCTTAGATTTCAATTGCATGACTTTTTATTGCTTTCATTACTGAAAAAAATTACTTTGATATTTTATCCATTTATAAACTCATTCTTCTTTAGTAAATGAAATAAGACATCAACTATGCATTTCTTTGAAAACAGATTAATTCTTTTTTATTATGAGCTTTTGTAGAAGTAACTAAATTTTGTAAAAGCATTAAATTTATCAGTTTCGCTTTTAGAGAAAATCTGAAAAAAAATTAAATCTTTGCTTGAATGGATTCATAAAAATTAAATAAAGAAATGGATTCATTTGATTAAAATGAAAGTTTAAAAGAGTTTAGTTTTTTTCATTGAATTTGAATATCGTTTGATTTTATTTGACAAGTATACTTTTCAAAAAGACAGTTTAATCTTTTCATTTCAAATTCTTTCTATATTTTCCAGTACTTGGAAAGGAATAAAAATTAATTTCATTCGTAATTACTTTTTCTTTCTTTAAATTTTTTTTTCATCGTCTCGATGTAAATGAAAAATTCAATTTATGAAAGATCAAGATCTTTGAATTTTCGATTCCTGGTAAAGTATCCAACTTTGTAAAGTTTTAAAACTTGATTATGGGAAAAAAATCGGAACATTTTTTAACATAAAAAATTATATTTGTTATTTTTAAGATAGATTAAAATTTCGAACTAATACATTAAAATTTATTGATTGTTAAAAAATATTTTTTGCTGATTGAGTTGAATTTTGTTTCCATCTTCTCTGAATTCATTATTCGACGTCTGAAAATTCTCAGTAATTCTTGAAGACAGAAAAAATATTAGAATTATTAATTATCAAGAATAGTACTATTTTTAAAAAAAGTTTTTAAAATGAAATAAAACTTTTGAAATGTAAATAATTAGAATTGCGAAATTTTATAATTTTTTCTTTTTAATAGATTGACATCGGTTTAAAATAAATACCCATGTAGTGTATCTGGACAGTGGATTTTATAATATAATATTATTCACATACTTATTTTGGATAAATATGATTCACATCATATTTGCTATACGCTTGGTATGAATCATATATGCTTGGCACAGATACTGCTTTTTCAGGATGTATAATTAATCAGAAATTTATGAAAGGCTTTTGGATAATAATTGTACTGTATTCTTTAGAATCCTTACGAATTAGAATTTAAACAAAATTGATTAAAAATAGCAGTAGATTTAAAGATTTATATTTAATATGTCGTTACAAGTATGTTTAACCATGCCTTCTTGAATAATAAATATCAATAATAATAAACAAAGAGATAGGTGGTAAAAAAGAAACTGAAATTAGCAGTAAACTAAATCCTACCAAGAGGTACCCTAGATGTTGGGATGAAATGCTTTCGATATAATTGCTGATTTTCATAGCCCTGGTAATTACACAAATGGTGTGTGGTCGCCTATCCCCTGCCAATGATGAGCGGCCTGTGACAGCCCTGAGAACCAACCATTCTTCCTGTCAATGCTATTTTAGTGGTCCATTTATTCTTTTCTTTTTGAGTGCCTTCAAGGCGGGTAATTACCGTTATTTGTTATTACCAGTAAATTACATCAATTATAACTTCAATAATAAAACTCTATCGATTATATTGTTTTCGTTGTTTTCCATATATATTCAAATTTACAATGGCATTTACCAATAAAACAGATCTATTAAAATTACTTTTTCTTAAACTTTATTGTACATTTAAAGAAACTTTATTCATTTTCATTTCTTTCTATGCATCTCGACCTTCCCTGAATCTATAGTGAACATGATTGTAAAGGAATGAAATCAAATTTCCAAATGTCAATGAAGTAATGAGAAAGCGTGACGCATTTTGTGGCACAATACCGAAAAGTGAACTGACTCCCACTTCATGGCAAATTTTTAGTGGCATTCTCATTTCACGAAACTCGATTACGGCAAAGAATATATACACAATAAACAAGTACAACCCTCAAAAATGCAACTTAAATACTTATCACAATTTTAAACATGCTTTGATAAGGAGAAAACGGATATCAAATTATGCTTAAGAAATTGATTAAAATTAAAGCTAATCAAAAATTTTATTGACTGCTTCGCTAATAAGCTAACTAAATAGCTGTTAAGCTAACAGATAATCAAATAATGTATAAATAATTTGTAGCTTACATACACTCCAATTAGTGGGGAGAAATTCAGTTATAAGGTTGAGAAAGCTCCGATATAATGCTTGGTTCTAGCCACCCTAGAGCTTACAGAAATTGCTCTTCCTGTCGATGACAGAACAGGCTTCCCACAGGAAGAGTTATACCGTGGCCGGTGATGACCCACGGAACTCAACAACAGTTACCTCCAGAGTTGCTCTCGCAGCGGCTCTTTCTATATTATTTATTAAAAATGTCTTTATTAGGCGAAGCGGTGTGACTAGTGGGGTTATATATATTTATGAAGTTCATGATGGAATTCCATTTTGTTCCGTTTCCAATATTGCGGTATTTGCTACAAAAATGGACTTTTGCATTTAGTTAAATTCATGCATCAAAGAATCGTCAGATTAATAGAAAATTTGGCATTATGTGTAGATCAAAGTATATACAATATAAATGCAATCCACAAACAAAGAAATAAATGAACTTTACCTACGGAATTTGTTGAAAATTTAGAATAAATATTCTGGGATTTTCTAGTCACTTTCTTGACGAAAGTCAGACCCTTCACAGAAAAAATCTCTGGTTTGTATTCTTGTCTGAGGGTGACACTTGTGAAAGTCCTCAGGCTGGATTCTTTATTAATTCTTCTTTGGCTGTAAATGTTTCAATTTTACTAATATTCATTCTAAAGTTGTTCAATATAAATGTTATACATTTTTAGAAGATTCGTAGACGTATAGAAGAGACTTTTGAAATTTTTAATATCTATTTATTTCATCCCGTTGGGCATAATTTATGTGCAAGAATATGTGGTAAGAAGTACGTCAGTCTGTATCGTAACACAAGAAGAGAAAAAGAGAGCAAAATTCTTCCTTAAATGGTTTTTTCACTGAGATTTTGACAGGAATTTCGCCGTGTCTATTTAGAAGAGGAAAACCTAAAAATCTTTAAAAAGGATGTTAAAACATTAAGTATTTTAACCCGTTACTCAGAGCTTCTGAACCTACACAATTAGCAGTTTTACAGGAGCGTGTTGAATTAATTTTTTAAAAAAGTGAGAATTGGATCAAGTAATACAAGAAGTTAATGTAAGCTAAAGTGATAAAATTTGAAAATTAGGATTTAAATTAGATTTTAAAACATCATTGCACGTATATATAATCTCTTTATATAGAGATAGCAAATAAGACATAATTACCCATCTTTCTAGAACACATTTAAGGTATCCGACTACGTTAAAAACACTGGCTTACATCCAGATTGGGGATTTTTTTAATTATTACTACTTGTCGCTCAGACTTTCCTCTTTCCAAAACTGTTTACCTTTCTAAGAAAAGGAAGACCTGGCCTATCATTCAGGTTCAAATTTTTTTCTGCTAAAATTTGTCTTTAACTTCAATTTTCTCAAAACTTTAATTTTCATAAAAATTATACTCCATTAACATGATATCTCAACAACTAATAGAGGCATTTGCATAAAAATGTCAACAGTGTTTTAAATAATATGGGCAATGAAATGAACTAAAAGTTTTATTATTGCTGAAATACTTTTTCATTTATATGTGTTTTTAGAAAAATTGAGAAGTAAATTTTCGGAAAAAATGCATGCATACGTATATTTTTACCCATAACATCTTTTCAATTAAAAACTTTTCTTAGATTTTGGTTCATTTCATTCATTATTATATTCCAACTGGTATACAAAGAAAAATAGAATTAGTTAATCGTTTTGCCATCATTATCATTATTAGTCCTGAGAAACTAAATACCATTTGTTACTTTTCAGCACTGGTGAGCGAACATATGATCGGAAACAAAACAAAATATCGATAAAAATAGAATTGGTTAGTCGTTACTTAAATTCCATTAAAATTTAATACAAATATTTCTATTTCTCAAAATATATTTCCAAGTAATTTTGTATTTATAGTATTTTGTATTAAAATTGACGTAGCATCTAAGAACCATAGTTTTTAAAAATTCCATTTTATCGAAAAATTTCCCTCTAACGTAGTCGGATACCTTAAACAAATTGGCCATCGTGAACATCTTTTTTTAATAATCATTGGCCATCTTTCAGGAATACAAACTCAAACGCCTACCTGAACTTAGCGAATATTTTGTTTCCGATCATAATTTTGCTCACCAGTTCTTAAAAGCTACTAATGGTATTTAGTTTCTCATTATTAATAATGAAAGGGTGCTTAAAAGTACATAAATACTTTCATAATTTAAGCATTCGTAAAAATCAAACTGTATGAAACAACCTACATAAAGCCAAACATCTAATTCGTGTTTTTTATTTATTTTTACAGTCAGATTAACAATTTTGTATTCACGTAAACAGACGAATAAATGGTTCTAAAAAAGACATATCCCGGAAAAATATTAGCTACAAATCCAGGCACTATTCACACACGAAAAAAAAAACATGTCATATCGTTTTATCATTATTTTTTCACTCCCCCGAGCATATCTCATTGTAGGCGTCACCAATTAATTCCCTGAGCTATGTGTCACCATTTTATCTCATCACCGATATTTCCCTAGCACGGCTCGTTTAATCTCGTAGATATTTTTAAAAGCCGAAATTAATCATTCGGACAGACTCGGGAAATGTCGGGACGTTTAAGAAAAGGATGCTGCGGGAATTTGAAAAGATGCGGCCAGTTCTTCCGATAACGGATTTGTGTTTTCGCGGTACTGCAACAGATAACGACCGATATGTTAAACTGTATCCATTCCCAATGTTGACACATGCAAACACGTAAAAGCTGAAATTGCAGTTAACTCGGACGGTTTAAGCGTCTGCTTGCTGTTAAGTTTCCCGTATCAAAAGTGGGGGAGGGGAGAGGGCTAAGAATAAATTTCGGGAAAGGGGTTTTGCACATATTGCATTGGAAAATATAATATGCAGCACCGATTCGTATTTCTAAAAAAAGCTGAGACTAAATAGGGCTTTTTACTTTTCTGTATCTATACTATAAAGAAAAAAATAGCAATTGTCTAAAAATTCCATTGCTAAAATTCTTTTGAAATAAATATCCACATTTCCTATTTCCTTCAGTTCGAAAAACATATTTTGTAAAATGCCCGTTTGTCCATCTGTGACAAAAGTAACTCAAAATGAAATTTGGTATCTGGTCTTTACACTAAATTTGCAGATTTATAACAAATTTTGTGTAAAGTTCAGAGGAGGTTCGACTATTCGAATACGAGTTAATACAATTATTACAAAACGGAGAGAGTCGATCGATAAAATTGCCCAATTTAACAACTATAGAGAAGACATTTGCCAAAGTTCAAACCAAATCGAGCTACTGGATGGCCATTTTCAGGTACATGCAAACGCTATCATTCAAAAAACTCAAGAATTAAATATGTTAAATTTTGTATGCTTTTATGTGAATACAAATGCAGTTTTATGTCATATTTTTATTTCAATCGCTTGATACTATTATTGCAAGTCAGATTAATTGCTAAGAATCACATGGTAGAATCAATAAAAATGCTAAATTCCCACCAATAAAAACTTCATAATCATTGTACGGTACTATGTTTTCTGGCATAACATGTTTATAAAATAATATGTGAGAAAGTTTTGAGAAAACAATTCCCGTTAATTTTCTTGATAATTGTATAGATATAGTATCAGGCGTGCATGCAAAAGGGTAGGGCTGACAGAAAGGATAGGGTGAGTCTCTTTCTTTTTTCTGTAAAGCCATCTAGGTCCAAGAGTATAACTTTTACTACTCACGTGTCACAACCCTTTTTACGGGGTGGACTTTATTCATTCATACATTTTCATTCACAGACTGTAATTTAGGCCTGACGAATGATCAGGTCTGTACCAGTACCCACAGTGTTATTACACTTGACATGGAGGATCACAGATTTATACGTGAGCCAGCCAGCACAACTTACGAAGGCCTTCGGCCGGCTGGTTTCGAACGAGCAACAAATGGACAGTGGCATTATAATTTCGAATTCACAACCTAACTTGGTTGGTGATCCAGTGCCCTACTAAGCAGGATATTCCGGTTTATTAGCAGTATTTAAATGCGTTGAATTGACATATAAGTTGACATAACATAATAGATGGCAATACCATTAAAGACAGTTTAACTTCCACTTTAGAGAACAAGATCATGTCTCACGTGCGGATTCAATATGAATATACAAAAAAAAAATGTTCGTTGTGATCTAGCTCACCATTCATGGATCAGAAATATGGTGTGTAGCCAATGGGATTTATATTTAGTTCCTAGGAGACAAAACTTCTCTCTGCAGGATGTTTTTTTTAAAAAGAATGTTTTTTCATAGAAAATATTTAGATAAGAATCGCACACTGATTACATATGGAATTTATTTTTATCTTGCCTACATATAAACTGGTTATTTTAATAAAAAATTCATGAATACATTTAGATTAACATATTATTTCGAATTAATTAACACATTAATTGGATTGTTACTATTGGATGTGAGCTGAACACATTCGTAATATATCTCTATCTCCTAAAACTTTGAGATGCCAGTAGGTTATCGTCCAATGGCTACAATGCAATTACCAGAAAGTTTGAGATGGAGCTATAGGACATTGTCAGCACAACAGATAGTGTTTGTAAAATCGTATTTTTTTTGGTAAATAGTTGCCTATATAATTAAATTTTAAAAAGAGAAACCCTTATCAAAATATAAAATTTGATTCAAATCTTTAGAGCCGTTCCTGATATGCTAGAAATAAATTTATATATACAAAAACTGCTTTTTAAAATTATAAAATAAGCTAAAAATAGTTGAAGCAAGGACCTATGATTCAAAATTGTATTTATATTTTTAAAACCAGTTGAGAAAATGAAAATGGTTTTCAAAACCATTTGAGAAATTAACCAGAAACTAAAATTCTATTACTCTCAATCTTGGTAATTATATAAACTTTAACAATTATCAATTGATAAACCTGTTCAAGACAGGTTTGTACCATTTAAGTACATACGCTAGAGACAAAAGTTTTAACATCTTGATAAATACAGCAGGTTTTCAATGAAGTTATTCCTATTCGTTATCCAAAACCTCAGATTATGCAAATTTATTTATTGGCTAGAAAAAGTAATCAAATCAAAAATTCTTCATTCCAGATTATATTTATAATTTTATATTTTTTCAGAAAATCCAAATCTCTTCAATTTTACAAACGATAATCAGAATTAAATTCCAATCCAGATATAATTGCCTCTTAATCTTGGATAGTTTTCTAACCTTTCTCACTCATTTAAACAAGAATTTATTCAAGCGTTTTTAATCTCTTATATATATACGTCAAACATTCGTCATGCTCAACTGCTAAAGAGTTACAAAATCATAAACATCTGCAATCAAATCCAGGTTCTCAGTATTAGCATTAGCATTAACACTTCATGAGTCCGCATTCATTTTTCATGGCTCTCTGGATCAAAATGACTCATTTTAATTTGTATATCGCTTTACCTCTTTCCTATCGGTTTAAGCAATTAATTTATTGCGTTTTGGTCTATACCCAACAGGGTCGTAAAACGCAGACTTTGACTAATGATAAAAGGTACTGAATATATCACAAGATATATTTTTCGGTCGTCCTATAAATTTCAGAACTGCTCTGAATAATTCATGGGAGAGGTAAAAGATTCGCAATAATTAAGAGTTTCTCGGAAAATATGCTGTAAGGGAATAAAGAGGAACATGTTTTGAAGTAAATGCTTCACAAAAGTTTATTTTTAAGATGCTGATTATCAGTTGTAGTTTTTTTAATAGCGCCTTATAAAGAATCCATAAGAAATGTGAATTTACTTCCAAGAATCATTATGTATCGCCAGCTTATTAGACTTTGATACAGTGTTACTTTAAATATTGACGAAAAGAATAATCTTACGAAAGTTACCTTACGTTTTACGAAAAGATACTCTTTATGTAATAATTTAAATATGATTAGAATAAGACATTGGAATTACTCTCGCCTCTCCTAAGCATCTGACTTATTTGACTGAGCGTATTTACATTAGCTCTGAGGTAGAGCCATGCTACATTGTGTTCAACACAATGTACTTTAAATGAAGTTACATAAGACGACATAAGAAGATATCTTTAATATAAAAGTTAAAACATAATAATTATATGACATTGGAGCTGCTCTCGCTCTTCCTAAATATTAGAGTTATCTGAATAATCATAATCGCGATAACGTGGAGGCAGGATCTGCAGTAGCGTTCCAAAACGCAAAGGGGCAAATCCATCGACAAGGGTTGGGCCCCTCATGGGAGGACACTCGTTTACAACTACTACGAAATTGAACATGAAACTGATGCTACTCAAGATACTATCCGATATACTTACAATGAAACCGATACTAACTTCCAGAAGTTTATCTTATCAATGATTTAGATGCCCTCGGCTGAACTAGACTGCATATTAAAAAAATCTACTTTAATATTTAATTAATTCACTAATTATTGTAAATTATTTTACATACATTTTTTATTGCTGTACATTTTTTCATTTTTAAATAGTAAGCACTATTCGAAAAATTAGTACTTTATCGAATTCTGAAATTTGCAAATTAAGTATGGGTTTGAAATTGATTGGAACTTAGAAAAGGGTTTATGTGTCGCTTATTTCTTAGTATATATAATAAACCAGAGTCGTCTGTAACGCTAGGAAGTGTTTAATATATACCTGAAGATTCGAAATCTCTAGTTGTTTTAGATTAACTAGTAGCTCTGAAAGTCTTGTCCTTTTTCTGTGTATAGCAAAAACTAGTGAGCTGAGATCTGGAGATTTGTTTTTAGAATAATTCATTGTATCTTCATTTCATAAGAAAAATTATTTCGCTTGGTTTCTCACTGTAATTACTTTTATTTTGCATTTAGCAATGCATTTTTTCCATCAGCATATTACTTTTTGTATCGATCTGTTTTAAACGATAGTTCTTTATTTAAACATTAGTGAAATTGTTTAGTTCACTGAATTCTGGGCCTATATTTTATTCTTAATGTCGCTACATACTAATATCCAAATTAAAATTTTGTTTTTTATTTCACAAACACTCTAAATATTAATATACATAAAACACTCTAAATATCAAAATATCATTCACATTATAATGTGAATATTTTTATTACAACATTTGTTTGTATTAATTAGATCTAAGATATTGTTAATAGGATAACAACCAGTCTAGACTAGGTCATCTAGTCTAGACAGGCATCTGTATTTAACTAGTTACTTATAGTCTTTTTTGTAGGAATTCCTACCAAGCAAACTTTGAGGTAGGGCATGAACTGGATTCTGTTTATGTTAACCTTATACTACGACGACCAAAATATTACGGAACTTATTTTACTTCAAAAGAATGAATACAAAAAAATTCGCATTCCTCTGAAATAATTAGAGCAAATATGCATCTTAGTTAATATTCGTACAAAGGCGCAAATGTTTTATACAACCTACCTTAACTCTAGTTCCATGATTTCGTCTTTGGAATTCATCGGGACTTGAGAATTATTAAACAGAAAGCAAATTCATCGTACAAAGAAATAGAAGAATAACGCACAAGAATAAAAATAATGACACCGGAATGTGATATTTTAACAAATAATGAGCCTGTGAATATTACTAGTATTTCCTTTCCAGTAAAGGGAAGTTTTTAATGCCTTAATTACAAATTACGTTCTTAAGCGTCGCATATTTGAATTAAATGAAGCCCTTTTTTTTGACTAATCGCTCATAGGATATTTTTATTACAGTCTAGTTCATTTACAACAGGTAAATATTTCAAGATTAGCATGTTTTTTTTATGTATATATTTAGAGATTTTGAAAATGTTGAGCAGAAGTTTGAAAAAAAAAATCTTTTTGATGGAAGGGAGAAAAAAAATTTTTTAACAAGTTGTTTAGGAAGAACAATGAGGAAAATAAATTTTTAGAAATATAGATTTAAAAAAATTTATTTGTCTATAAAAATAGTTTATTTGAATTTATTCTACGACCATGCCTTCATGTGTGTTCGCGTATTCGAATATAATATTTGAAAATGTTGAAGAAATAGATGAATGAGAGATTCTTGCATTGTCATTGCAGACCTGAGTGAAAAATTGTGTCCAAATTGGCATTGTAATATGAAGAGCTTTTTAAAAACATTCATTGAAAAAAATGCAAGTATGCATTTTATAAAAGATTTTAATAATAATTTATTAAAATGCTTTAATTTATTTAATCCTCTAGGACGATAATTTTTGGTTGTATATCACATAGTGGCATAATCACATTTTTAATCATGCTTTTTATTGAAGATACAAATTATTTCTTTTTTCTGAATTGCTCAATGAAATACTCTTTGTTGATTCCACTCTATATTGATTCCCGTAAACATAATTAAAGATTCGAATCAGAAAGATGAGTATCTGATTCAAAATTAATTAAATATTTATTGCAAATGAAAGCAGTTTCAGAGTTAAAAATTTAGGAAGACTATGACCAGCATTCTCGAAAGCATTTCGTTCTAATTTTAATTTGACTTTCTGTATTTTCTGAACAAAAGAAGTTCTAGTTTCAGATTTTTCACTAAGATTATATTATAAAATATCATATATTTTATCTGCTTAATTAATGGAGTGTTGATTCAAACTATGAAGTGGCTTCATTTCTTTTTCATAATGAACTACGAATTTTTAAATTTGAAGGTATCTCAATATTTAATCGTTTTCTTTTTCTTCATCGAAAAGAAAGACATTTGTTTTTCAAAATAATTCAAAACTATAAACAATTAAATGCCAAATACTTATTGCTTTTCAAGCCAGTTTAATTCCGAATATGAAATAACGAATTTTAAATTATCTTTTTAAGATGGCAATGCTTTGCTGAAAAGATCTTTAACATTGAACTAGTCATAGAATTATACTTTCTAATGTTTCCGCATGTCAATTTTCATTGATCATAAAGATGAATGAATTAATGTATCTGAGAATATGTGATGGCATTCTATAGGCTAAATTGTCTGAATAAAACTAATAAACATAATTTATATGAACTTTAGATAGTGGTAATGTGTGCTTCGATTTTTTTTAAATTTAATGAATTAAAAATTAAGAGAAGATTTAAGTATTTTTATATCCTTTAAAATTATTACCATGAAAAATAACTTTTCATTTTGAAAATTTCTTTGAAATCTTTCATGATATTAAATCAATTATCACGTAAATTTTTCCTAAAACCGACTTTATATTTTTTGCATAGTTTAAAACTTTATTTGTTAATTCGAACCATTTAATAGTTCATCAAATAGTTAATCCAGCGAATGTCTTCCATCGATGAAAACTAAGTAAGAAAGATTCTGTTAAATATCAATTTAATTTACATGAGGAATAATGATGTAAAGTTACAGTGTTAACGAAAACTAGAAAAAAAAAATATGGGCTATTATGTTCGGATAACAATATTATGTCATGAGAATTGACTAGTGTTAAAATAGCTTACATATACAACATAGTTAGAATAGTTAGATAAAAATCAGACCACATTTGAAATATTTACAATGGTTAACATTCAAACTGGTAAGAACAAGTGTAAGTTATTAAAATAACATGGCACAGGAATATTAAGTTATATATAAGAGATTCAATAGAAAATAAGCACAAACAGTATTCTTAGATAACTTTAGATCAGAAAAAATTTCACGTACTGATTATTTTCATAGGAATGATTAAATATATATATTCCTAGGATAGGGGAAATTCTACTTATACAAATGCAAAAGCAAACATATCTAACCCCATGTAATAAATATTAGGATTTGATTATCGCGAAATATGAAATTTTTATAGTTTAAGGGTATTCTATCTACGTTATTTTTCCAAATAGATGAATTTAAGAGAATAACTGTAATAGTAAGAAATGTGTGGAATAAACAATGTGTTTTTTTTAGATTGATTCTCAATATGTTCTAGGTGTTATAAGTGAACCTCACTTTGAATCAATGGATTATATTTATGCTAAACTATTCAGCTCAATTATCCGCTTTTTTATTTTTGAAGTGTAAATTGTCATTATTGAAAATCAGACACACGCAAAAAATCAGGTTACTGTCGTTTTAGTTAAAATTGCTCGTTTTGAACTTTTTCATCAGTTACCTCATAAAAATTCTTATAATGAGCATTTAATTATTTCTAAATTAATCTCCTGTACCATCTAATAGAACTTATTACATGGATAGAGCAGGATAAAATCTGTTTAAAATAGGTAAAGTTGCTTTAAAATCAGTATATATAAGCAATAATAAAACAGGCAGTATAATGTAATGTGTTAATATGAATTCTTAAATGAGCAAATTTGATTCTTGATAATAAGGATTCTCAAATCTGTAAATGAGATTATCGCTATTAGGGGTTTAAGAATAAGATTTTTGAATCCTTTAACAAACAGAACAGTAATTTTTGAAATCTTATTACATAACACTCAACAAGGCTGCGTTACAAAAATTAAAAGCTTGTAATTTAAGGCATTATTCTAATATTTATTCTATAGAAGTACATATTCTATATACAAATAGAAAAATACCAGTAAGTCTCTTAAAAAAAGGAAAAAATTAGAGTTTGTTCTTTGAATAAAAATTACAGGAATTTTCCATTATTTTCTTGTATGCATATTTCACTTTATGCTACAACTTAGATGAAAATTACTAATTTATTTAGGGTTTAGATTGTGAATAGTCGCCATCTCCAAACACATTTAAAACTAGGTATATCCATAATATTAACTCCGAACCGCCCGAAGGCACTCGGAAATAAATATTGAAAGACGGGACCACCACTACATCAACACTGGCACGAATTGTAGTTGAGTTCTAAGGGCCATCACCGGCCATGGTACAATCCTTCACCTAGGAAGTACGTCCCATCATTGATGGGAGGAGCCAGAGCCCCCACATTTTCTGTAAACACAGGGCTAGCGAAATCCAACCACCATACTGGAAACCGTCTTAAATTACGAGATGCCCCCGGAGGTTTAAATAAGGTTTATGGAAAATCTAATAAATTTAAGATCTGAAAAGGTGCACAGAAAAAAAAATTCACCTTCCTTTAAGCCATTAAAATACAAATTTTGTAAACTGGTCCCATTGAATAGGGAACCATTCTTGTTTTTAGTATCAATAAATCGAGTCTGTAGAAATGAGAAAATATTAAAAGAACCAGAAGGAATGATATCTGCGAACATTGTAGAGATCTCACAAATAAGTTCCTAGAAATTAATAATTTTTTAAAAGCGTAATGACACAATTTATATACGAACTCTCAGGGAAAAGAATAAATGTCATTTGAAATAGTACTTTGTTTAAATCGGAGAAGTATAATATTCTGCACAAGCACGTTTTATTCAAACATGCTATTGTCACAAAGCTAAAATACGTAGAATCCTATTATCTCATTTATTATTTACGAGGAAAATGCAAATCATTCAAAAATTCATAAAATAACGTAATTTCAATCACAAAAACAATAATCCTCTAAGCTTTAACATCTTTACAACCTTATTTTCATTCGCTCTTTACAAATATTACCATAATAAAATATCATCGAGAAACAGCCATCAGCTTTACACCCTTTGAAACAAGCAGCATATTTTTAAGGTCAAACTTAATTTACATTTAGTGTCGCATTTAAAATTAATGAGTTTAGACTCTATGGTAGTAAAGTTATTTATGGAATGTTTGCAGATAAGTTTCTACGGAATTGGATACTACCTCTGTGAATATAGCTAGATAACACATTTCAGCCCGCCCTTGTTTAAAGTAACTACCACACCCAAGACCCATGGGATCAAAGTAACAGAATGCAAAGTATGGGGAATAATTTCAAATACTGAATAAAATACAGCACTTTTGACAGTAATTGTTCTCGACGCCTTTCAAAAATATTTTTTTTTTTTTTACACCGTGGTATGATTTTGATAGCTATGCTAACTCGACATAAATGCTTGCTTGGATCATGGCCAAAAAATGGAAATCAAATCAGTACCACCGTTTACGCCTCCACGTTGTGTAGATAGTATTTTATGTTATTATTTTTGCTGACACTATTTCGTAAAGCATTTTAATTGACACTAAAATATCTATTTAAAATTATTCTTTAAAAGTTAAAAATAATGAAAATATTTTTAAAAAATATTTAAATTTATTAATATTTAATTTAACAATTGAATAGAAGAAATACAATGTAAGTTCAAATAAATGACCTGATTTTTTAAAATGTCAAATTTTTGAAGCTACTGCCCATATTACAATAAATGATACATGAATTGATAGAGAAGTATACAAAGACATTTCCAGTTACAAATCTTTAATAAGTGACCCTCTTGTTACACAACATACGTCCTATCTGTATTCCAAGCATTTTGTAACATCACTCTGCCAATGGTTCTAAACACTGCAGAAATGCGTTCTTTTAGCTCTGGTAGTACATTCGGCCTTGGTGGTATATAAGCAATATCTTGTCTCAATGATTTCTTTTGGTGGATTATGTCAAAGATAAGACAAAACAAAATACTACGAAATGTTTGGAACGAATTGTAATATCTATTGAAAGTATGCTGCACAACAATATGGTCACACATCAAACATTTGTAACTGAAAAAAATTGATACATTTCTTTTTAAATTCATTTATCATTTACTGATATGTGAAGTAGTTTCAAAATATGATTTTGTAAAATTGAATTTAGCATTTGTATTCACCCCGTTTAATGTATAAAAAAAATAAAAAAACGGGTATATTTATTATAAATTCAATAATTATTTAAAAATAGTATTCTATTTATAGAACAGATTTTTTTTGTATTATAATCCACATTTCTTTCGAATATTGTATTTGTTGTATCCTGATTTGGCTAATTTCATTGCGATAAATTGGTATAAATTAGTGGCAAACAACTGAAGAGAAGAAATCAAATCTGAACCAGAGTTTGCCTCCATATTATGTTACGCATTATATTAGGTAGCTATTTTTTTATTATTTCATAGTTGTTATTTCGTGGCATATTTAAATTGATTCGAAGTATAGCTTTCAGAAATATTCTTCCAGATATTAATAAAAGAGATATTAAAAGTAATTTTTTTAAACTTAAGTTTAGTTCTGCTACTTATGAAACTTTAAAACATGAAAGAATATTCAAATTTTGCAGATTATAGTAATACAGTGCAATGATTTGAAATTAATAATAAAATTTTCTATTTAAATGGGTTTATGGACAAAAAGTACTTTTTGTAAATGCTTTATTACACCATTGTAAATATTTGATATTTATATCGACTTCACATAAATGATTATATTAATCTAGAAAGAAAATCAAAATTGTAAAAAGTTGTGGAATACAGACTTTTTTTCTGTCATTGCAACTTAACATTTGAACGTGAAGTGGCAATCGTATTGATAAAATCCTTCAAGAGGCTTTTGAACGATAGATTTTTAGACATAACAGTATCAAATTTCTCAGGTATGATTATTTCAAACACAGTATTTCTTCACTCAGTTTTCATATGTATAATTACATTTTAAAAAATTAAATCGGAATTTCTCTTGAAAACTTTTTAAGTTACGTAAAAAAATCTTTTATTCTCTGCAAGTAATTTTTCATTGATATCAATTTTATTCAAAAAACAATCTTTTCCCTATCGTTTGAAAAAAAACCCTATCAGAAGTGATCTTCCCAAATAATTCTCGCATACTGCCAAGAATCTTGTCATAACAGAGAGCACTTTATACGGCATTGGAAGTTAAGGAATATATACAGATAGGAATATTAACATTCGGTGTTAAGCTGGCATTTTTACTAAATTTATCCTGCCCTTCTTGTCGAGTAATTTGTAAATTAATCTCTCACTTGAATTGATAGAATCAAAAAATCGAATTTTGGGTTTAGAGACGTTTTTTTCAACCGATTCAAATAAAAATTTGGCAAAAAAATTCAGTTGTGTTTATAAAATCTCATAGCAAATTTAAGATTTAGTTAAATCAACACGTTTTTGAATTCTCGCATTTACGTATTTCTGAAAACGCAGACCGACGTTCAGCTCGTGGTTGGATTAGGTCCAAAATTTTTTATGCATATACGCTATAAATATCAAATCTATCTACCTAATTGTTTCTATCAAATTCTCTTTGCTTTTTTAATTAATGTGTTAAATTATATTCATATAGAACAGCTGGATAGACGGACTTTCAAAATTTTATAGCAATCTGAAAATTTTGTTCTAAATTCGTATACCGAATTTCATGCCTTTTGCTGAAAGCGTTTTTAAGTTATCTTTGTCACAAACAGACATTTTCCGAAGACATATTTTTTGTAAAAAAAAACAGGTGTTAAAGCGTGGATATTTTTTAAAATCTTGAGTTCGACTTTTTCGATGATCGCTATGCTTCCTCCATACTATATACAAGAGAATATAATAATAAAATCTTTCAGTGTATTTTACAATATTGTGCATTATTTAATTATTAGATCTACATATGCGAGTGTTATATGATTAAAGTTAAATAAATTCAACTAAATAAATTAAATAAAAGTCAATTTTAAAAATAAAATAAAAATTTAAAATTCTAAGATATTGTTATTCCACAATGTTTAAGATCCGCATCTCTTTTCAATTTTTCGAAATTTTAATTAATTGCAACTCTAAGAATCATCAATGTATAAACAATTTTGTAACACTCGCTTCTTAAGCTGATACTTTTAATCATCTTAAATGACGGTTTTAATTTGAATTTTTATAAATGAATTACGCATAGAACATTTATCTTTGCATTCGTGTCCGTCTGCAATAATTAGCATAAAATCATTATTCATTTGAATAACTGCTAAACAAATACAGCTCGAAATACCTATCAACAATCTCAATTAAGTTTAAAACTTCAATGAATACTTAATAGAAAAACACCATTAAGTTGGCTCTTGTGAAAATATTAATGATCTGCGAGTTAAATCGAACATCGTCACGCTATATGGGGGAGTAAACAGAATTTCTTTGCGTTTCGGATACATTGTATTATTCGAAATACTGATAGAAAAATTCCATTATTTGGAAGATTAGAATGCATCGTGCTGCATATTCAGATCAAAAATGGTTTATGTCAACTACACAACATAGATTATTTTCGAAAAACATTGAAAAAAACTCATAAATTATCGATGCTATAAAACAAAAAAAAATTATTCTCTTTAATTATTGATCATTTTTATTTTTATGAAGATAAAAGTAATTAATAATAATTTAGACATTTATTACTTTTATTTTTCTTAGAAAAACAAAAGTGATTCAATTAGTAATTTTGGAACTTTTTAAAGAAAGATTTTTACAATATTTTACACTTTATATTTTTTACAATGGTTATTACAATATTTTATATTTGATTTTTTTAGCAAAAAAAAAAATCAAATATAAAATAATGTAAATCGTCACAAAATATGTTTGGCATAGTAATTCTGGAAACTTAAAATTATTTAGTTGAAAATTTTATTATTTCCACTTCATTTAAAAATAATTTGTCATTTTATGTTAAATACAATAAAATATAATGCTATAATTGAAATAAAGTTCTTTTTTAAACGAAATTAATTCATTTAATTTCATTATGTTATATAAAATTGCATTAAATTTCACTCAAAGAAAAAAAATATTTTTTACGAAGTTTTATAATAATTCTACTGTTTTATCAAGTAAGAATGTTTCATATATTTATGAAATTATAGTCATTTTTATTGAATAATAGGAGGATTTAAAAACCCCATTGAGTTACTGTGATAAGACTTAAAATTTACAAAAAAAAAAAAAGTTAAGAAAGCGATAAATCTTAACTTTTAAAAAAATATGTAATATTTTTAAATAATTTAAATTGATACTAAATTCTACAAGTTAAATATAATGTTAAATGTTTTAGAAGATTTTTTTCTTTGGAGTCTATATTGGATCATTTGGATGAGTCATAAATATTTTGGGATAATCAATTTTAGAGATGCTCATTTTAAATTATCCCTATCTATACAAAAAAATGAGATGTATAAATTTATTTCATACTGCAAAAACACAAAACAACTGAATAGATTTTTTAAATGTTTTGTGCAGAAATTTTTTGAAGCATTAAAAAAGCTTCATTGAAATTTTTCATGATACTTATATAAATATCTCGTTTTCTATCAATTAAAATGTTTGTCTTAATTACACAAAATTTCATAAGAAATTTAGCCATTCATATTGAAATAAAAATTAGAAATATTTTTTTTATATTTTTCCCAAAGTGGTACTGTAAAGGTTAATTAAAATTGAACCTCTCTTTTAAATTTTAAATATAGAAAAATTTAAAAATTCCTTAAAACACTTGAATTAGGGAAAAAAATTTAAATTGTTTGACCCAATTGATATCTTTAAAATCATTAAAATTAAAGGTACAGACTATAAGAAAAATTTTAATTACATAAAATTTATAGAAATGTATTTGAAATGAAAGTATTTTTTCATCTTTAATAATGTTGCTAACAACTATTGCATATGTAAATAATCAAAAGAATGTAGAAGTTACACTCGACTTTGAGATTTCCGATTTATACAAACTTCTTCCTGAATAGTATTTCAATATTCTTAATTTATCATTCTTGTCCAAAAATCACGTTTTTTCTCCTCTTTTATTTAACACAATAATGGAACAACTCTATAGTTTTTTTTCCCGGCTGTTGATCGATCAGATAATTCTCGTTTCCACAGACAATTGAGTTTACTTCCCTATTAGCTTTGCAAATCGATTACGAATAAAATTCAGAATAAAAGAGCGAAATGTAATTCTTCTTGATGACAATGATATTGTACCCTGATTAAAGGAAATGACTTAATCCATTAATAGTTTGATACATACAATGAATCAGTTTGGGTGGTTGCGAAATATTTTGAAAGCTTGGATACAGAATTTTTAGTCGTTCCTGTCAAGACGTTTTTTTTTTTTTTTTTTTTTTTTTTTTGTCATACATATACTGGGAAGGGTTTGCATTGTGTTAGCTAATAATTCATTTAAAAGCATGAATAACAATATTAAAGAAAAACGAAATCTACTATCTCAAATTTTAAGTCATGTGGGAACACACACGTGTATATATAATATAAAGTGGGAGCTGAACCGATTTTGAGATGAAAAAAACAATTTCGTTTCTAAATATCGATGCATGCGCAGTCTGATAGTCTCGTATTTGTCTCAAACCAGTTTAAATTGGTCAATAACTTAAATTAAGGAAGACAATCAGTAACAATTCAAAGAAGTTATAATTTGGAAATCAGGTTGTAACATTAATTGACGATAAGTCGCCGAATATGACAACCTATTACATTATTTTCTAATAACTCTATTTTAGTTAGTTGAAATTATACCTGTACGAGCAATTTTTATAGATTAAACAAACAATATTTTAACTTATTTTTAAAAAACCCATTGCTCCAGGTAGCCATAATATTGTGATTTCCAAGGCGAAAACTATAACAGCAGACTATAAATAATTGTAAAGTTGTACACTAAAAGCCGACTCTAAAATAAAACTACAATAGCAGACGATTGATAATTCAAAATCTATACTGTGAAAGCTGACTCCAAAATAATGCAGTACTGGTAAAGGCAAGTAAAAAATATATGCCATTAAAAGATGCAGATGAATATTGCCTATGAGATTACGAGCTTCAATTATTTCTTGCCTTCAATTATTCAAAACCTTCTAACGGAAACAGCATTTTGTTCACACATGAAAAAATATGTGCTTTTATTAATATTTTAGAAAAAAATTACTATAAAGAGTAATATTTTATAATAGTAATAAATATTTGGGATCGTGGAAACACTGACCTTTCCGTTTATAAAGTCATCAAAACAGAAAAATGGCAACCAATCTTTTAGACTCTTGAAAAAAATCCTATTTGTCACAAAACCTGATCCATTCCCTTCTTTACTTCATCATTTCCATTTATTAGAAGATGGTTATTGCTCTTGTGTTGAAGTTTTTGCGACATTCTGCCCTTTTACTCTTACATAGCACCACCAATAACCAACATCTTCGCTAAAAAAACTTCGTTACAAAAGAATCCTTAATAATTCATCTAATAAGATAAGTTCCGGTTAGATTAACCCAATCAATTTTTAGGGCCTCATTTAATACACGTATTTTATTCATAATATATCCTTTAACTTCCTCATGTAACTAATTTTTATAAATCTTTTATATTTCCTCTCATACCGTACATTATCATGATCATTCATCCAGTTTCATTGTACTTCAGATATTTTTCGTTCTAGTTTTTATCATTTCTTGTTAGGTTACATGTATCATATTTTGGCATTTGTGTGTTTTTTACCAACTGACTGTTGTGCCTTGTTTTTAAAATAAAGTCCACCTACATCCATACAAAACCGGAAAAGGACCATGAGCTCTAGAAACAGAGGAGTGATATGAATTCAAGTGTTAAAATATCATATAGGGAATAAATATAAGGTTGTTTGTAATTAAATCAGAAGATTTTATACAAGACGTTTTCCAAATTAACGAAAACATTGGATCAATCGAGGGTCAATTGCATAAGGGAAACATATTTTTCAGTTATAAATGCTCGATGTGTGATCCTCTTCTTACACGTCATACGTTTTATCTGTAATCCAGTTCGTTTCAAACATTTTGTAACATCACTCTATAAGTTCTTCTGAATGCTACACGAATTAGTTCTTAAACTTCTCATTGTACTTTCGGCATGGTGGTACATGAACAATTTCTTGCCTCAATTTATTTTTGGTGGTTTATGTCACAGATAAGCTAAAACAGAATGCTGAAAAATGTTTGAAACTAACTGGATTATAGATTAAATTTAGATGTGTAATAAGAGGGTAAAGGCATGTGTGAGCAAAATGATGTTTCCGTTAGGAGGTTTCGAATAATTGAAAGCAAGAAATAATTGAAGCTCGTAATCGCGTAGGCAATATTCATCTGCATCTTTTAATCGCATATATTTTTTACCTGCCTTTACCATAACTTGTAACTGAAAAAAATATATTGCATATTTTTTAAATATTGATATATTTCTCTTTAAATTCATGTATTACTTATTGCAATATGTACATTATTTTCAAAAATTTATTTTTTTAAATCGTGTACTCACCCTGTATAATAAATTGATATTAATTTAGTATATTTTCAAGTAATATGTCTTGTATTCCAATCAAATGAAATATGCATTTCGCTATTACTGCAAGCACTACTATTACTGCGTTTCTTTACAATAATGTTGGCTTTTGTTACATTTATTTTCATTTTAAAGCAACACTAGGACTATTTTGGGACGTACCTCGTAATTTTGAACTGTTTTTGGATCACAAGGATGGCACCTGAGCTGGTACCCACTTTCCAAACTTCCAGCCCACACCAGTGGGAGGACATTTGGCCTCGACTGATTTAGAATGCACCACACCCGTTTCTACGATGTTCTTCGTAGGAATCGTATCTCGAACCTGAGACATTCCAATTCTGAAACCCAGACTTTGACACAGCTTCCCTCTATTAAAAAAAGGAGTAATATATATATTGCGTACATGTAAGACTCCCTTTGTTATTTATATGCGTTATTTGTTGTCGGCAAACATTAAATAGGACTTTCTTTTCTAATCGTTAAAATCATTCATTTTATATGATTACCACAAAATAATATTTCACCATAAAAGTCATAAATCTGAAGCATATAATATGTGTTCATAATAAAATATCTCAGACTAATAAAATATATGAATCTCAAAATTTGTTCAAAACAACTTAACGATCTAAATGACAAATGCATATACATTATTGAAATAATTGCATATATAAATTTTAAATTTCCAAAGAAGATATAAAACATTGCACTAACTTGTTTTTATTATATACTTTCGAATGTAGAAGCCAACAAAAAACAATAACTAATTCCAGAAATTATTAGCTAAAATTCCATTTATGAATCACAATTTGTTTTGCTTTATCTATCGCTCTGACATTTATCCTTCTGCATTATTTAATTTGAATAACTAATGTTATGTATCACGCATTATTTTTCTACTTTTCAAGCATATTATTGATAACTTATTTCACAACATTTCAATTATTAATGTTTCAGGCAATAATATAATTAAAGAAAAGGATATTAATATTACAAATGTTACATACCAATGCGTGTATAATGGAAATAATCATATTTCTTAGTAATATTTATGCATTTGTTCGTATTCGTAAATAATATTTAGAGAACTTAGGCGAATTTTAACAACATACGATAAATAAATGAATTATAAATGCCAGAATAGTTCACTTATTTATTATTAGATAAATCTCGACATTTGAAAGCTTTTAGCAATCGATTATTTTGATGTAAATGATAATTTCAATTTTAATTTAAGTCGGGATTTTCAAGGCTGAAGTTTTAAGCTTATTTTATCAATGAGAATATGATATTGTTCTTGTTTAGGGAATTTTGAAGCTCGTGTATTCAATGAATAATTGAAGCTCAAAATCGCGCAAGCAATAATAAAGTATAAAATGATTTCATCACCCTCTTTTAATCGCATATATTTTTTTACCTTCGTTTACCAGTATCGTATTTTAATTACACATGCTTCTTTGACAGCAGATGCTTTTTTAAAAGGTTGGCGTAGAACTATGACATAATACGTGTTATTTTGATGGAATGCAATTTTTTCAGAGGAAATTAAATAATTTATTTTTTAATGCGTTCAAACAACTTCACTCGCGTTTTATAACAGTTTTGATAAAGGTATTTTCTCTTCCCCCCTATAGAAAAATATGATTTCAACCATTCTTAAGTAAAAAGCATTGAAGTATTTGACTCCTAAGAACGATCTATTATGAAACTAATTAATGAGATCATAAATTAGAAAATATCAGATTGTGTTTACAAAAATATTGTTTTCATAGAAATTTAATGTAAAGGAATGTGTTAAAGAGTTTATTGGTAAATAGTTTATCATTTGGAAATAACCTATATAACGAGAGAGAGGGTGAATAGAGGCCAATAGAGAAACCTCGTGATTGTTTTAAGCAGATTTAAACTGGTTAATGACTTAAATTAATTAACACAATGACTTAAAAAGTAATATCCTCACATGATAACTTGAAATTTGTGATCGCAGGTTTCCTTTTTACTTTTTTAAATAATTTTTTTAACCTAAGAAATGTCTTTTAATGTTTAATAGACATTCGAATATTTATTTAAATTAATTTTCAGGAATTCTCTTTCTCTAACGCAAGTTCTTTATTTGACTTCTTTTAAAAAAATATTTGATCTACAAAGTAATGTTTCCCGTCATTAATCATATTGAAAGCAAAATTTGCCGACAAATAAATGAGAAAAAATACTTTTTTTTTAAATTTTATGCAAAGGGAATAATTTTTTTAACAACTTTAGATTATACTGAAAAAAAAACAGCATACTCATGCAAATTATGATTTGTAGAAGGAAAGAAAAAGTACGTTTTTTTTCGAAAATAAAAAGAATGTTTTATGCATATAAAAAAAGAACTAGTCATCATTTCGAATCAAAAATTTTCAGGAAAGATTTAATTCATTTATTTATTCTTTAAAAAAAATTCGCATCATAAGGGGGAACAGAGTGGCAGCATTTCTATAGCGAAGACAAACTTGTTTGCTTTTCGTATTTTTACCTTCACAACACTTTCCTCCCTGCAACTCCACCCCCTTGCAAAAAATAAAATAAAAACTTCTTTCCGTCATATATATATGGAAGCATTTAAGACTCTGACGGTGCCAATTTCTCTCCACCATTTAATCTGTCATACAACGACAAAACTCAGCGCAATGGCTGAACGCAGTAAAGCACGCCATTTGTTTGATAGTCACGTACGTGACCAATATTTTTTGTTGTTATTATTATTTTCATATTATTTTTTCTCTCTTTTTGTCACCCTTATCAGTCCATCTCCATCCCACCCCCCTGAAGGAAATAAGATAGGGACTCGTATTTTCCCAAGTGAAAAACGAAAGAAAGGAACGAAGGGAAAAAAGCATCCAACTTAGGCATTTAGCACAGCTTTTCGTGTTTCTTGCACTGCCTTAATCCTAGTTTGATGCCTTGAACTGTTCAAGTCGTGCCATCGAGTATTAAATGCCGAGATATGTATGTATTATTTTTTTCACTCGTGTATTATTATTTTTTCACTACGAAGAGTAGAAAATGGAACGAAAACTCGACATACAAGAAGACGGAAATGAAAATCAGATGACTGTTTTTTGCGAAAATGGTATTTTTGTGTGGGGAAGTGCCGGCGCATAATAAATTGTGCTCTGGGAGCGGAGCGAGAAGAAATTAATGCCTTCCTATTTCTTTTGATCACCACTGGGTGGGAGGGTGGATATTTTTAAGTTCTTTCTAATAGTTTATTTCTACTCGGTGCATTATGCAAATCAGACGTTTAAATCATGGGATAAACAAAATTTCGAAGACTAGGAAAAGAAGGCATTAGCAGCCAAGATATTTGACGATTTCAAAAAAATTTTATCTAATGTTTGATTTTACATAAAACATTCGATAACTCTGTGACTTAGCATAATGGCAGTCTATTCAAGACGCTGGTTAACGTTTTCTTTTCTCTATATTCAGGTATTCAAATACTGAAGACAGCAGTAAAAAATAAATACAGGATGGTTATAATTAAAGTTTCACTTTGAAATAGTCATAAAAGAAAAAATACTAGAAAACATAGTAATAGTTTAAAGGAGGTCATGGGAATTTCTTTTACACCAAAAAAAAATCAAAAATTCACCTTGAGGAGGAAATGACACTTATGCAATATTGTTAAGCAAAATAGCGCAAGAAGACACCTACTTTAAATACGAAAATCGTTTAATCTGTTGGGAAATCAAAAAGCATGTTTCAAAGCATGTTCAACGTGGTGTCCACCATTTCTGAAAGCAAGTTAAATTGCTTTACTGCATTCTGAGCAGTAATCTTAACATATCAGGAAGAATGATTCACAGATGTCAGAATATCGCCTCTTTCAGTTCCCTCAAACTGTTTAGACTATCGCCATAAACAATCCTTTTAAGATAACATAATTTGAGCATGATTTGTAACATGTTTCAGAAATGATTTAATACATTTTAAATCGGTGTCTTCATGTCCTATTTTGCTTAACATTATTGATAAAAAAAACTGTCCCCCCCTGATCATGAGTTTTGGAAATTTTTGGCAGAAAAGAAATTTCCATACCCTTCTTTAAACAAATACGAGTTTGATAGCATCTGGCCCAACAATTTTCCATTTATGACCATTTAAAAGTGGAAGTTTTCTTCCTGCAATACAGAGCTTATGTTTGATATGTGTGATAGGTATGATGTTTAATATTAAGGTTTGTCAGCTTCCATTCTGTTTTGCTGATCATTTCACAGAAATCTGTATAAATAATACTTACTTAGTTCCATCTGCCATAAAATAAAATTTTTCAAAATTCCGACTTAATGGTCTAGGAGTAGGGCGTCTTCCCGGTTCGAGCCTTGGTTTGGGCTCTCTTCTGACATGTTTATCTGTGAGGTGTGTGAAAGAGAAATCTTGTAAAAAGTGTTTGAGCAAATGAGTGTCTGATTATCGTCTTTATATGAAATAGAAGTTAGATTTCAGCCAGCGGTTGTTCAGAGGTCTTTACAATCAGAAACTACAGCACCCCTTTTCCATCCTTATTTGGACACATCGGGTTCATCAGCAACATTTTTCTAAATTATTGAGAAAACTTTACTTTATACAGAGTAACATGTAAAAAGGGAATATTTCGAATTTTTAGTCTTGTAGAAAGATAACATCTATAAAATACTGTACTGTTCGATTTGGATCTGTGGTTTAGTTGAAAAAGGTGACCGTCATAGATTTCATACCTTCCCCTTATAATCAAGCGATTAACAAACATTTTCCTGCTCAGTTTTCTTAAATGAAATGCATGAAAGCGACCTAAATAAAATTTCATACTATACTCAGTTGAAATTATAAGCGAAATCTAATTTAATTGAAACGTGGGATTGAACATGGAAAAAAAAAATGTATGGGAGTCCGAAGGCCTCACTACTTCTCCATCCCTGATGCACGCAAGCAAATCATATATAGCCACAAAATTATATAGTTTTAAAATTAAATTGTGTGTAAATTCTCGATTTTTCAGGAAAGAGACCAATACAGATAAATTTGAAAAGCAAAACTTTATCCAAACACAAAATTTAATCCAAAATCGTTAGAGCCACTTTGGTGATACACAAACATATATATAT
>JAPMOQ010038315.1:416469-520141 GCA_026543055.1 Argiope trifasciata
ATTCCCCTTACAAATTACAATATCTAAAGAAAGGCAATCTATTTATTAAGTTGTTATTGATAAAATGCATTGCAACTAGTTAAAAATAATATTAAAAAAATTGTCAGAAATTCCTAATTTGACTGTAAAAGTCTTTATACTTTTCTATTATACATTCTTAATATATTGCTCAATACTTTTAGAATAGCTTTGATAACCTTAGTGTTTTTTTTTGTCACTCTTAATTTTTCCTAGGTATCTGCTTTCCCCTTTCATTTTACCAAAGTTATGTGTATTAACCTTTAAAATCATTCCTTACGCTGTCAAATGTCACTTTGATTATTCACATTTAAGTAAATTTTAAGAATTATAAACAGCAAAATGGATACACTAAGTTTAGAAAGATTTGCAGCGATTTCCTTGGCATAAATTCCGGCGGATCGTAGCCAGATCTGCAAACAGCATCATTTCCAACACTAACACACCCTTCTCAAGTCGGAGGAAGCGAGGCAGATCGGCGAATGCGAAAAAAGCCGGATAGAGAGATTTCAACACCCAGGAGTAATAATACCGGATTTATTTTTTGACATCCTATTTTCGAATCCCAGGGGACTAAAGAAAATACTTTTTTTCCATTTCTATTCTTTTAGCGAGTCAAAGAAAAAGGATTTTTGGAAGACGTATGGAGAAGAGATAGCGCGTAGATTAGACCGAAGTGGGGCGTTATTACACACACGTTCTATACTTCTTGAAGGGCTTAGAAGGGCACTCACCCCGCCTCGATTGACGCCTCAATAGAATATTGTTTTTTTTTTTTCAGGGGCGATGCACAAAACACTTAGGGGTAATTGTCTGCTTCTAATATACAAGTGTGTTATTAGATTTGAGGTTCAGTTAAATAATTCGAAAATAATTCTGAAACCCTAGAATACCTAGAAACTCTATCCAAGGAAATTAGATAAATATATAAATAATTCCCCTATTCCTATTTTGTTTGAAAATGTCTTGGCATTCTATAGATTGCTGGCACTTTTATACTATCAGTAAAATTCACATACTATTTTAATGTAATTTACCGAGTATGTATTTAAAATCGTGACCGAAGTATGAAGTTTTGAATACCTCTTCTATAAATATGCCAATTAATACATAGGATTTCCTTGATGTCTCCTAGTATCTAAAAGGATGCCATTCCTTGTTTCAGAATTCAGTCGATTTTGATTATTAAAAAAATTGTGGAACTTCTTCAGCTAGTGGAACCGGGGGTTGGTTGGGTTCTCTGGCGCAAAAGCCATATCTGGAAATGCTGCGCCAATCAAATGGTAAAAATCATTTTGGTGATAGTAAAAAGTTATTCCGATTTAAAATCTGGCAGGGTTCAAAATCACCCTTGAAAGAAACAAAAGTTTACTGATACTTGAAAAATAGCTTACAAATTTATCGCAACCTAAATAAAATGCAACAAATTAAGGGGCTGTCTATAGAAACTGCATTACAAATCCATAACGTATGATTATTAAAAACACTGCATTCGATTAAAACATGTCGCACACTTAAAACTGTATAACATGTTGCACATGATTCGCCAAATAAAAGGTGTTTGTAGCTAAAGCGGGTATGACCAATGTGGAGTCGAGTTAATTTTACATCAAACCCAAGCACTGGGGTGGTAGACCATAAACGAATCATTGGTTAGAGAAAATGCAGCTTATTGTAAATCAGCTGATAAATGGATAGTGAGTCACTGGAAAAGTGAGGATGTTGGAAAATCGAGATTTCATTTTTTTGTTGTTGTTGATGCATCTATTGACTCAAAAATGATAATGTAAATTTAAGCATTATTTAAAATGCTTTTCCTTTTCGAAGTTATTTCTGTTTCTGACAGCTTAGGAATCAACTATTGGACAATGATTAAAATGGGTAAACGTATATTTAATACATTCATTGATAAACAGGAATTTATCTGGCTAATGCTAATTTACACACATTAATGCAGCATTCGAAGCTTTAAAATTAACTTTTTGATAACAAATTTTTATGTATATTATTCTTATTTTCAAGAAAATATTTTTAACGCCTAAATAATGCTATCATTTCATTCTCTTTAGAAATTTTCCGTACATCATATGAATACCAAAATTAAACCAGTAGAAGTAGTTACTCCCGAGCTTTCCCCCATGCTCTCTAATAGAGAGCATGGGAGAAAGTTTATTAAACTTGTCATGCCCAAAAATGCCTTATATGCCATTGACACAAAATAGTCAATAAATATTTACTTTTCACATGAATTTAGAATTTTTACTGAATTTATTGTGTCGTCCTTGAATAGTGTCTTGACCCAGATAGACGGTTCATACATAGTACCAAAAGATCAATTTGTATTTTAGACACATTTTTTTCCAGCCAATTGAAACAAGAATTTAGTTCAAAACTTGACATGCGGTCTCAAAATATAATACCAAATCTGAAAAATCACTGTATTTTTTGAATTATCACTTTAAAATTTTCCTGAAAGTACAAACTGACAGACAGTCAGTCAGTCAATCCATGCATGAATCTGACTCAAACATTGGCAAGTATCTACATTATAGATGTTGAATTTAGGAACTTAATTTTGCCTACCTAGCTCTTTTCGTTTTGTAATTATCGTGCTAATCTATTTTCGGACAGCCGGACACAAACACTGGACTGACTGATCAGGTTTTATTCGAAATTTGATAGTGAGTTATATTTACTGCATGATAACATATACTAAATAATGATACACATTTGCTACATAATGACAGGAAATTTTCTAAAATTTTATTTTTTGAACTCAGAAAGCCTAAAACGTGGAGATTCATTAAAATCTCGAGTTTGAATTTTTGTTGGTTATTTTACTTTCTCTATACAATGTATACAAGAAAGTAAAATTACATTAAATTAATTACATTAAAAGGGAAAGTAAAAAAGTTAAATTAACATGTAAACTTCAGCTATAATCTCTCAAATACAGCATAAAATTTATTAATAAATTTTATATTCCAATTCACGGAGGGCTTTGTTTTTTATTATAATTATTTGCTTAAACCCAAACAACTATTTACAGTCTTTATTTTCATGTAAGGTGCTAATCCCGAACCCACGTGATATTTACAAAAAGCTATGTTTAAAAACGTTTATTTTTCCGTCCTTCAGGGGGAAAAATAAGAGTATAAAAAATATAATTCTCACGCGAAGGCGAAAGAAAATAAACAACGAACCAACACAGAAAAAAAAACCAACAGATACAAAAAAAAATTAAATCTTACCTCCGGGAAGTTTGGATCTAAAACACATATAGCACAGTTGAAACGAATGTTCTTTTAATAAATCAAGCGTTGAACAAGCTAGTGTGGAAGCTTTGGGAAAAAAATAAGAGTGGTGTGAAAGAAAACAAATTTATTTGCAGAGAAATTGGATTTGTTTCTAAAAAAAATCGTCTGGACCGCAGGCAACAAAAAAGCAAGTATAAATGAAAAACCATGAGAAATAGTAAAAGCTGAACGAATGTAAATTTTCAGTTTACTGTATTTTGATTTAGACGTAATTAAATGTCCAAGCAGATTTTATTATGACGAAATTAATGACATTAATTGATTTTTTTTAAAAATTGTCTCGGTATTATGTGGGTAATGTTTTGTATTGATTTCGAAGAATTTGTCGTTTGTTGCTGAGCACAAAGCTATGAATGTGGATTTTAAAAATTGTAGAGTTCCTTTTCTCACCAATTAAAGTTTAAAAAATCAAGTGGGAAATAAATTTATTACTAGTAAGAAAATCTATAGTATGAGACAGAAAACTGAGCGTCCATCTGTCAGCTTCTTTACCCTCTTCCACAATGAATTGTATTAACAAAATATATTTTTCCGGAGTCATTTCAAGATTAAATATACCATTTTCAAATTACTCAAGAATTTGTTTTTCAATAATTTAATTTAAGTATGGGAATGAATTATGGGCAATTTTAAAATAAAGATAATCTCTCAAAAAAGGTAAATATTTAATATTAATATTTACCTTAAATATTTAATATTAATATTTACCTTAATTAATATTACTATAATTTTTAAATAAATTTTGGATAACTAGATTAATTACACTATGTACAGTGAATCAAGAGGAAATTCCAATCCGTCAGGGTTTATTTCATATGATAAAACTAGCTACTGAATTATTTTCAATAAAATGACTTCACATTTACAATCACGATGTTTCAGAATGTTATTTACTTTTACTATGGAATTTGAAATTTACTTAAAGTACTTTTTAAAGATTTTTTATTAAGAACCGCTTTTGGGGGCCAGCTGGTTAATTGGAAAAAATTATAAGTACTTAATTTCCATTAAATAATTTATTCATTAACTTTTAAGTTCATCATTCCTTCAATAAAGTTCATTTTGCATAAAATTGTGTCAGATATCAAAGCTGTATTAGTTAGCAGCATAGCTCCTGTTCTAATAATAGACGAATAAAATTTGGTACATGGTCTTGTTACAATGTGTATTCAATTTTCAACTCCATAGGTAAAACAGAAGAGATTCAAAATACAGTCTTCTTTGAAATTAAATGCAAAAAAGTAAGAAGGAAAAAAGTATGATAAAGCATTCATTCGGGATTAAAACTATTTTTTTTTCTGATATTGTAATATTTAGCTAAAGTGTTTTATAAATTTAAAAATCCTGTGTCGTTAAAAAAATTATCTTGCCAGTGTTTGAATACTAATAATTCAAATTTAAAATGAATTCATTGTGAATTTTTAAAAATCAATAAAGGTGTTGATAAAATCCAATAATAACATACAAATTTCAAAAATTGATATCAATAGGATCAAACTAACAATTAATAAAATCATAACATGAAAAATTTAATTTTCGAAAAGTATTTATTCAATTTTTCAACGGCACTTAAATATTCCGAAGGAAAAAAAATATGAAAATTGTTTATAGTACAGTGTGACAAAATCTACAGCAGCAAAAATTAATTTCAAACATTAAAATAAAGCAATTGTTTGCCTACGCTGCCAAAAAATAAAAAATAAAAAAATATTTGATGAGTATTAATAATAATTAATGGAATTAATACTATCAATGTAAGAAAAAAATATTAGTTTTAAAATCATTCTTCCATCTTAACGGAATAAAAATATTCCAATTTATCTTCTTTATATGCATGTCTGAAAAGTTCTGATCGACTTTTCAAGAAAAGAAAAGAGAACTGAGCTTAGATTTATCTCAGGCGTGTAAAAGAAAAGATGTCGTAGCGTCTCATGAAAACATCTTACTAATTAAAAATGCAATTAGTTCGAAGATTTACAAATGAAGAATAGTTGTTTAATTCCCTTATTTACAAAAATCAGGGTTGTTTTGAATACAAAAATAAAAAGTAAAGCTAAAAATTGGCGCAAAATCTACTGGATTCGAGAAAAATATTTAATTCTGAATGTATTCTGAAGTCATGTTTTTATTTTAAGCTAATTATATTAATTCGGAAACAGCATGACCATTTTTTAAATTTGAATTTAGTTTTTTCGTCACTGGTTTTGCACCATCTTATAAACATGCTTGAATAATTCTAAGAAATATAATTAAATAGTTGTTGGAAAATAAAATAATTGGGTATTTGTTCGTTTTTTATAATGGTACAGACGCTGTGCCGGTAAAAATATTTCGATTCTCTTGAGTTGACTTGTCAGCAATATTTTCACACAGTTCGATTTATTCCAATTCCATCAATGGAACTAATCAATCTCTTCTTAAATCACTGTATATAATTTTTCTTCATTTCTCTAAAGTATCATTTCATGTACGATTTCTTCATATATAGTACAGGTACTGTATCGATAGATTTTTGAATTCTCTAGTTAATACAGCCCAAAATAGTTCCATAAAATTCCGATTTCTTCTTCTTCTCGATGAAGACTATGCATTTTATTTTTAGTAGTTTTATATACTCCAATGCATCACTTCATGTGTAATAGTTTCATATTTGGCACAGACTGTGTACTAGTAGAAAGTTTTACTCTTTTCATATATCCTAAATATTATTATGAAATCTTAATTTGTCCTTCCTCTCGGTAGAAACTAAGCCTTTTCTTTTGCAATTACATTGTTATTATTTTTTTCCATTATACAAAGCATCAACTCATGATAGTTTGATATGCGATACTAGTACTGTACTAATAGAAATTTATCGACTATCTTCAGTTCATGTATCCTAAATACTGCTACAAAATTTCGATTTCTTCTTCCTCTCGATGGAGGTACATTTTCTTTTGTAATTATACATTTTTTCATTTTTTAGCATAATAAACTGTGTCACTTCTTGTATAATAGTTTCATATGGGATACTCATACTGTACTAATAGAAATTTTTCGACTCTTTTTAATTGATACATCCTAAATACTACTACAAAATTTCGATTTCTTCTTCCTCACAATGCAGACTAAACATTTCCTTTTCTAAGTATACCATTCATAAACTTTCTTCCAAAATCTAATCTAATGTGTCTCTTCCTGCCTAATGTTTTCACTAGCAATACTGATGCAGTACTAGTAGAAATTTTTCGACTCTCTTAAGTTGATACATTTGAAATATTGCTACAATTTTTCTTTAATCATGATAGTAATTAATCTTCTCTCATCATATTTTGTAAAAAATTTCTTCCACATTCTTTGACCCAAAATCTGGGTCATTTTATATGCATACAATACGAGTTTTATTAGATACAATACTAATATTTTTTGGGCTCTTTTAAACTGATTCAAATTCATATCCCTCAATTCTGATTTCCCCTTCCTGTGAGTGAAATCAATCTTAGTCTCAAATTACGCTGTTGTCATTTTATCAGCAAAAAATGAAGAAAAAATAATTCAAATAAGGTAATCAGCTTTACCTTATATTCCCGGACCTCCACTATAGTTGAGTAATAATTTCATTTTCACACAAATAATCCATAATCTTGGAGACGAAACATTTATTATAACGTCACATACACAAAAAAAACACAAATAAACATTTAAAATCAAAAGCTTCTCAAAATTTAGCTTAGATTTCACCAGAAGACCATCTATTGATGCTTTCACTGACAGGTCTCGGTATCAACTGAGGTAAGGTGTCGCTGCTGTCGGATTCAAGGGTTCCAAGATGGGAGGTATTTGTGAAAACTGCATATAGTGTTCTTTTATCTTTCATGTGCTAGCAAGCCCATCCAACATACGTATATGATTTCATATACGTTTACTGATGCTAAACCGTTGGAGACTTTCCAGATAGTAGTAACCAGTTGAGACTAAATAATTTACAATTCCTTCATTATAATTTATATACTGCTTTATATATTTATTGTTACACAATTCCTGTTTTTCTCCTTCCACGTGAGTGTAATGAATCATTACATCAGTCGATCTTTTTTTTTTAGTACTTCAATGTGTACGAAGATTTCTTGAAAGTACAGATATTATTCCAGATTTTTTTTCCAATACGCGCAGGCTCAGTAAAAAACAGCATAATTAAACAATTTATTCTTCTTTTTAGGGAAACTATCCACATTGTCTCAGTCGCCTTCTAATAAACTAAATTACTTTGCATCTTCTTTTACACACTTTAGAGTTTTATCAACCATATAAAAACTATTGGTCATACTGTAACCTCAAAACTACCCCTAACTGCCTTGTCAATGCATCCGAGCTGACTTGAATGACCAGGCCACATCGACAATAAATTAGGTATTAAGATGATTTCAAAATGATACCGACAATAGTATAACCTATTCACCCACCACCCAAGACTAGACGCGATATCGACATGGTGGCAACTCTTCCAAAGACCTTTGTTATAACTCTGGAGAGACAAGAATCTATTTACTTGCCCTGCAACCACTCAACCTGAGATTTGAGGCACCTTCCTCCTCCAGTGGTATTAGATTGTATTATAAGTAATTTATTATAACAATAGTATACGATTTAAAAAATGCAAATGTTAATACTTACAGGAATGTTATTAGTAATGAACTAAAAGAATAAAATGCTCAATTTGTATAAAGCATTCAACTCGATTTTAAAGAATATAATTTTATAAAATTTGACATACGACTTGAAATACGATAAAAACTAGTTTTGACATTACATAGTATGTCTTAGATTACATAGTATTTATGATTTATTAATTCATGTGTACAATTCCTTCAGCTGTATTAGGTTATTTTTGAGAATTTTTATTTCTTAATCCCGAGGTTTCTTTTAACAAATAATCTTTTAGTTAACTATCTAATGTTTTTTTAAATAAATGACAATGTTGTTTTCTCCTAATGTTTTTTTTTAAATTTTTTGAGACATCTCATCTGACAGTTTGTTTTTTTTCCCTGGAAATCTAAGGAAGTGCATACATCACGAGTTGCAACAATTTCTGAAAATGGAAAGGAGGACTTTTGTGCATTTTTTATTCATGTTATGATAGGATATTTTGAGACTGTATCTTTTTTTTAATGGATAATTTTTTAAACATTAAGACTGATATCATTTCAAACATCAGCTATTATTTAATGCTTTGAGATCTATAAGTGATGAATCTGTCTAAAAATTTTAGACATCAAGTGACAAAGATAACTTTCAAGACTATTAAGATATTATTTGAATTTTATCAATTTCTATTACATATCACTGTAAAACAAAATGTAATAAAAATTATCTTCAAAGAACAACGTCTTCCAGAATTTCTTGTTTGAAAATTTAGAGATTAGTATAGATATTATTAGTTAATTCATGTTTGTTTTGGATCTTGATATGAACTTATAAAATCCTTAAGTATTTTTTCGAAACGAGATCTTAATTAAAGTAATAAAAATAAAATTTAAAAAATACTCTGGGAGTTCTAAAGCTCTTACTGTTATTTTGCTGTTGATGACATATAAAACTAAATAGCATGAAATTGAATATGAGTCTTTTAACTCTTTAATCTTTGTCTCTACTGATATTATTTAAACAAAATAAGTCATTCAGATTTCCAATAAATTTTCTTCAAAAACCTAGAATTAAAAGTATTTTTAAAGCAAAATTTATTGCTTCTGCAACCGCATTTATTATTTAACACCGCATTAGATATATGAGGTATTATATATCTAACCTGGTGTTAAATTAGAAAACTTTCAATAACATGAGTGGGTGTCTCACAAAGAAAAAAGGATTTAAAAGTTAATAAAGAAACAATTTTAGTAAATGCGATTGCAGGAAAAGATTTGTTCATGAATGAAATTTTAAAACCAATTTGATACAGATTTAAAATATTTATTTTGGATTTCAACGTTTACTTGAACTTAGAGATGATTAATTGGTTTTTTAACTTCTGTATAAGATGTTTCAAGCCCAAAATAATAGCAGACAAATATATTTACAAGAATGTCGGTGCAATTTCCATTTAATCACAGAAAACTTATGTCGACTGGCAAATTTTATATGTTTATGTATAATTCATGATCTTGTCTTATTAAAATATTTACAGCATTTGAAAGAAAATGTAATGATAATATTAATTTTCTTCAGTAGTAGGAGAATATCAAGTTTTTTGAAATAGAATGAAGATTTTAAAGTAAAGTAAAATCGCATTTATCAATGAATTGTGTGGTATGGAAATCATAGGTAATGTTAAATTGTCAGAAAATGAACCCACATCAACACGAGAGTTTTTGGGCGTTATTTATTTAAGGAAATCTGTTCATGCAAATTAATAAATAGTGAAATTGTGTTATAGCAAATTTAATGGTTTGCTTTTTATAAGGAGCAGCAAAAATGGTATCCTCAAAACTTGCTCGCATAGTTTTTATAAAGGTGTTATTTCATAGAACGCTTTGCATTATCGGTGTATTATTGTTACGAAATATTAGCAATAGGCGTGAATTTATCATTTTTATTGAATAGCTAGAGTTAATTAATGATTGATTCTTATGTTTAATAATATACGAACAACGAATTTATGTTACTTGTCCGCTGTATGGGCGTATGATGTCACCAATGTGAAGAAATTCGCCAAGTGAATAACGTGAATTTGACGAATTTGAATGTTGAATTTGACAAATTCGAGCATTGAATTTGACGTAATTATGCATTTTTGGTAACTTTTTGGCAATTTTTACTTCTTCTGAATAACAATTACTTTTTCATTGCACCATTATTACGGAAGAGCACTCAATTTATTTTTAGAGTTTTTTTCTAAAACCAATGAAAACCCAAATTTGACACAGAACGGCAAATGTACTTAAAAATTTATGTATGGAATTTGATATAATTAAGCCATTGCGTTTTTCAGTTTATTGCTTTCTTATGTTTCTAAAAGTACAGATCAACAAATGATAAACCCTTGTTAAATTTGACTCAAGACTTGATAGGAATCAAGAAGTCAATGTGTGTTCCTAATTTTATGCATCTAGCTTCCTTCGTTTTGAAACATTATTCGTAATTTTCTTCGTGATAACTTATATTCGGAAAACCAGACGTACACACATCTTCTGAACAGCTCTTGCTCAAAATTTAATGGTAGTTGACAAAAATTTAATGGTAGTGTTGTAACGACCATGTATCAAATTTCATCCACCTAGCTCAAAATGTTAAGTTAACCTTATTACAGTACATTATTGGTAAATGTGTTTTTCGATCTCAAAGAAATCTGCACCGTTGAGATTCATCAACATTTCAAAGTTGAAATTTTTCATGATTACAATATTTTTCTTTATGTGTGATTTGCATCACTTGCTTTAGTTGATTTTAAACCAGTCAGAATGTACAGTGTATTTATAAGCTGATATTCCTAGTAGAGATCATAGAAAAACATTAAAAATCATTTATAAATAGCGATATTCTTAACTTTATATTGCAATAAATTTCTTTCACAGAAATATGAAGTTTTTAATTTACACAATGTATCAATAATATTTTATTCAATATAATTGACTGAAGATCAAAATTTATATGAAATTTCAGATTAAATAGTTTTTTAGAAGTACATTTATCTATTCAAACAATAAAAAATATAAATCTTTTGCATATTCCAATAGAAAACGTATTCTTGTCTCGAAAAGTTTCAAAAAGCACTTATAGGTAGATGAATACATTGGGAATATGTACAATGCTCCTGATTTTTTGTACTAACTGTAAGCTCTTTGTGGCAATTCAAAATGATGTAATGCAACCATTTTTTTTTTAATATTTTTTGAACCTAAAAAGGAATTTTTCCCCATTGTTACCAAATTAAAATGTTAAAAAAATGCTATTTTCTTTCCATTTTAATGGGTATATATTAACAGCATGTGTGTTTTCCTCTCATTTTTCAACATTTTAATCCACACGTCTTGCATTGATTCTTTAACCACAACGAATTTTGAGCAGTAATACATTTGTCCAAAACCCCTATTTAGCAAGACTCCCTTAAAGGAAATGCGTTTGAAATGACACGCAGTCTTTTAATGCACTTAAGTTGTTTCTTACTCGAAAAGTCAGTATTTGTCAGTTGTACCTCAAATTAGCTTTTTGGCTAAAAGACATTTTATTTGCGAGTTTTCTCTGGGGGTTATACGGAGATTAATTGCCACTCTCCCGGCTGAATATTTTACTTCCTGCCGCAATGCAAATAGACACACTCCCTTGTCTAAATAAGCGAGGAGGTGATTCGGGCGACTAATAGTAATTAAATAAAACTTTCCCAGCATTTAACTCCCCGATGGAATCAATTTAATTGATGATATTAAACGAAATTCGGGGTTTAATTGTCGCATTTCTTCGGCAGGACGTAGTACTGATTTCATAAAGTCTGCAACCAAAAGTTTTAAGGTCTTGTTTGAAACTTTTAAAAGAAGAGAATGTGTTTTGTATTCGTTCATTTGCTAATTTGGCCCCCAAAAATTGATTGGTTGATGAAAATAAATAATTTAAAATTACTATGAAATTTAAATTGCTAATTTTAAGAATTCATTGTGCTTTTTAACTCTGCATTTGGATAAAAATTTTATGTACACATATTATATTTTAGATTTATTATACAAATCATAAAGATTTGATTTATATACGAAGACGTTATAGGGATACGATAGTTTTACTACGTTACAGGAATGCTATAGTTTTACTACGATGTTATAGAAATGCTATAGCTTTGCTATGACGTTTTTAGGAATACTATAGTTTTACTATTACGTTACCAGAACACGATACTTTTAGTACAGCGTTGTAGGAATGCTATACCTTACGTTACCTGGATACGATAGTTTTACTGCGACGTTACAGGAATGTTATAGCTTTACTATAAGGTTACCGGAATACGATAGCTATACTGCGATGTTACCGAATACGATACCTTGATTTATATACGAAGACGTTATAGGGATACGATAGTTTTACTACGTTATAGGAATGCTATAATTTTACTACGATGTTTTAGGAATGCTATAACTTTCCTACAACGTTAAAGGAATGTTATAGCTTTACTTCGAAGTTAAAGGAATGCTATAATTTTACTACGACGTTATAGGAATGCTATAGTTTTACTACGACGTTACCGGAATACGATACTTTTTCTACAGCGCTGTAGGAATGCTATATCTTACGTTACCGGAATACGATATTTTTACTACAGCGATATAGGAATGCTATATCTTACGGTACCGGAATACGATAGTTTTACTATGACGTTATAGGAATGCTATAGCATTACTGCGACGTTAACGGAATACGATATTTTTACTATGACGTTATAGGAATGATACTATGACATGAAGGACAAACCTTTTATTTGATATTTTTAGTGGGAGTGGTCTGCCCTAAACTTTTTTGCACACTCTTTAATAAATTTGTTATACCAGAGAAAGCCTAGCATGGCACTGGCATACAATAGTTAAGAAATATTAACTCTTTGTGACGATTTAGCATTTTTACTGAATCTATCAAGCATCTTTGGCAAATTATTGGCAATTAATTCTTGGCATGTTTTATTAGTATTCAGAAATCGTATTATGTTTTAGACATGTTTTTCTCGATAGATTGGAACAAAAATTTAAGAAAAACTCCACTTGTAATCTCAAATTCTCATACTAAATTTGATATATTTAAGTTTTAAAGTTTTTTTAATTATTTCATTTACTTATTTCTGAAATCCGGACGAGCAGACAGTCAACCTAGTGTTATATTTTCTCAAAATGTCAGAAGTCTACATAGATATTAAATCTGTGTACCAAATCTTATTTATGTAGTTCATTTCGTTTTGTAGTAATTGTGTTAACTTATAGTCGAACAGCCAGATAGGTGGACTTCCTCTGAATATATTTTATTCAAGCGCTCATAGAAATCTGAAAATTTGGTGAAAAGATAATATGCTAAATTTTAAATGTCTAGCTAAAATAGTTTTCGAGTTATTTTTGTAACAAACAGACAGATGGACGAACTTGTTCTAAAAATGTGCCTAAATCTCGAATTCGAATTTTTTGACAATTACTGTATTACCTCTATATTACATTTAGAAGAAAGTAAAAAAAGTGTAAATTATGCCAAAAAATTGCATTAATCTATTAATTTTAATATTATCTTACTAAGAAAGCTTAATTTTTACGTATATAGTTAAGAATTTTCAAAAATGGCTTTATTCTAGAAATTTGATTTTTTATTTAAATTTTTTAACAAGATTCTCCAAATTTAAAGCACGAGTTGTCATTATTTATTTCATATTCTTTTTAATAACAAAAATGTTTAGGCATACACAATTTTATATAAGCCTTTTAATCGAAGGCATTATGGTACTCTCCTATGATCAATTTAAACCTTTAAAAAATGTCTTTACAAAGCAACGACTTACGTTTAATTTTGTTGACAACTAATTATAATTACACTGTAATCTGCGAAAGACTCATTAAAGTATCTTTTTAATGAGATACTCTAATATGCCCAAATTTGTCTGATTAAAAAAATGCATTTAATGTAATCCTTTAAAGAAAAAAAGAAAAGAAAAAAGGGTCTTCCTAAAAATTCCGTTTGACACTCAATGCCTTGTTTCACATTCTAACCTCAACCAATTAAAAATTTCTTTGCTTTTAAGTCCGGTTAATCCGATTTAGGTTTTACTGTAGAACGTTAAACGCAAATGCGATTAATGACATTTGAAAGAGGGTGGCATAGATGAGTTTCAATATCGTGCTGGAACTATTTGAGACCCGTACAATCCCGCTGAAAGAACGTTTAACTTCGTTATCGAAGACGTTCCCGAAAATGGCATTTAATTAATAAGAATGATGCGTAAGAATCTAAAGGGCAGACGACTTCTTACGCTTTTTCGCGGTTCTAACGCAACCTATTCTTTCGGAGCTCCCCCCCACTTCCAAATTCGATTAATTACTCCAAGAAAGAAGACGGGGGATGATAGTGTAATCAATAATTTCTCTTTTAGTAATCTCCTGTACTAGATTCATGATTTTTTCCCAGCGTTTCCTCAATTTTTTTTTCTTTTTTTTCTTTTCTCTTCGTCATTTTTTTTTCTTCCCTCTTTGGCCCATTTTTTTTGTCCGTATCTTGATCTTGAACTTTTCGTCGGGATAATTCTTTGGATAATTTTTTTTCTGAGATCGTACGGAAGCGCACAAAGCGTATTATGCTAAGAAAAAAAATGCAAGAAGTTGTGAACTTCTTCATCCTTATTCTTAAAAAATTTTCTACAGAGTTAGGCAAAATAAATTGAGAGTATTCCTTTGAAATAGGGGGGGGGGGAGTTTTAACCAAGATGGATGCATTTATATGTGAAATCACAATTCATCTCCCAATTTCACTTTAAGTTTATCGTAGGTCACTTCCACATTAGCCAAATTTGTTACCATTAAGTTTTGTACGTTATCTAATTAACTTCAGACTGCCCTTGTTGAATTAAAGTATGGAATATCCTACAGAATAAAAAAAATCGACTTTTATCTCGGTAATGTGTAGTTTTTCCCTTAAAGACATGGATCTGCATCATATATTTAAAATCTCCTGTGTCTGTATGCAGCTATCTCTGCATACTGGTTTTTTTAATCAAAACTATGCAAACGTGTAGATTAATTTTTAAAAACATGGAGATGTAGATATGCACTATTTTTTAAAACCTCATGTATCATTATATAGTAACATTTTGCAAAGTGTTATTTTTAATTTTACTAAAACTATTTTATCACTTTCCAACGTCTATGATAATTTTTTTTCTGTGAAAAGGTTCGTTCTTAGAGTGATATCCGAGAAGAATTTCATTTCGTGGGATGTTACGAATTACGATAATTTATATAAAAGATAATAAAAATATATGGGAAAACAAGTTCCCTATTCAAACGAGGAGTGCATTGTTTGATCCAAAAATTACAAAGCTATCAAATTTGGTAGCTCCATACTAATAATATGTGAACATTACAGCATTGCATTTTGCGTAATAGGAATTAAATTGATTTCTATAAGTTATGCACTTTTTTCAAAAAATCTGCCAGTTTAAAAACACTTTGGTGGTAATAAAAATTAGTTTATACTTAACACACTGAATGGATATAATCTTTATGACTAATAAAAAGGAATGTGTGCGTATTTTCGCTCTCAACAACCAAATTCGGCATTTTAAAATATTGGAACAAGGGGGTAGGTGTACCATGGAGACATATTTTAAAAATTCAACATAAATTATAATTTTTCTTCTTAACAAGTTCTGAAAATATTATTATTGAAAAAAAAATTACATCGTTTCAAAATTTAAAAAAAAAAAAACTTTTTCAATATACAAATTTTAGAATCTTGTGAGTTTTTCCTAAATTTTATTAGTTTCTTAAATTTCTAAATATCTGAATTGGTAAGATTAATTTTTCTTTGCATTAATGTACCTTTCCACTATAACTGCCTTGCTTATACAGAAAGCAGATTTTTTTTTCATTTTATATTACTTTTTTTATTTATTTTTCTTTTAAATAATTGAAACCAAATTCATCTCAGATGAATAATGAATTTCTTAATGTTATGCAATGTTAAACATGCATTAATATTAATTAAATAGATAACTTGTTCCAAATAACAGGAATTCAAGAATATTTTACAAGCCAGGGCTAAGTTTTATCCCAGTTGATGCACCAATTTATAGAATCAATAATCTCATGAGTAAGTCGTATTACTGAACTCCAAAGCACACGGATAAACCACGTAAAACTGAATGATCAGACCACCGGTACAGCAACACTAGCGGGGACTGTAGTTGAGTCCTAATGGTCATCACCGGCCACAGTAAAACTCTCCCCAAGGGAGTACGTCCCATCATCGGTGGGCGCAATATTAGGTGGGGTACAGACCCCTGCCTATTATTGTACTCACAGAGTTGGCGAGATCTAACTACCATGCCGGAAGCATCTCTTAATTACGAGGTGGACCTCCCCCGTGGTATTATTCTTATGAGTAAAGCTGGTTTTACATTTTCTCAATATTAAATTTAAAACAAGTATTTCATTTCAATCGAATGTCTAATTTAAAACCAATGCTTTATTTCAAACGAGAATTAAAATCAATTGTTTCATTCAACAAATAAAATTGTATCTTAGATATCTGCTGTCCTATCTCCTCAACCTGATGCTTACAAATTTTTTCAACCTGGTACATTGTTAAATATACATTAAGATTGTCGAGATAAAGTATTCCAAAGAACAAGAAAAAAAAATTTCACAAACAGAAGCAATACTCCATCGTAGTTCATGTATCGATATACAGTCTGTATAATTTTATGTGTAAATTCGATTACAATTTGTTTCAATACTAAATTTAAAACTAAAAATTATTTCTAAATATTGAATAAAATAAAATAAAATATATATTATGCATCTGATCCCATATTTCCTGATCTTGTTTCATTGTTAAACAAATATTAACATAGTTGTATAGATAATATGTTCCAAAGAACAAGAATGAAAATTAATGTTCCAGAAACAGGAGAAAGTTTCATTATAGTTGGAAATTCGCAAAATGCTAATGCTAAATCTAAAACAAATCGTTCCATTTCCCTTCAAATAATTGAAACAATTAAAATTAATATATTTTGCATATTTCTTCAATCTGATGCATTGCTAATCAAAAATCAACTTTGATTGTTTAGATAAAAGTGTTCTAAAGTGCCAGAATTGAATTAATGTTTCAGAAACAGAAGCAAAGTTAAATCGTAATTTAAACTGTGCTATATGCTAATGCTAAATTTAAAATTAATAATTCTTTCCATTTCCTTTCTAACCACTTAAAAAATATATAATATATCTTAAATATCTGCTCCCATATTTCCCCATTCTGATGCAGTGTTAAATGGATACTAACATAGATTATATAAATAAAGATTTTCAAAGAACAAGAATGAAATTAATGTTTCACAGGCAGGAGTAATATTCCATTATAGTTGCAAACCCCTAAATTTAAAACTATTAATTCGTTCCCTTTCCTTTCAAATTATCGAAACAATTATAATATATCTGAGATATCTGCTCACCTAGTACTTTAACTTAATATATTATTAAACTGACATTATCTACATGCTAAAGTTTCCAGAGAACAAGAATGAAATTAATGTTTCACAAACAGGAGTAATATTCCATAATAGTTGGAAACTCCTAAATTTAAAACTATTAATTCGTTCCGTTTCCTTTCTAATTATAGAGACATTTATAATATATCTGAGATATCTGCTCACATAGTACTTTAACTTGATGTTTTATTAAACTGACATTATCTACATGCTAAAGTTTCCAAGGAACAAGAATGAAATTAATGTTTCACAAACAGGTGTACTATTCCATAATAGTTGGAAACTCCTAAATTTAAAACTATTAATTCGCTCCGTTTCCTTTCTAATTATCGAAACATTTATAATATATCTGAGATATCTGCTCACATAGTACTTTAACTTAATGTATTATTAAACTGACATTATCTGCATGCTAAAGTTTCCAAGGAACAAGAATGAAATTAATATTTCACAAACAGGAGTAATATTCCATAATAGTTGGAAACTCCTAAATTTAAAACTATTAATTCGTCCCGTTTCCTTTCAAATTATCGAAACAATTATAATATATCTGAGATATCTGCTCACATAGTACTTTAACTTGGTGTATTATTAAACTGACATTATCTATACAATATTTGCTAAAGTGTTCCAAAGAACAAGAATGAAATTAATGTTTCACAAACAGAAGCAATGTTCCATCGTAGTTGGAACTTTCCTAAAAGCTGATACTAAATTTAAAACAAATAATTCGTTCCATTTCCTTTCTAATTATCGAAACAAATAAAATATATCTCAGATATCTGCTCACATATTTCCTCGAACTCGATACAATGTCTCAATTTGCGCGCGCGTGTGTTGTGTTTGTCTTTCCATTTCTCCACGCTCATCCGAAGTGATAGTCCCACAAAGCCATACCCATCATCTTCGTCCCCGACGAGGCCGGAGTAATTACCGGTCAGCGGAGCGTGGACAATTGTCCCGGACAGATCCGAGGAATAACGAACCCTCGAGATCCCTCCAAGAATATAAAGAGAAGAAGGCAGAATGTGTAAATCTGATGTCTTTCTCGAAAGTAATGTCTTTGACACTCCAACGGCAGAAAATTATCTCTGCGCTGCATCGTTATACAGGAGAGGACCTCTGATCAGGTCTTGGAGGACTATGGGAAGTTTTCTTTTTTTTTTCTTTCTTTCTCCGTCCTTTTCTTCTTTATTCTTCTTCTTCGTCGACGTTGTAATTTTGTTTTTACTCTCTTCTTTCATTTTATTCGCTAACTTGTCTTATTGGCTTAGTTTCAAAGTTGAAGGGATGAAACTTTAGATATTTCATGCTTTTCTTGTTTTCATGTTATTCTAATGAGAGGGCTTTTTCGCGCTGGAGCAAAACTGAAACCTAGCTTAAAATCTCCGTAATTATGCGGTTTTATAGCAGATTGCTAATTATCTTATCAATTTAATAACAAAATCGAAAGGGCAAATTGGGTGGTATTTTTAATGATTTTGATGGGTTTTTGGATAATAAACATTAAAAAAATGTTTCAACAATTTAGTTTATCACCATGATCAAACACTGTAAGAGGTGAATTACGTGTTTATATATATATATATTCTTTTTATTAATTTATTTATGACTTAAATTCTTCTTTTGATTTATTTTAGAAATAAAATTGGAAATGCTTTAGATACTAGACTCGTATACACATCGAATCTGGCGGAACTGAGTTTGGAATCTAGAGTTCACAAATTTTAATATTTTTCTACCAGAAACATCTCTGCGTTCGTGAGAAGGAAAGTAAATTTTTTGGGCGTAAGTTGATTTAATATAATTTTTAAATTTTTAAATCATGGTAATAAATTTACAGTTTAAAAATTTTTTAATTCTGCTAAATTTTATTGGTGGAATTTGCAGTAGTTCGTCATTGAAATTTGTTCATAATTTGAAGTTTAAAACTAAAAAAAATTGTTTTAAAGGTGAAACATTTCATATTAAGCTTTTGGTATAGCCCAAATTAAAGTTGGCTTTTGTTAAATGCAAATATTATTTTATTAATTACTGATTTTATTATTTTTTTTTAATTAAATATTGAAAATGCTTTGTGATTTTCCAAATATTTCCGTATAATTTTATGTAATACTTTTCAGAATTGTTTCATTTTGCGATTTAATATTACAAAATGTCCCATGCTTTTATATATTATTCATTAAATTCAGTTTTGAAGTTCTTTCATCCTAGAGAGGAAAATATTTATTGAAATTATTGCGGATTAGCATTAATTATATGTTGTTAATCATTATTTTTTTCCCTTTTAATGCTCATCAAATGGGTAAATCATACAATGAAAATTTTTTGGCCCTCCAGTAGCAAAAGATTATCTTACTTTAATAGTATTGTTACTTTATTGTTGTTTTTCTATATACCATATCATTTTCTATATAGCTTGGAGCAATGGAACTATAGGGATTCGATGAAACAAAAAATCTTCTTCGTTTTACAGCAATAGTAGCAAATTTCGCTACTATTGCTGTAAAACGTGACCATGCTTTGACCGTGCTGTCACATGACCATGTTTCAAAATTATAAAGGCAGCATAGTAGAGCACTGATAAATTCAATTAATGAAAAAAGCTCTAAACAATTTTATGAGCAACTATGCCTACTGTTTTGGTTTGCATTTTAATATCTTTAAATTCAATTTTAATTTTAAGGAATTTTTGAATTTAAATCTTATTTCATTTTTATTTAAATTTAATTTAAATGAATTTAAAATTTAATATTTTATTTAATTTTACAGCTCTAAAGCTGTAATTCTTCTTTATTTCAATTCAATTAAAAAGAAAAGAGCGATTGAAAATTACCAGCATCAAAATTTATGCATAATTTATATTACATTATCTTATGCTAAATAAATCGATTTTTTGCACCCGCTAGCTTTCAGTTGTTTCTGCTAATAAAAGTTTGATTTCATTGATTGTGAGTTTTAGGTTCCTAACCCAATCCCACTAATGATTCGAGGTGTATACGAATCTAGTATCCATTAAATTCGATGGAAAAATATTAATAACAATAATGGGAAAATATTTGCGTTTCACAATTAAATGAATTGTTATAAATTGCGGTACAGTAAATTGTAAAAATTAATCAAAATAGAAAATATATACTTCAGTTATTTGTATCATTGAAAAATTTTTGAACTGCCTGATGACTTAAAAATAATTTTCTGCAGTAATATATTTTTCGCAAATTGTGGTGAAGATACGTCAAAATGTCGACTAATTTCTAATCTTTAATTAACTGAAACTTTAAATTTTAAAAAATAATCAAAACTGATATGTACATTTTCACTTTTCAAATTATAGACACTGGACTTTTTTAGTAAAACTGCCTGACCTATAAAGTGCCAACATATGCATTCATCTTTATTATAATTATAAATTTATTTAGGCAAACAGAGATTAATAAACACAATTTTTGCACCACTAATTCAATGATTTTAGTGTGAATACAGCATTTTTAATAGTCTATAATCAATGGTTTGTTTGTATGCAATCTGGGTTAATATTTTTCTTATAGATGATTTTTATTAAACCATGATATTTTTTCTGTCTTCTTGCAGAAGTAAATTGGTTGGCCAATGGGACTGGCATATAAAGTGTTAGCATACTTATTCATTTTTTATTATTAGTGGAGATTTCTTTTGGCAAACGAACATTAATAAACAGCATTTTTTACAATGAATTCATTCCATTTTGATATTAATACAGCCTTTTTTATAATCTATAAATTAATTATTGGCATTTAAAAAAGAAAATTTAACCTGCAGAAAAATATTGAATACTAAATATTTAACATTGCCGAAAAATCAATTAAATGGCGATCTCGGATCTAAAGGTCAAGACAGTATAAATCCTTTCTAAATTTTACTGATTTTTACATTTTAGCAAACATACGCACTAAGCTTTATTATTCTTAGACATTTATTTATACAAATAAGGATCAATAAACACCATTTTTTACCAGAAATTCTATATTTAGTTTAAATACAGCATTTTTTAATTAAAAGTTAGTTAATTTTAAATCTGGGTTAATACTTTTCTCACAGAGGATTCTTACTAAACCCTAATATTTTTTTCTGTTTTCTTTCAGTTATAAATTGGTATATGCATTCATATGGTAAGCTATCCAAAAGAGCGCTTAAATTGAAGGTAAAGTACTTAAGAAAGCCATTAATTTAGCTTACTGAACCGAAAAAAATAGAAGGACATGACGCAGTATCATCATTACCTACATATACAGAAAAAAAATCGCGTAATGACTTGCAGAAATATTTTATCCATACAAAAAAAACCCTAACCAAACATTTCTTTGACATATAAAAAAGAAAGCTTTATCCTGCAGAAAAATATTGAATGCTAAATATTTAACATCGCCGAAACTTCAATTTAAAATCTTTAATGGCGATCTCAGATCGAAAGGTCAAGACAGTATAAATCTTTTCTAAATTTTCATAATTTTTCCATTCCCGCAAAAGTTTATTTTTTTTCAGAGAAATAGAAAGGTGAATAAGTACTTTTCCTTACGCTCTGTTTTGCTCGGTTTATTTATTCGATGGTTAAACCCTTTACCGGTAAAGTTACCAAATAGCATTATTCCACCTTCTAATGTTTAAAAAAAATAATAGAATATAAACTCCGTTGTATAGCAAGGTAACAAAAAAATAAATAATAATAAATTGAAAGAAATAAACGAAGTCACCAGCAACAAACTGATGACAATATAAATAATATAGCCACAAAGAGATACCACAGAACAAACCGTTTTCGTAATTTAGAGAATATTGAAAGTCATTTATTTTGAAGAACAGGCAAAAGGCGGGGACGATGTCGATTCCAGCATTTCATGTATATAGACTGAAAATCGGAAAGGGGGAGGTAAAAAGGGGAGAAATGTTGGTAAAAAAATACACAGCACAAACGGAAAAGTTTAATTTTTTCCCCCTTTCTCTTTTCTCTATCATGCAATGCTGAATGAAAACGATTTGTGAAAAAGAAGTCGGATTTTTACTTCTTCTTATTTAAAAGCATCCTTTCCTTTCTTGAAAAAAATAAATAAAAAGCAAAAATGAGACGAAAGAGTTCCAAGTCTTAAAAAATTATTTCTTTTGGAAAAAGAAGATTTTAAAATGGTAAAAATTGATGCAACTAGAGAGAAAGATATATACTTCAGGAATGTGTAACGGATCATTGAAATAGAATTGATAAAAATGTTATGATGACTGATATAGTAAGACGGAAAAATGGGTTTTCATTTATTTTCTAAAAGAAAAATAGTTATTATTTTTAGAATAGACATTTCTTTTATGATAAATCCAGATAAATTTGTGCCATTGGTACCTCATTTATGCGTTCTTCATTATTTCCAATTTAAGATAATTCTTTTTTTTTTCATGAAAATATTGCCATATTATGAAATTAATTAAGTCAAATTTTGCAAAATTTTCTCTTCGGAAATTGGCCAATCGATTTCCATCTTAGTGCATCATATATAAAGTGTGAATTTTTGTTTATATCATTTACACTCGTATTTTATCTGCTACATTTTATATATACTATTATATATATGTCTAGTTATAAGATATCGTGTTATTAAAGTTTAGTTATTTGAATCGACTTTATTTTATAGTAAACGTGGTATTTGAGATAAATTCAGATATATTTGAACCATTGAATCAGATATATTGGTATACCACTTTGATATATTTGAACCATTGAATCAGATATATTTGTATACCACTTTGATATATTTGAACAATTGAATCAGATATATTGGTATACCACTTTGATATATTTGAACCATTGAATCAGATATATCGGTATACCACTTTCATATATTTAAACCATTGAATCAGATATATTTCTAAACCCCTTTGATGTATTTGAACCATTGAATCAGATATATTGGTATACCACTTTGATATATTTGAACAATTGAATCAGATATATTGGTATACCACTTTGATATATTTGAACCATTGAATCAGATATATTGGTATACCACTTTGATATATTTGAACCATTGAATCAGATATATTTCTAAACCACTTTGATATATTTGAACCATTGAGTCATTCAGAATAATTTGAACTATTTTATTGGAACCCCAATTATACGTCATTCCTTACTTTCTATTTTACATAATTGATATTTTTTTCCATGAAAATGCTACCATAGCATGAAAAGAATTAAATTATATTTTGGAAAATTTCACCTATAATTATCCAATTAATTTCCATCTTAGTGCATAAATTATACAGTGTGAATTTTTGTTTCTATTATCTAAACCCATATTTCATTAGTTTTATTATAGATAGGTTCTTATAAGATATCGTGTTACTTAAATTTAGTTATTTGAATTCATATTATTTATCTAATTCAGATTAAAACTTGTAGTTCATTATAGATATTTCAAAAAATTAAAACTCATGTCTTAGTCTGGCTGTCTGCACATCTGAATAAATACAATAACATTTATTTTTCTTTTATTATTCTGGAATCAGCTGCTTTTGTTGATATTTATTGCAGGATTTCAAAATTCAATGAATGAATTCCTAAAATTGTTTTTCCAAAAAAAAAAAAAAATAGTGGGGATGTAATTAAATGCAATATAAAAAATCAAATGCCTATGACTTTTTAAAAGTTTTACTCCATAGAAAAGTGATGAGAAAAAGAGTTTTTCTTCTCGGAAGCTTTATTAAGAATATTTTACTTTACTAATGGTAATTTTCATTATTTACTGGAATAACCACATTTTTTTTTTAAATTCGAAGCAGTGTAATACTTTTATGCAAGGCATGGTAGATTCAAGATTTTATTGCAATTTTTATCTGTAAGGCCAGATTAAGTCCTGTAGAAGCCTTTAGGCAATATAAAATTCTGCAGTTTTTTTCCGTGCGTAAACCAAAAAAAAAAACGAAAAATACACCATTTTTATCGATTTTCATTCAAGCAATATGTAAACCAATTTTAATTTACATATATAATGGCAAACTGAAATAATAAAATATTTTAGGAGGCAGTCCAGAAAATTAATTTCAATATCATGCGTATAAAAAAAAATTAAAAATCTTTTGATGGAATTTTAATACACTTTTGATATATATATATATATATATATATGCACCATGTTTATTTGATTATAAATATTTAAATAAAATATTTACCAGGGTTATTAACTTGTAAATTAGTCAATCGATCGAAAAAATTTGCAAGCAATTTTGAAACGATTAACAGATCCGAAGAATATTTTTAAATAATACTAGATTCCTATTAAATATATTCTAGAAAATAAATATGTTAAATATGACCTCAGTAAATCAAATGAAAGCACATTAAATATCTCAAAATTACTGTAAAATTTCTGTAGTAATCAAAGTTTAAAAAAATGACATGGACTCTAAGCAGTCACTTCTTTTTTTTTCTCGTATACATAGTATAGTAGAGAAAATATATTAATTGTCAAAAAATTTAAAGTCGAGATTTTGACACATCTTTACGGTTTAAACCTCCTTGAAGTCAAAAATGAACTGAGCCAGATGGTTGAAATTCGGTATATGGTTTTTACACCAAATTTGTAGATCTATATTAAATTTTGAGTAAAATTCATTCAGAATAAACTTTTAGCTAAGAACTGGACAAATTATATTCGGTATCAAGGGTTTAACATCTGAAGTGTAAACACCAATCAGATTTTAGGTAAATTCAACAAAGAATCTGTTGGTCTGTACTTTTAGAAATATGTAAGCGTGATAACTGAAACACGAAATAACTTAAATATATCAAATTTGGTGAGAGATTTTGTGACTACAACTGTAGTTTTGTGTTATTTTTTTCAATTGAATATGAAAAACATTTTAAAGCTCAAACTCGATTTTCTGGTGCTATTAATTGCATGCCAGGAATCAACAGCTGAAATACTCACCGAGGGTTAAAGGACAAATTTAATTAAAAATGCTTAATTCGTGCTATAGGTTAATCTTTTATAAATATTATACGCTAATGTCATGCAAGGCGTTATCTAGAACAACATTTTTATTAAAGAGTTTACTAGAAGGTTTTTGGGAGACCACTCTCATTGGTTGAATTGTTGAATTCACATGAAGCAAAATATATATTTTTGGGCTCTTTTAAAATCCTATTCGATACATTTAAACTTATCATTATGTAAATTATGTAAGTAAATTAAAATAAATCATATAAATTTTTAGCAGGATGAGTTTTTATGCTTTTTACAAAATAAAGTAAAAGCTTGTTTATATTAAACCAATACAAACAATATTTGTTCGAAATTTCGGAAATATGGTGTATGAAGGAAAATCTCCATATTTCAGCTTCACCATATTTGACTGTCAATTTGGGGAATCCATACTAGAATGTTCATTTGCGAATGCTATATTGTAACATATCTAGATTCTCCAATCAAGCTAATTAATAAGGATTACCAATGCTTTATTCCGGTAAATCGCGTAAACCCGGATAATCTACATTATCATCGGATGGCTAAAATCTACAGCTTTACAAACTCTGTTCACCAAATCTGTGTTATAATTTGGATTACTGGCATACAAACATCCTATCTTCATTCAAATCCAAATTACTATTGATGATCATTTTCAGAGAATAATAATACTGCATAGTTCATTGATAATGCCGAAATGTACTCCAATTCTAGTTTATATGGGCAAATGTTACTTTCCGTAATCATGGCCAAATGGATAACGAAATTTGCTGATTTTTTTTTTTTATTTTTACTACTCAATTTATACCCAAAATAGTAGGATGGCTATAAAATAACTGATTGTTTTTGGGTTCCTGCACCTAAAACTTCCGAACCAAGTGAGCTTAAACACCATTTACTGTCTGTGGAAACACTGAATGATAAAGTCAGCAAAAAGAAAAGCTTGTAAACGGAAAAGCTCATCATCAGCGGATTAGGCTACCCCTATGTCAGCGCCCACCGCTGTCGTGGCATAGGGATAGTGTGTCTTCTACGTTATCTGGGCGTCCCGAGTTCAAGTACCGGTTTAGGGCATGGTTGTTATTCTACCCTTTTCTCCCCCGGTAGAAAAGGGTTATGCAAGCTAATATGAAGCAGGGAAGTAGTCAAGTTTTACTCTTTGCCCTAGTTGGTGCTACTGAAAATACAAGGGATGCTAATTTAGGCTTAAATCAGTGACAGCATTCTGTCAGCTGGCTTGTAATGTGCCATAAGAAACAACAACAACAAGGCGGAAATATGACTTTTTGGCACTGACGCTTTAATATTGATTAATAGAAAAACAATCTTCTATAGACTTTATATATTAATTCTTTCATTATTTTTTTTTTCTTCATCGTTTGAATTTTAATCACATTTGCATAACCTATAGTTCATTTCAGGTCATTCAGTATAATTACTGACAAGTTTTCAGTTATTATTAGTGGCTTTCCTTTCATAAATAATCCACAGTGGCCTCATAGCAAGATATCAGATTTGGTTTAGAGGGTTTCAAGCTCGAAACTTTGGTTCACTATCTGTTCTTTGTGTATGAGAGCCAGGCGATGACTAACTGCCAGGCTATGATGGATATCAGTTTAAATATTAATCTCATCATCTCAGCTTCAGAATTGTTAGATCCATCCCTCTATAGTCCTAGTACTGTTTACAAACGAGATGTTGATATAACTGACCAAATCCGTTCGTTAATTTCAGTTGCCGAAAACTCAGAATAAGGAAAACTATTTCAAGATAAATTTGCATACAGATTTAGCTATTACTTCTTTAGCAGTAAAAAACTAACTAAAAAAGGTATTTATAAAATTCAGATAAGATTTTTAACTAAAAAATTCATAATGGAACGTTTTCTTAATTGATTTTGAACCAAAATCTTAGATACTAACGATTTTCATTCCATTATCAATTAAATTATTGATTATATTTATAAATAATAATAAATGGCTTTAGAAAAAAATAGTAATTTAATTCCAATACAGCTTTTTTCTTAATGATATATTTTTTAAAAGTATTTTAAATATATTGAGCAACATTTCTTTTCGTTGTGTTTGTAGCCGCATTCACATTCGAACTCTTTTCAATTATATTCAACTATTTTTTACGCACTCTTTGACGCTGTCACAACTAACACAGTCAATTTTAACAACAATTTAACAACAACGTAATGCAGTCAATTTTAAAAAGGAAATAAGAATAGTCGAATCAAGTAAAAATGTCAGCAAGCAAGAAATAGAGATTCGATTCTTCCTTACATTCATTTAGTTATAATCACTTATTTATTAACTGAAATTATTAATTTAAATATTTATTTATGAAAATTATCTTTGTATTTGCTAAATTATGTGTTTTCTAATTACTTTGTTACGAAATTTTAATATAAATATTAATTTTTACTGCAAAATGTGGCATAAAAATTGTGGTTTTCTTATGTATAATTCATTTAATTCGACTTTTTATATTAATCTGATTTTTGCTGTCATTCTTCTAACTTCGAATTATTCAAGCTCTACAGCAAACGAAGTCACAATTCTATAACCTAATCAACGCGACCTTCATCAAGGAATTTGAAACACAAAGAATAAAAAGGGTAGAATAAAAAGAATAAAATTTTGGTATTTATATACATATATTATTAAATTATATGTTTTATGTATTAGCTTTTAAATATACATATATTCTTACTGTCAATAACGACTACGAGGAAATGTTCCCAAAAGAAATATCGATTCACTACATATTGTACTCAACTTGTCAAATCTTTTTTAATCTTTCATGTGCGACATGTTTCTTCATTTATATATATATATATATATATGCAAAGTAAATACAAAAAAGTTCCAGAACTGTGTTTCTTGCAATTTTCTGAAAACAGGTTTAAAGTGCTTTTCTAAAAACTTTTTATTAATAAGGGGGAAATATAGCCATTTTCATGCATCACATATGTCAGGTTTGCTGCTTGGGTGGCAGAGTGTATTGCCTTTAATTCATATTATTATTATATTAAATCAGAAGTAAACTGCATTTTTAACTGAATTTCTAAAAAGAACTCACTGAAAAAATATATTATCCTATATTTAGTGTTTGTGAAAGCAAAGTGCACTTAAAATGCATTGTAATTCTGTTTATGACGTATTTGAGTTTTTTCAAAATTTCTTTCTTTCTTTCTTTTTCTTAGTAATCTCAACACATACTGAATTATTTCAGAGTTTGGACTATACGCATAAAGACAATTAAGCAATAATTGTATAATTAAGTAAAAATGAAAAATCAGAAGAGTATAAGAAAAAATTTGGGAGAACCAGTCCCAATGGTTTTCAAATAGAGTAATATAGATTGCAGCTATGTTTCAATAAATACTTTTGTATGTATATGTTACGTTTGGGAAAACTTTTTTTTAAATAATACTCTTTCGTAATTTTTTATATGTTTATATTTTGGTGATGTGTAATTACAAAAATTGTTTGTATTTTTAGAAAATTTTTAAAAAAATCTTACTTTTGTATGATTTTTATCCATAGAAAACTTGTTTAAAATCATGATCTTTTGTAATTTTTATTGTGTCTATATTTTATAGGGTGTCGTTATCATTTTATTTTCCTTTGGAAAACTAAAAAAATCATAAAATACAAAAATCATACTTTTGTATCATTGTTATATTTGGGAAACTTTTTAAATCATATTCTTGCATGATTTTTAACTTCCGAAAGCAAAAACAATTTTGGTAATTACACTTAATCAAATTATAGACAAATTCTTTAATTCTCTATTTTAAAAAACTAATGACAAAAGTTCAAAAACCGCGAAAAATTGCAGTAAATTTCATCAAAATAAAGGATCTTGTATCTGAAATAAGCGAAATTCTTAAGGCTATTTAAGACTATGTATTTAAGAAACCCTTCTTTTAATAACTATTAGAAACAGTTCGCATTTTAACATATATTTAGTATGCTAACACTTAGCTATTTTTCATATTTTAATAACATTAAGAATTTATATATATAGATATATATACAAATATATATAATCTTTATTTAGTTGTTCCTTTAACATTTATATATCAGAAAAAATAAAGAAAATATTAAAATTCTTTATAGTTAATCATTATTAGCTTACGATTTTTCTCATGAGCAAATATGTTTAATTATAATTCAAATAATTATCATATTAATGAAAAAGTACAATTTTAGTTATTATTTAATAATATTTGTAAAGTAGAGGTAAAAAATAATAAATAATTAATGAATAATTAATACTCTAATGTATTATTCAAACTAATTTCCTAGAGTTTAATTAGTGAATTTAATTGTTTAACATAGACACATACTGCAACCCTAATATTTCATGATTCAGAAAATTATTATTTCTTAAAACTTTATTAATCTGCCAATTGGAATAGTAACATTTAATAATATTTAACATTTAATAAACCTATCTAGAGGTCATAAGCAATTGCCTAGCTGAAAATCTGCCTCTTTAACCCTTTATAAGGCCATTTTTTTCTATACATAGTATATTAAGATATTTTTAGGATTGAGATTGTCTTGAGTAAAGTGATTCATTTACTTTACTAGATAAATTTTATTTGGTTAATTAATAATCAAGAGACTCTATTTTGTATGAGAGAAAGAACTGAACTATCTAAATTCCTGTATGTTTGAAAAATTTGTCAGAATTTGTCAAACTATATAATTTTATAGAAAGATTGATGTATTCAGTGGAATTAATCCTTCTCTTGGCCCTAGAAAGGATTAAACTTATAAAGCCTATGCCCAGTTAAGGTTAGTTAAACAATTGATAATCGATTCTTTAATTCGTCTATTGAAGCATTGATGATTTTGTAACGCTGCTAAATATTTAAACATAGCAATTTTAGTTATTTTAGTTAGTTTTAGTTAGTTTAGCAAAGTTGTTATTTAGTTGTTTGAAATTGTCATTTTTTGGTAGTACCTTTGTAAATTGAAGCATTCAAAAGTAACCCCAAAGTCCAAAAATTGACGTTTGGGTCCCGAATAAATCACTATGCTCAATTTTTAACGAACACATAATAAAAAAAGAGATATAAAAAGTGGCAACCTTCCAAAAAACCATGATCCTTTGCGGCAGAATTCTAGAATTGCAAAATTTGATTTTAAAAAATTAAGAATTCCCATAAAAAATGCTAAACGCTTGACCTAGAATTCAACTATATACCGCTAACACTTATCGCACTTTTCACGTTTTAACGTTACTCAGAATAAAACACCAAGCTTTCAAGTCTTCAGCTATAAGGTAAAACCACTGCTTGTCAAAACGGGCAAGGATATCTGCTTCTGTTCACAAGTTAACAACTGAAATTACTCGCTTCATTCTGACCGTTTTGTTCGTCGGCTAACCGGCTTAGGGGATGAACCTATTATTTGTTCTGCCATAACACTTAGTGTCAACAATAAATATAAAAAGAGAGGTCAAGGAAAAAATTCAAAAATTCGTATTTCTTTTGCTTTATTTCTAACACTTAGAATAAGATTAATGAGTGTTTTCTACTCAATGCAACTAAGTGTTACAGTTTAAGAGAGAGAGAAAAAAAATGGTGACGTATTCTCATTATAGATCTTTTTTTTTCTTTTTTATTTAATGGGATGTATTTTATGGAATAAACTGTACGTTTTCGTATAATTAGATTTTCGTAGTTGAAGAAAAGTTTGGTTTGGTTTGGAGGGAACAAAATGGTTAAAAAAAATAATAATCGTGCTTTTATGAAATTAAAATGCAATCGGAATAAATTAGAATGCTTTGTATTCTAGATTTTGGGAATGAAAGAGAAAAAAAGCATTAAGGAGGCAATAACTAAAAGAATGAAATAAATGGTTCGGCTATATTGCATCATGGGATGGGTAATTAATTAATACCAAATTTCGTCAAAAATTTGAGTATTTTTTGGTAATTAATTATTCCCCATAATATTTCAGCCAAAATAAATATGACTTTGTACAAAATTTCATTTGTTTGCGTTCATAATTAATATTTCTTTAATTTCATTTGAAAATGACAGTAATATTTCTTCTGCATTTATTATGATAGAAATCCTTTTAGAATACAGCAAAATTGAAAAAGCATAGATTCCTTCGAAGTATAAATTATTCAAATTTTCGACTAATACAGAAATTTTAAAATGTATAATTTGTGTCATTTTTTGGATTAATATCAGTATTGCTTGAAAAAAAAATTGAATAACATATATATGCAGAAAAAATTATATTAAATATGTAGTGAAAATGATTGATTGTTAATTGTTTATTTCATTGGCTAATTACTTATATAGTTTTCTTTGCTATAATATGACATTTTCTATGTATTTAATTAATATTTGGTAATTCGATAAATTTTATTAATATTCAGAAAAATGTTTGAAAATCATTGATGAATTTTCAAATATTGTTTTTTAATATTTATATCAACTATAACTTTCTAACCCTTTTTAACTAAGTTTGTAAGGGTTATCTAAGCCATTTACTTTATTTTTGATAGATATTTGAATTATTTTTTCATTACATTAAATTTCACAAAGATATTTTTATGAGTATTTTATAACTGGTTTCCTTAAAATCAGTGCCAACTTTTACTGAATTATGAAATTTATATCTTTATACAGAAAATAAATGCAAATTGTTCGTAAAACGTAATGTGCAAAAATTAAAACTTAAAAATCTATCTAGTATTAGAGTGCGATTTCCTTTCATGATTAAATAAATTGATGGTAATTTGAAACTACTAAGGATGCATAAATGATATCTAAACAAAAATAATTTATTTATTGCTGATTATTTATTATGAAGCGATATCTGCAGTTCATTTCTTCTTCAAGACTGCAGTTTTTTTCTGGTTGTTAAATGATCATTATTAAATGCATTCAGTAAATATTGTATTGATATTTGAAAAAAAAAAACTTAAAAAACGTGAATTTTATGGTATCTGTATGCAAAAATGTATTGCTCATGCAATTTTTTAAAAAAAGTCTGAATTAACAAATCAAAATTTAAAATGTTATTTCACCTTGAATGTTAAGAGCGAACATTTTTTTTAAATCTCCACATTGGTAAAACCATGTTATTGAATAGCTTGATGGAACATTAATTTTATTCATTTTAATACGAAATTTCTCATATACACTGGTGGAAAAAAAATCCCAACACTAGGAAGGAGCTGTGCTAGATAAACGAAATTTGGTAGGCGTGTATATACATCTGAAAGATGACATCGATTCAAATTTTGAGCTACGCGCGTAAGTGTGGCGCTAGTAGCGACACTATGAACATGCAAATGAGGTTTGCTTTAAATAAGCGCTGTAAGATTCGTGATCGTTATTTACAGTTGAGATTTGACGTAGTGGGTTAATGATAGTCAAGGATGCCTCTGAAAAGACGAAGAAGCCATTATCAACAGCTCACTGAGTTTGAACGAGGTCGTGTTGTAGGGCTAAGAGAAGGTGGGTTTTCTTTCCGCGATATTGTTGAAAGACTTGGCAGGAATGTATCCACTGTGCATGAGTATAGGCGGCAGTGTTCAAGGTAAGGTACTCTCTCCAGGTTCCGGGCGGCCACGTGGTACTACTGAGAGGGAAAACCGTCGTATTCGGCGTATGGCTGTGGCTCATCGTACTGCGTCTGCAGCAGAAATTCGAGCTGCAGTTGGCAGCACAGTGACACAACGAACTGTTACAAATCGGTTACTTCAAGGACAGCTCCGAGCAGACGCCCTGTACAGTGCATTCCACTGACTCCAAACCACTACCGTTTGTGACGTGAATGGTGTCAAGCTAGAGCTCATTGGAGGATGGAGTGGAGATCTGTTGTGTTTTCTTATGAAAGCCGGCTCTGCCTTGGTCGCAGTGATAGCCGTTTGTTGGTTAAAAGGAGGCCAGGTGAACGCCTGCTAGTGACCTGTCTGAGGCCTAGACACACAGGGCCTACTCCTGGAGTTATGGTTTGGGGAGCAATTTCGTATGACAGCAGGAGCACTCTCGTGGTTATCCCACTCACCCTGACTGAAAATTTGTACATCAGTCTAGTGATACAACCCGTTGTGCTGCCATTCATGAACAGCATTCAAGGGAGTGTTTTCCAACAGGATAACGCTCGCCCTTATACCGCTGTTGTAACCCAACATGCTCAACAGAATGTCGACATGTTGCCTTGGCCTGGTAGATCACCAGATCTTTCTCCAATCGAGCACGTATGGGACATCATTGGACGACAACGTCATCCACAACCAGCATTAACCGTCCCTGCATTGACAGCCCAAGTGCAACAGGCATGGAACTCCATCCCACAAACTGATATCCGACACCTGTACGACAGAATGCATGCACGTTTGCATGCTTGCATTCAAAATTCTGGCGGTTACACCGGTTACTAATGTACCAACATTTCACATTTGAAATGGCTCTTCTCGCCAATGGCTCTACCTGTGATCTTGAAACTTTAATCAATTAAATATGTTACCTAGACAAATGTATTTCTAAAATTTCATTACTGTACAATAATTGTTTCTTGGTGTTGTGATTTTTTTTTTCATCAGTGTATTTAAAAATGTTATTGTAGATTGTATATAAGGTTAATTTATTAAATTTATTAAAATTAGAATAAAGGCTTTGTAATAAAATTTGAAATCGTCAAAGATGTAATAAAGCTTGATATTAAAAATATTGAGTAATCAATTTTTGGGACAGATACTTTGGGGGAACCCAAAATTACTTGTTTGATCTTTTTTAATTAACTTACATTTTAGTAAATTTTTGGGCTTTGAAGTCTAACAGTGATGGATATGTTAATTTGAAGTGTATGTTTGTTTATACATATAAAATGATCTGATTTATAAAGAGAGAAAGAGGCATTTAACCAAAATAAATTTTAATATCATTGATTTATCATGGCAATTATTGTCATTTATAAATTTTAAATTTAAAAAGATATTGCTTCTTTAAATAAACAAAATAATATTGTAATTGCATTTTTGAAACAAATTTTTGTTTTAAGTTGTTGCAACAATTAAATGTAAACAATATAGCAAATGAAATATACTGACATCTAAAAATCCCTTTTACAATTCTCATCAAAAGGAAAAAAAATAGTTCAATTGAGAATCGGCCATTAAAGTTTTTATATATGAATGGATTTATAGCAATTTGAAAATCAAAGAAAATCCATGAAATATTCCATTGAAACGGTAAAAGCGACGATCAAGGTAATGACAGTTGAATCATCCGGAACTTAATAAAGGTTATTAATTTTTCCTCTCGATATATCTAGACCGCTTTTCATGGATACGTTTGAGGTAAAGCCTTCCGACACCAATAAACCAGACGTTGTTTGAAGCTACAGAATGGCAACGCGAGATGCACAAACGAACACATCAACAATTCTATTTAGTTTCAGATCATTTAGAGTAACCATTAAAGTACGGGGTGGAATCTTTTCTCTTTGTCATTTGGCAACAGAAACCTGTTCTGGTCAGTTTTTTATGCCATTTTAGCTAACTAAGCGGCTTTTTCTTTGGAGTCGATCGAACCCATGAACATCACGTCCGTTGCCGGGTTAATTGAAAGTGATACGCTGCAATAAAAGTGTTTTTGATTTAGGACCATAGGAAAAAAAGTCATAGGATTCCCAATCCAACTTTTTTTCTCCCTAAGTTAATTGTAGCTTTTCTTACCATTTTTTGCACTCGCGCTGCCTCTCTATAACGCTTATTAAGGAGTGGGGCCTTGAAAGAAAATATAAACTACAAAATTAGTCAGCATTGTGTGTTCTTATAATTGGCAAGAACCGCCGAATTATAGAGCACCATTTCAATTTATTTCGTTTCTTCTGTTGTTGTTTTTTTTATGCCGCCAGATGTTTTTACTATAGATGAATATTGTGTGAGATTTGTTTGATTATAAATTGTCGATTATTTTTAATCTTTCAGGTAGTCATTTTTTGCAATTTGATTTTACACGGTCGATTAAATACCTTCTGGAGTAAAGGATTAAATTTAAAAGAATGGAGTACAATCTGATATTTTGTGCATTATTCTAATCATGCTCTAAAAGTAAGCTATGGTTAATAAGGATAACAATTCACTGTTTATGTATTAGAAATTTATAACAATCCTTTTTTTAAGATAACACTAATATAATAATTGTAAATTAACGATCCCGTTGAACTTTGCTTATATGCTAACGGCAAAATATATTCTTAAACAACTGTGCCTGGAAGTTCCAAAAGGATATTTTGTTACATCAAACCATTTTTATATATTTGAGAATTAAATATTTAAAATTAAAAGAATGTTGAATATTTCGACATTTCGTAGATTATTCTAATCATGCTAGAGAAATGAGCAATGATTAATAAATAATCAATTAAAAATTCATAATAACCATTTTTTCTAAATACCATAACATAGTAATTGTAAATTTAGACATCAATGGTCTCATTCGATTTCGGTTTTATGCCAACGAATAAGTATAAAGAGAAAAAATTGTGCCATAAATCACCAAAAGCTGTTTTGTCCCAACATATATTTAAAAAAAAACTTGATTAATGATCTAAAATTAAAAGAATGGAAAATAATTCAATTCTTTGCACACTATTCTAATCTCGATACAGAATTAAGCAATGGCTCGTTAATATTCAATGTTAATGTTCAACATATTAGAAATTCAAAATTATCACCATATCAAATAATGCGGTGTAATGATGGTAAATTTGTCTGATGTTAATGAGCCACTTGAACTTCTCTTTTTGGATATCAGATTAAAATAGATCATTAAACAATTCTGACTGAAATATCCGGAAGAATATTTTGTCAGAACATATATTTTCTAAAAACCTGGAGGAAAAAGAAGTGATAAAAATGAAGAAAATGATATTTTGTTCATTATTCCAGTCAGGCATCAAAAGTAAGCATTGGACAATTCTGATAGCTGTTCAGGTTATATCCATCTAGTCAGTGCAAATACAGCAATTGTAAATGTGTCTGATTTTGACAATCGCCCTATCAGAGGCAAAATATTTTATTTATTAGGCCACAAAGCTCAAAAATGACATTTAATCATAATAAGGTTTCAGCTATTTTGCAACTGATTAATTATAAGTTTTTTTCAATTAGATTAAAATTTTGCTTTATAGCAGAATTGGATCTTTTTGGATAAGATGATTTTGATTCTCTGAAGACAAAAATTAGGAACTGATTCTTAAATTAATATATCTGATATTACAATAGCCAGAGATAGCTTAACCTTCTTGATTTCATTGTGAAGTATACACTTATGTATCGGACTTCATTTGATATCGGATTTTCAATCTGCAAAACTTTAATATTAAAGTGGAAACTCGTTAACCAGCTAATAAATATGTTGTCCTATTTTTCAAAGATTGTTTTAATTTTTAACAATGAAACGTTTATTTTCTTCAAAAATTTCAATCGATGCTGTTTATTCACTTCAGAAATATGACAGTATTAGATTATTCGGAGCTTCTCTTGAAAAACGAAACAATAACTGTGTTTCTACACAGTTATTGTTATAGCTATATCTGGTCTACAAGAATACTATGGGTATGTAACAAATGAAAATTTTTATTATGCGCTAACTATTAAAATATACTTTTATGTAATGACTCTGTTAAAGATCATACGCCTGCATGAAAATGCGCGTTTCTTTCCGGTTTAATATGCCTATCAGTAACTTTTCATTTTAGAAAGATTTTATACAATGAATATGTTAAAAATCATAAGCTTGCTTGAAAATGGTCGTTCTTTCTTGATTATTATTATTTTTTGTGGTGACTCATACACAAAAGAAATAGTCTATTAGTACACCTATTATATAATTCGATGGAAAAATAAAGCAACAATTGTGTGCCTTACCATCTGGTCTACAAAAGTACTATAACCTCCTCAACTTCCCTTTTCAAATCATACTCAATGCTTCACTAATCATTACTCAAATTTTGGAACATCCGTTAGAAAACTTTTATTATGCGCTAACTATTAAAATATACTTTTATGTAACGACTCTATTGAAGATCATATGCTTACTTGAAAACAGTGTGTTCTTTCTTGATTAATATACAGTATCCTTTGATGAGCGAAGGTTTCATTCAACCTAATAATAGCCCCCTCAACTTCCTTTTTCACATCATATCCAATGCTTTACTACTCATTACACAAATTTTGGGACATATTTTAGAAAACTTTTATTATGCGCTAACTATCAAAATATACTTTTATGTAACGACTCTATTAAAAATAATACGCTTGCATGAAAGTGTGCATTCTTTCTTGATTAATATACCTATCAGTATCTTTTAATGAACGAAGGTTACATGCTTCATATAATAACCTCCTCAACTTCCCTTTTCAAATCATACTCAATGCTTCACTAATCATTACTCAATATTTAACCTCAATACCGACGTTTAATGAAGCAAGACCGGTGGAAACGGAGAAGTATGCCCAAAAAACACTCACCAGAAAAATTATCTCCAAAACATAATAATGACGGAGAAGTCCGCCGAAGGGTAAAAAAATGAGAGCTATGCCTTGTTATACACTGTCATTAATTAGAGGAAGAGAAAGCAGAAAAATATGAAATTGTGTTGCAGCAAGCTATCCTCATATTTCTGTAGTCCTACAAAAATGACCTTAGGAAATGTTTACAGCAATTTTATTTTTTCAACACGGATTCTTTCCGCTTTTTTTTAATAAGTGTTTCTTCGTAGAAACATTGTTGAATTAATAAAGAATAATTAAAATAAATAAACAGGGTTTTTTTTTGGAGAGCATTTAAAATAATGTAGATGAAATTATCCTGCGTTTGAAAAATTAATTAAAATGCTCAAAACTTGTTGTTCCAGCTTAAAGACAGAGTGAATGGAGTATTTATTTATAAGAGAAAGAAAATTTGCTTTTTTCTTTTTCTTCTTTTCACTGTATCCGTACTCCTTAAATTTGTAATTATTCGAAAAGAAAATTATATTCTTCGTTTTTGTGTTCTTTTTTTTTAATATTTAAGAATGGATTGAAATTAATTAATCGGTCGCATTTTGCTAAGATTATTTTTTTTATTTGGGTTTTATATTTACGGAGTCCATCAACATAATTTGTTTTTCAATCATACGGTTTCGCTAAGAGAGAAATCAATTAAGTTTCAGTTTTCGCAAAATATAATTTGGATTGAATTCTTCATCTGGATGGAAACTGATACAATTTTTTTTAAGAGAAAAAAAGATTTAATGGAGAAAATTGATTAGTCATCCGTTTCGTCATTGACCAACCAAAATGATAAAGCGACTGTAAGGATGATTAGTATCAGAAATGTTATAATGGTGTTGTTTAGATGGAGTCAAAAGCATATTAATAAAAATTGTCTTTTAAAAAAATATGTTCCATTTTATTTTAATTAAAAAATAAGATTTTATCTCGAAGGAATCTTGAGTTATGGAAAAAAGACAAAATTGAAACAACATGTATCGCTGATCTTAGTAAATATTCATTCCTTTTCAGTAATGAAGTAAAAGAAATATGTTTTAGGTAGATTCCTATAGGAAGACTATCTATTGCATGGTTCTTATGACTAACTTTCGAGAAAATTTCTTCAATTATTTAGCGATCATGGTCCCTAGAAGCAAAAACCACTCTCTGAACTAAAATGTACATATAACGTTTTACCCATCCTATCTTGTGAACAAGATAATTAGAGAAATTTAGTTTGGATTTTAACTGGTTTAGAATATGTTATTAAAAATGTAAAATTCTCGGACAAGTTCGTAAATTGACAATCTAGCTCAAAGGAAGGTGTAGAGTGTCTTCCATGCCTTTCCCTAGGGGTAAAACGTCTTCCACGTTATCTGGGTGTCCCGGGTTGGAGTCCTGGTTCGAGGATGGTTGTTCTTTCAGTGAGATGCGTGAAAGAGCTCCATCCACTGTAAAAAGTTATATTGCAAGCGAGTGTGTGAGTGTCGTTTTCATATGAGCTAGAAGTAAGATTTCTGCCCTCGGTTGCTACTGCATAAACTCGAATTAAATCGATGATTTCGTCAGCTTCCCTTGTGGCGCCATAAGTAACATCTTGTGAACACAATAATTGAGTAATTTTGTTTGAGTTTTAATTAGCTTGGAATATATTCTTAGATACGAAAAACTCAAGCGAATTCGTAAATGGCCCATCTAACTCAAAGGATTTAGAAAATTGTGTATGGGGAGAGATGAAATTTTCATTTCGCTGTAACTTTTTTAATATCGAAAATAGAAAAATAAATTCAGTGATAAAATAAATTATCTCCTCATCAAGACGAACAACTGTTGCATTTAAAGTTTTGAATTCCTCCTAAAATTCATTTGCTCTCTCAGTTGGTGAAGTACGAAATTTCGGAAAATTTGTACTAGCTCATTTGATCTCGATTCAAAATTATGAGTTTTTGAAAAATAGTCCCCGGAGTCGTTTCAAAACAGGCCATAAATATAATGCAATACTTAATACTGTATATTTATACTTATACATTATACCAGAGATTCTCAACCTGTGGGGAACTCCCCCTTATGGGATCGGGAGCACATTAGAGGGGGGCAATTATATCCTAGAGAAAATATTATTTTAAAAATTTATTATCCGACAGAATGGAAAACACACGCAATCTCATAGAAAACAAAATACATTTCGACATATTTTATAATTTATTAAAGTAAAACAACTTACTAAATTGAAAAATGGGCCACGAATACTGAAAGGTTGTAAAACGTTGCGCTACGTTATCAATAAATACCCAATACGAACTATTTGTTTTAAATCTTAAATTTAAACAATTTTTTTTATTGTTCTCTATTAAAAGAGTCCCGATAATATGTCCTTAAAATTTTGTTACTGATGCAATTGTGTTAGATAATTTCTGTAATGCTAGATATTTATTAATATAAGTAAATATATCATATCTCATTAAATTAACAATTCGTTGAAACATTTTTAAAATTATTAAAATTTAATTTTTATTAAAATTATTAAAAAATGATTTTTAAAAAACAGGGTGTATTTTACTTTACATTTATATGTTATCGTGTAAGTCATGAATCACAAAAATAGAAACAATCATTAAAAAGAATTCAAAAACTTTTACTTCACGTTTCTGAAAAATCATAATCTTCGGGTGAGTAATATTTTTTGTATCTACCATTTGTATCGAGAATCAAAATAAAAAAGAACATAAAGTAAAAGTGGTGTTTGTTAAAATTTACACATCTCTTACACTCATTGAACCTGAAAAGTACATTTTTACTCCAATTTCACACCGGAAAACTCGTTTAATTTCCAAGCATACAATCAAAAACAGAAAATAAAAAAGGGTGAGGTGATTTTCTTTGCTTTTTATTATTAAATTTTAAATTTTTGATATACTTAGTTTGGAATATTTTCCATAGATAGATATCGAGAAGGGATATTTTATAATTTTTTGTTCTTTCACAAATTGGTACTCTTATTATTGGTACTCTGCTTATTGTGATAAGTTTAGTGCCCAAATTTTGTAACTTATTTATTGTTTTATCGCTTAAACTCAAAGATTCGTTTATAAGATAAAAAATTATTTTTTGTCGTCCTATTCACGTAACGTCTAAACAGACATCATATCATATGATAAATTCAGTTGGAGGCGTATGTTAGCATTGAACTACTTCAATTCAGAGTAACGTACTTTACGTCATGTTATGACATCATCATCTTTTCACGTTAAACAAGATAATTACAGATATTTCAAATATTAAATTGGGCTGACTTTAGCCATATAGCACTTGAACATGGATTCACTCCTTTTTCCTAAAATATATTAATCTTTTCTCTATATTGTCGTTTTTCATTAAAGAGAAAATAATTAACACATTCGCAATTGTGAGCATGCTTCGACCCTTATGGTTGCGTTCTGTTTGGAGATGGATGCTCCGTCAAGCTCATTTTTCCTTCTACCAGTTACATCAAACATGCTCTAAAATCTTTAGCTAACCTTTTTCGGTCAGGAGAACCTCTTGGCAAGTTCTGTGTTTCTTCTTCTGCACCGTATAGGAAGAGACTCCCAATAAGTATTTCATTAAATAAATCTCTTAAGCAATTCGATATGTTGCATTGTTAATGGAGATCAAAAAATTAACATAAGCCCTATGGTGAGGGTGACAATATTATTTTCCTTTAGCGTCTTTTTCGAAGGTGGTGAGCTTCTAGGAGCTCTTTCCCTTCACTCACGTACGTAATACTTCCTGATAGATAGTTAAATATATCTATTAAGCGTCTCGATACTTCGCACCAAAATGCCACTTTTCAAAATAAATTAAATTACTCATTCAAAAGTCTCTCAAAAGTGCAGTTTTCACAACGGAAATTAAAACACAGGACTCAAATGGACAGTACAGATTTCTGATTCTACAATGCTTGTTAACATGTTTAAACATGTCAAACAGGTGTTCATAATGTAATTTATCAATTTTTCTCCTTTAAAGTTTGTAATTTCATTTTCCTTTAAGTTCAACTCATAGTCACCAATGTTTAAGTATTCTTGTTCCCTCCATCCAGTTATTACACCACAAATTGAATACACTCGTGTAGGATTTGAAAAAGATGGAATTTTTTCTACAGATTCCTGAATGGTTTGTCACTTCTCCCTTTCTTTTAACATTTTTTTCTTTCTTTTTTTTTCCCTTCCATCTTGTGTTCGTCTAACTGGTTAGATAACTTAGTGTTATAGGCACCGTGGCACAGGATGACGTTATGTCAATGATGAGCAAGGAATTAATATATTCCTTATAACGATGTGCCTGTACTCTTTTACTTTTGCATCATTTTTGAAGATGGAGAGGGTCTCTGCAAGCTCATTTTCCTTTCCACCAGTTACCTCAAATATCCTAAGTAATCTTTGTTGGACATTTTTCGAGATGGATAGCATCTGGCCTGTACCACATTTCTTCATTCATATACGCAGTATTTTCCAATACATTAACTTTTGTTGAGCTATTCTTAGAGATGGAGAATGTGGCCATTTGCGTTATTTTCTTCAACCAAATATGCCGAGCATTTCAATAAATAATTAACTAAGCGACTTTTTAAGAACTTTGAGCATCTTGAAAAACTCTACTTTCCTTAACTCATGCACGCATTTCTTGCCGATAAATAATTAAATCAATAAATCTAGTAATATAGATTGATTTATATGGAAATGCACTGTCATTAATGTGCAAAAAATCAGCATATTTATCCGAAATCATTTTAGTTGGAGATCGAAAAACCCTTAGTATGCTTCATTTTTTTCAAATATATCTAGCGTCTCAATAAATAAGCAATTCTTTTAAGTATTTTGATAAGCTACATAGATTCGTCAATGGCATATAAAGTGTTAAAATGATCACTATGCTGAACGTGCCCGATGCTTCTTTGCTACACTTTCCTAAAAGATATAAAAGGTTTGAAACTCTCTTTTTTACTTTTATCAGATACATATCGGACCCTGATACATCGTGAAGTATAAGTTACCACTGTTATTTCAAAAATTTATTTGGATTTCATTTTAGGAATACGGGAAACCGGATTGTGTGAATATTTCTACAGCAATATTTTTAAATCTTCCATTAAAATCTTCACATTTATGAACACGAAAAAAAAAAATAGATAAAAAAGCGCATTAAAACCAAAAAACCGTAAACGTCTTTCATCTAATCTCCACCCATTACCGGCCGCGTAACACTCTTTATGCTTTAATTTCAGTCGATCACGAATTGAAACTCATTTAGTTTTGGTTCGAAGTTCAACTCACAATCGAATGGAGGGGTGGAAAAGAAATAGAACTTCCCCTTTCTCCTCTATTCTCATCAACCGTTCTTTAATTTTTTCTCTTAATCTTGCTTCACTTTTTAAGCGTGGATGATGCTGATGAAAGGAAACAAAATTTAACGAACACTCCTTTTGACGAAGATACTAGAGGGAGAGGGGTGGTTAAAAGGAGGGAAAGGGAATGCTCGAGTGTAGGAGGAAAAGGGAGGAAAGCAAAAGCGCAAGCAGGATAATGTATCATTAATTTTTTTTCACTTGCTCATTTAAATGTATTGATTGTCATTAAGTCGGTTGCAAACTTGCTGCCCCTTATTCCTGATATAAACCAGATGATAATGATGTTATCGTTCGTAGCAGTATGGTAACGATATATATAAAATAACGGAAAAATAAAGATAAAAAAAATATTAAATCAAAAAAATCTTTAGCAATACTATCTGCAGTGTTGTGCTTGCCCCATTAAAAAAAATCTGCAGCAGCATTCTTATTAAAATCTCCTTCGCTACATTATTATTATCCTTATTATTATTATCATCATGATGATTGCTTGCTTTGTAGTATTTTGTTTTATTATTATTTTTTATTTTGCGATCATTATTTGCACCGGCTTTTCAGTTGGAATGTTAAATTTAAGGGAATTTATTGGTGCCCTTTTGGTAACAAGAGAAGTGCTTCATTGTAGTTTGCTGCAATTTAAAAGCAAAAGATACTCTTTAGTATTAAGATTTAGCGAGCAATCCATTAGTAAAGACTTCATTTCTGTTTCTTTTTTTTTTCTTTTGTATTGGAATCACTTACTTGAAATTAAATTTGATATTTTATCCTGACTGCTATTAATTAAGCAAAACGGAATGTTTATCTCCATCATGAATCTGTGTATTGTTATTATTATTTTTTATTGTTGTTGTAAATGACGTTCAATTATATTTTGTGTGTTGAGAATCGGTAATAAGAGGAAAAGTATTTTATGAAGAAATTGCAGGGAAATGGGAAGTGCTGTTTTCTTTTTTGTGTGTGTGATGGAATTTCAATTGATTAAAAAAAATTGATCTTTTAGCTTTGCGAAATAAGGCAGTATATTGATTTTTAAAATGCTTCATGGAAGATTTTCCATTTTTAACAACGTTTCCATTTTTAACAACGTTTATGATATCAATATATTTGAAGTGCAGTCAATTCTTGCAATCATGATTTATATCAAATGTGTCGCGACGTTTTAGTTTTTGACAGGTATTGTATATATCCTGTAAGAGAAAAAATGATGTAAAATCAAGCATAGAATAGGATAATATATATCTAATAGTTAAATTATTTGATAGTGCAAATTATTCGCTCAGTAAAGTTTTGAAAAAATATGTTATTTGTTTTTCCAGTGACTTATTTAGATATTAAAGTAGACCGAGTTGCATAACTAGATATGGTAGATAACTAATAGATATGTGGATATTAAACTGCAAACTTTGAATTATATAATCAGGTATGATAGTTAACACAATAATATGTGAGATGGAAATCTGGCATTGATTCACTTGTTCCAAACACTGGTTATAGGATATTAAATTAATAATTCAGCAAGATTCCAGAGACAATTTGTCGATATGTCCACCTGATCTTCAGTAGTAAAATATTCTTCTCTTTATCTGATTTTCGAAAAAAAATAATCCTGATATGTGCCAATACGCTAAAAGGAATGATACAGCTGATTACAGTTAATGCAAGGCTGTTTTCTATGGATTCAAAGTTTTAAAATTTCTGGCCCAATTAAGAAAATTGTCATTTATGGTTCATGAATTGTTTTGATCTGTTTTTTTTTTTGCTTAGTTTTTTAATTAATTTATATTTCAAATAATAGTTGTATATATAAAGGCGTTTAAAAAAGGATTTGTATCCAACGTTGGATGAAATTTTGTTAGATGAGAATATCTGAAGGATTCTTGATGTGGTGGCCGGCCTGTTATTTGCTATGGGTAAATATATACGCGTTCTCCTCGGGTTTTTGAGGGGATAGAGTTTGAATACTAGTACTTCGCATGCCTAAATGTGTCTTACGTCCCGGTAGGGCGTAATTGTATGGAGCGGTCTTATTGGCCTTCCTACGGGGTTTCTTAGTAGGCTGCAGTTTGAAACATTATTTTCTTAATCCCTTTCTATATATTATGAGCTGGTATATACAACTAATTTTTTATAAAGACAAAAAATAAATATTTACTTTAAATTATTCCAAATGAGTGTACCTAACATTTGCCAAGCTTCCCAGGATACTAAAGTTGTTACATTTGTCATGTGATTCTGGTGTCAACATGATTAGGTTTCATTCCTTGTGAACTTACCTATCATGAATTTAAATGGATAATTAAATCAGTATCCCCATTATATCTGTATTTTAAGATCTTCTCCATCCGGAGAATATGGAATTGCAATAGAATTGAGTCTCGTGACATCGCAATAATAGATATAATTGCTCACATCAAATAAAAAAGAAATTACACATTATCCGAAATTGAAGAATGAGTACAGATCCTGTTGTCGAAAATTGTTTATATGATTGAGTTTTTAATAGAAAATGAATAATGTTTTTTTTTTCAGATGATACAATGCTGAAGCTAAATAGAACTATCATAAAAAATATTTTAGAGTTTTTATTTTGACAATCCTGAGTTATTAGAAGTACAGGCAAGATTAAAATTATGGACGAAAATTCGAAGGTAAGTTTTTATGAGCTTCTTTTATTTTTTAAGTTTTTTCAGAGTAAAACATTTTTTCTTTAATCATAGTGTTTGTCAATTGCCATAAAGAATAATAGGCAATATAAAAGCAACTTTTCGATCGAGATTTTCTATGAAATTATGCTTGTAGTTTAACGCATGTATATTCACAATAAAAATTGCTGTTACTGTTTTTCTCTGACACAAATAATCATCATTTTTCCGAAAAATGACAGAGGAAACTTTAATTCGATTTTGTTACAGTCTTGCAACTTAGGTGCACAAATTCACAGAATATTTTAAACTACAATTTTCTATCATTAATTTTAAAAATTAATATAATTAAGAAGATTAACAAAACCATTAGAACTAAGAAAAGGAAATTTCACCACTTTTGCAGCTTTAAAGTAGCCACATTATATATATATATATATATACATATTCTTCCAAAAAAATGTCTAATAAAATCAAATTTGAGACCGAAAAATATTACTCAGTTCAGAAATTTCTTTTGGGTCCTATCGAAATCTCTCATTTGAAAAACATTTTTTGCAATTCAAAGCATTTTTTATTCTTAACCTTTTATACATTTTTATACATCAGATAACAGTAGAACAAAATCTCAAAGTACTCTATTAAAACCAAGGTCTTCATGAAGAAATAGCAAATAGCAGAGATCTATTGTTCCTTTTAACCCTGTGTAAAATCTGCTTTTCATATCTATCCTACTTAATAACACATATTACTATCATACATGCTATACCATCTTTTACTTGCTGATATTATAAAAGAACCGTTTAGAGGAAGTTTCCGTTGGCTCTCTATTCGGGAGTGATGAAAACAATATAAGCGGGAAAGGCTCTTATATACATAGAACCGAATGCAAAAATACGAATTCATTGGTGGGAAATTTGCGGGTTATTTTCTTTGCCAAACATTGACCAAGCTCTCTCATTTTCACTCCAAAACAAAAGTTTCGCTTTTCTTTTTTCACAAATGCCTCATTTGTCACAATATATTTATGGAAAAAAGATAACCAAACCTAAACTTGTTATTTTTATGTTTCAGAGATAAGCTTTCGAAATTCAAATTTGTTTTAAAATATCTTTTTTGACCCTCAGTGAAGTTGAAAATGTCCTCAATAACAGTATAAATGGATAATAAAAAGAGATTCAAACTTAGATTATTTTCTCGGCGCACCATCCAGGCAAGCCGATCCTAATTTGTAATTTAATTTAAAATAAAGTGGATAGATTGCATTTTCTTTTAGGGATACTTGAAGCTGCTCATGAGACGGAGTTTTGTCTCAAATAAATAAGGCAGATTACCTTCATGAAAGAATATACGAGAAAGCTTATCCCAAGAACAATTTGCTTAGTATTGGCATAAAATAGTTACAAAAAATTAACATTTGACGTGAATGTCGCAGTATTACCAAATCTATTGTGTAGGCTGGCGAATTACCTGATCCTTAATTTTGGCATTTGGTTGATAACATCCGAAAAAAGAATTAGCGATTTGGATGCGATTTTCCCAACCGAGTAAAACTAAAATTTGACAAACAGACAAAAGAAATCTACACATGTAGCTACAAAAATCCCATTCAAAATTTAATATATTGAATTCATTGTGTTCTTGAGTAATCACTTTTATATGTTTTTGGAAATATGGATCAATAAACGGTCAACCCTTTATTGAATTTGTTTCAGACCTTGATGGAGGTCTACACAATAGATATTTAATATAGATATATATCGAATTTTATCCACCTAACTGCCTTCGTTTAATAGTTATAGTGTTTAGTAACCTTCCAACAGCTGAATAGACGGAGTTCCTCTATGCTGATTTTGTTCAAAATTGGACAGAAATCTACAAATTTAATATAAAGTCCGTCTGCCAAATTAATAGATCAAAGCGATTTTGAGTCTTTCATGTTACAGACACATAGAAAGACGGATGCTTCCCAAAAAAATGTACGAAAAATCAAAAAGAAAGAAAAAAACTCCTTCACCAACCATCCTGACCCCAGCAAATAATAAATTTTTTAATAGTTTAGAAAACTCTAAACATTTATTGCAAAATGATCAAAAAGGAGAGAAAAAATTCAAAATCATCACCCATTTCGTAATCCTCAGGCATGTCTGGAAAACACCTTTGACTATCTTATGATTAAAATATATAGCTCAATGTTTTCAGAAATATCACCAAATACACAACAATTAAGAAGTTCCAATTATCGAAACACAGAAATGCAAGGCAAATGCACGATCCATAGTACAACCATGTAAAATCTTCAACTATAAATATTCGGTATGTAAATTAGCAAAGACTTGATAAAGTTTTATATATTGATGTATGCTCCAAATTAAAGTAAAAAAGGAATCCACCATTTTTTTAAAAAATGAATTGGCATAGTTTTAAAGAAAAAGAATGTTTTCGATTTTAAATGTGTTCTTGTTACGAATATATATAGCAACGTAATCCTAGAATGTTTCGAAATCCCATTTTGTTTGCCACAGAAACTGGAGAATAAAAATCAGACAGAAACAAAATCTTTTGAATAATAATAATAATGAAATTTCTTTGACTTTTACGACATAATATAAATCATTAGTGCATTACGGATTACACAACTGAATCGGAGCATCAAATACAAATTCAAATATCCACCATTAACAAAAAAATAATATTTTTTTAGTGTCAAATACAAAAACCGGAAATGTCAAGTGAGGCTAAAACTCATAATAATGAAGAATCGTCTGCCCAGAGCAAATTAGCGGTTGAGGAGTGTTTTCTTGAGTTTCGGTAATCCCGATGTATTCTCCCTCCCTCTTTTTTTCTCTGGAAAAATTTTTCCATGTTTAACATTCATGATGAACGAAAAAATGCAAATCCTTGCTTGAAATATTCATGAGTAGCGCATGAATTTTTTCACCCTCCCCCTTTTCTAACACATCCCGAATTTCAGATAACTTATCCGACAGCGTGAAATTTATGCATAACTGGGATATCTTTTTTTATTATTTTTATTATTACTTTTATTATTTTTCATTTTTCGGTATTATGCTCGGAATCAATGTATAAAGTATAATAGCGGTAGAAGTTTAATTAGCAAGGCTTTAATGAAGGGAGGGTTTTCACAACAATAGCTTATCAACGAGCAGTATCCATTTATTTTGAAGAGAAAATGTCGTATCCCTTATTCAATACTGCGCGGAAAATGCTTGTGGTTTTAGTTTTCCATAACATTGTGGTATGGCTATCGATTGAATAAAATGATTAGTCTCTGCACAATTTTTAGTCGGTTATGGCCAACAATTTCGTGATTCTTTAAAAAGGTGATAAATTACAGGTTTTGGGAAAATTGAAGTAAGTCTTTTTTCATTATTTTATGTATTATTTTATTATTTTTTTTCGATGTTTCTGAAATTATAATGAAGTCTAAAATTAATTCCTTCTCGTGGAAAAGTTTGATGAAATAATTCGTGGATTGATGAAAATTCTCAACAGCCATTTTTAATTAAACTGTGAGATTAGTATTCGGTCCATAAAAAACGGGGTCGTTTCAAAAAGTATGTGATTTTGTGGAAGAGATTCTTGTTAAAGGATTTAAAGCTTAATATCTCATTTGTTTTAAATGGATTTTTTTGTGGGTGTGGGTGTGATTTTCAAGAAATATCGAAAAGGTGGAAGATTTTGCTTTCTCTGTGTTTCATTTAGATAAAAATATATACATATATATATTTAAAATATCCTAAGCAATTTCCACAGATGCTACGTATTTGCAGTTTATAAAATAAATAATGAAATCATATCCTGGATTAGAATGTCTTGTTAGAAAAGGCATTTCATAAAAGAAAATATATAAAATTATAGATTTTCTTTCATAAAATGTATTATCTTGCACGACATAACTTCGACTTAACTGTCCTAAACTGTTAAAATGAGCTCAGAAGAGGGTTATTATTTTCATCATTATGTTTTAACAATATCAGTACTGAATTCCTTTTAAGAAATGAATTTTTTCACCATTTATTTAGAAGTATTCATTCTCCTGCAGTTTATTTATTATATTAAAGTCTTTTTAGGCTAAGGTGGTATAAGATTAATTTCGTTAAATTTTGTAAAAGATGTATAATTTTTGAACTTCTTCAACCTTTTCACACTAATGGAAGGACAATTGATTCCGATATCAGATTCCACTTGCGTTAGACCTATTACATCAACGTACGATTCAGATAATCAGTTTCAATCAGATTTCTAAACTTTAACCTTTTGAGGTCAAAGTTAAGGTCTCACCAACATTTTTTTTTTTTTTTTTTTTTTTTTTTTTTACATAAACAAGTGAAGATACGTTACCTGTTACAACAACATAGTTATTTAGGCTAGAAATGTTAAGGTGATTAAACCATAGCAACAAGGAACGCAGGTCTTGCGTTAATATTTTGAACACATTTTCAGTTTTATTTATGTTATTTTAAACTGCTGTATTGTGATAAATAGAAGGAAGAAATCTATTGTTTCAATAGGGGGTGACCTTGAAATACAATTAACACTGCTGCTCTATTCTGGTCTATATAACCTGAAAAAAAATTTAAACCTTCGTAAAAACTTATAATACAGGGATATTTTCATGAAGATGATATATTTGGTAAATAATATAAATATGTATTCCTGAAGGGATTTTTCACATTTCGAAGGAATATTTTCCAATTTATACCTAATGTATCATTTGGGTCAGTATGACCCAATGAAAAAAAAAATCATTTTTTTAATCATACATATTCTTTTTTGTTTGGAATAATTCAAATGAAAGGAGTAACAATAATTTCTATAATTCATCAGTTTTGGAAACTTCTTTCTTGAAGTATGTGTGTGGTTATATGACAAGAGAGCGCGTGCTAGGTCCAAAAGTACTATTGACAAGGGTCTAAATTATTTGTTCTTATAACAACGCTCCTTTTTTCCTACTGAGTTTTACTTTCTTATATACTGCAGATGAGTTCTGTTCGTGAATGTGAGAGAAAAATTGATGAATTCAATAAATTTGAGTCACACTGTCATAGCTAGACTAATAGTAGCTTCTGACAGGGAAGAAGTATCCAGGTATAAAAATCATATAAGTGATGAAATTGATAATGAAAGTTCTAACAATGGTTTTGATAAAAATATTCAACAAATGAACTATAAGGAGGACAGTATTCAGTCCAAAAATTGGGAAATAAAGTAGAAGTTGAATCCGCTACCACAATCTTTAATCCAAAGTTGCTAATATTACAAAAACTACTCCAGAGGTCATAAGATATATAATGGAAAGGATAACAAATATAAAAAGTGCATTTGAGATAGTATTAAATTCTACAATTGAAAATGAAATTAAAAAATGGCTAATATTAAAGAAGAAAAAGATCATCGAAGAAAGTGGAAACCAATCAAATGTATATATTGGATTATTATTGTTAGCTGGTGTTTATGATTGGCAGAAATGCATTTCGTGTTCCGGAAACATTTTGCACCGCATCGAGAGTTATTCGTTTAGATAATAAATCCACTAATCAATAAAGAAGAAATTTAACTAAATTAGCTACAGTACGAGATTTCTGGGTAAAATTGATAGAAATTTTCCCAAAATTATATCATCCGAATGAAAATATCGCTGTAGATGTACAATTAGCGGGATTTTGTGGCCAATGTCCTTTCAAACAGCATGTACCAAGTAAGTCAACTAAATATGGGATCAAACTATGTAAGTAAAGCAATGACAGCAAAATTAATATGTTATGCAGCAATTGTAATAATCACATTTTAAAACTTCATGTAAAATATCATTATTCAAATTGTAAATAAAAGTATTAAATTCAAATGTCTTTCCGTTATTTTTATAGATGCTTTATATTGTTGAGAGTTCCAATTTCAAATACTTTTTATTACTTTTTTAGCTGCTTTATATTATTAAGTCTGTATAATACTATTGTTTAAATAATTTCTTAAATAGCCCCTGTCAATTATAACAAGAAAGGTTGGTTTCCTGAGTCGGGTCATATTGACCCAAACGCTACATACCTGAAGTAAATACGTACAGAACAGAAGGGTTAAGATTAATGCTGTAGAAATGACTAATAACTCATGGATTAGCTCTGACAAAACTGGAACGCTCTTTCAACAAAACTACAATTGCCTCCCAAGTCGCTTGAATATCAATGAGTTCTCCTTTCTTTTATTAAATATAATTGATTGAATACCAGGGGCGCGTGCTTTATTCCTTATATAAGCTCGTCCCGATAAGTTTCAAAGACATGAATATATTTTAAGAACATTCAAGGATAAATGTGTGTAATACGTATCAGCTTAGAGGGATTTTCTTTTGTATATCTGGCTCTTAAAAATGGGGATTGGCATTGGAATTTTTGAGAAGTGTGAAGTTATTTTAAAATCCTTAAGAGCAAGCACAAGTTCTGATATCATACCTTATATGAAAGAATCCAAAGCTATCGAAGTTGATACACTATATCATATTCAGTATTAAATGTTCACTAAAAATTTCAAAATTTTAACTTTTGAATAATTTAAAATAGCCAAAATACTAAGGTAAGGATGTATTATTATAGTTTCAAAGTATATAACATCTCAAAAGCCCTTTTTGCTCCACTTAAAACTCAGAAGTTTGGATGGTAGAATGTTGGATGAATTCAAAAAATTGGAAAGTTTCAATGATGTCTTGCAATTTTTTTCTTTACTTGTAGGAATTCTTTGAAAATTAGTTCTGAGTACAATTTTATTATAATGTTTTGTTATATAACCATGTTGCATAAAATAGCAAGCTTATGACTACATTTTAATACCTATCGTACGGCAAAGCAATAATAAACTTGCCACTTTTGATGACTAGCTGGTTCGGCGGGAATATTGATCGTGTTTGATTACTTTTAAATCTCTAGTCATAACTTCTTTGTTCCGTCGACAAACTATTTTTAAGCATCAAATTGCCATGAACAATAGATCTATGCTATTTTAATAACTTCCCAGTTGATTTTTAAAATACAAAATTTAAGTTTATGAAATATAGTAAAATTATTTCTTCTTTGGTTATTTTAATCATTTTCTTGGCCTTTTCTTATCGCCCGAGATTTTTATGCTGCAGGAACCAGTCCAAAATAATTATTTCTGTAAAAACATTTAGAGATTTTGGCACTTTAATCCTAATTGAAAGAGCTTAATTGTTATTTTTCACATCATTCATACATGAAAACCTTTTCTTTGGTATGCAATTCCGCTTGACTGAATGGTGTGAAGAACAATAAATAAATTGTTTAAGCTCTGTTATAATCGCTATAATTCAATGACAAAAAGCCTTATAACAATTGCTCAGGCTTTGGTAAACTTCTATTTTAAAATGACACCAGAGCAGTCATTAAACTATGTCTTACGATTTTAGAAACACTCTGAATACGATAACAAATCAGGCAAACATTCAGTGTATCACTTTTTCATAACGACTGGGATTAATAAATCATTTCTTTGATACCTTCTATTGTAAAATAGCGTCTAACCTAATTTTAAAGTTTATTTTGCAATTTTAGAAATATCTTGAACACGATAACACATTCGAAAAATATTTAGTGTCTTGAATTAAATCTTTTAATAATTTTTGGCGTAATATAATCAATTTTTGTTATAATAATTATATTGATTTTACTGCCTATTGAAATATTAATAGAGAATGAAGTTATTTCAAATTTCATCCTTTTATTTAATAAAACTTTAAAATATCAAGTTTATGAAAATTTTCTATTGGAAATTATTATACGTGCAAATTAAACACAGCATAAATAAAAAAATATAATAGAAAGTAAACATCTTGCTGCAGAATTCAATGTAAAAATAATTTTTTCTAAAAAAAAGGATAGGCAAAAGTTTTCTTTTGGGATGGATGGTTCGGTGGAACAATAAAGTTAGTTTGAATTTCCGCATGAAAATAAAATCTTGTATCAAAATTGTCATGTATTAAGTATCAAATTTTAAAATAGTTATTAAAATTAGTGAAAAAATTAATAAAATTTAAATTGCATCATTAAAATTGTAAAAGTTAAAGTGAGTTTCAAAAGAATACAAAAATTAGTTTTGTGAAAATATTTTTTTGGATAATAAAGTAGAATAACTTGAGAAACTTGAATGATTTCTATTTAACTAATATAGATATTTCAATATTTTTGGATTTTAAAAATTGGAAAATAAATTTATCTTGTTTTTAATTATACGTGTGTTAGATTTCATTAATTTTAGACAAAATTATTTATTTTTTATATAAAAGAAATTCATCTTTGTATAAAAAAATTAAAACATGTAATCAAATCTTTAAGTTAAAATAAGGATCACATCTTTCTTTAATGTAATCCTGGAAGTGAAATTAAGGATCTTTTTCTTCGTAGTTAAGAGTCTAAGTTTTGTTAATGAATAAAATTTCCTTTTGCCCGTTTTTATTCCTTTATTCACTCCACATTATCCCTTTTTTTTCTTTCTTATAAAGACAAAATACTTAATATTTAACACCCATTTCTTCGTGACCAATAAAACTTAATTCCGAAGTTCGTCGAATACAGTTTTATTGTGCAACCAATCTAATTACAATTTAAATAAACAAAACAACTGACACCAACCTATAAACCCTAATTTCACTCCTAAATTCCGTTCGATAATTTAGCATTTCAATCTAATTTAAAAATCCCCTTTTCCATTTTCCTTACTTACATAAAAGTCGTTAAATACGGAGCGAAACTAACATGTAGAACGATAATTACAGTTCTGAATAATGAAGTCTTCGAAAATTATAACAGCAGATATGCTACGACCTCTTCGCATCCATTTTCGTTCCTCCGTCGCAATTTGCATGTGATGAATATTAAACTTACAAGATAACACTCAATTAGTACAGCACTGCGATGTGAATCGTGTGAATTCACTGGGCCTTTCCTTCACGCTGTGCTGCTCAAAATCAAAACAGTTTCGAGGCTGTGAAGTCGGAATTACTTTCCTTCCAGTAGCGTTGTCCGAAGTCCTTAATTGAACAGTTCGAATTCTTGGATAAGACATGCCGTGAAATCCCAAACATGATGATGATGATAGGGAAGAATTAGAGTTGCTGCCGGACTTTGGGCTGAAGTTCCCGGTCTTCTTGTGTACCATCTGGAATTGCAACAACTTGGCAACTTCGCAGGAAATACTTTTCAACTTCATGCAATAAAGCTGAAAAGTAATTATTACGTGGTATACAATAAAGTTACTAAATTATTTTCCAACATTTTGAGATAAGGGAAAACAAAAAAGATGAAGATTCACTGCTATTAATGTAATGAAGTGCCTTGTATTGTGAAAACGTAGTTTGCATATTATTTGGAATAGCATTTTGGTAGCTTTAATGGTATTGAATGACATTAAATATTTGATATTGATTGGCAAGTAAATATTCATAAACATTTACATAAGTGTATATATATATTACTTTGACTGTACTTCAAACCGAAGTTCCCTATCTTCTTGTGTAACGTCTGGCAGTTGTAACAACTTGCAACGTTGATAGCTTTTCCAGACGGTGGAAAAGATTTCTTAGTGCAATAAAGTTGAAGAATTAATATATTATTATCATGTAATGTGCAATAAAGTAAAGAATTTTCCTTTGTTTTCAGACGCAGGGAAGCAAATGAACCGGAAATTTGTTTCTATTAATATAATTAAATGTCTCTTGTATTGTGCAAATATAATTTAAATATTACTTGAAATAGCATTTTGACAGCTTCGACGATACTGAATTATATTAAATATTCGATATTGATTGGTAGTTAAATATTCATAAGCATTTGCATAAGTATAAGTTTATTTTACTTCGGTTGGACTTTGGGTCTTCTTTTGTACCATCTGGTAGTTGTAACAATTTGGCAAATTTTAAAGACGTTCAAAAATATTTAATACTTTATAATTTAATGTAATAAAGCTGAATAATAATTATATTATAATTATGTGATGTGTAAAAAAAGTTTTTGAAATAATGTTTTGAGGTATTAAAAAACAAATGAACTAAATATTTACTACGCTTAATGTAACGAAACTTCTAGTATTGTGCAAATGCAACACATATACTGTCTGAGACAGCATTTTAGCAACTTCAACGATATTGAATGATTTTAAATATTCGGTACTGATTGAAAGTTGAATATTCATAAACATTTAAAAGGTATAAATTTATTTTACTTAGGATGGAATTTGGGCTGAATGGCTCTGTCTTCTTGTATAACATCTGGGAGTTGTAAAACGTGGCAGCTTTTGCGGACGCTGGAAAATAATTCACAATCCTATGCAATTAAGCTGAATAATAACAATATTATTATTGCATGATGTGTAATAAAGTTATTAAAGTATTTTTCAATATTTTGAGATATGGAGAACCAAATGAAAGAAGATTTGCTGCGACAAATTTAATAAAGTTTTTGTATTCTTTAAATACTATTCATATATTATTTCAAATTGTATTTTGATAGCTTCAACGATATTAAGTGGTATTAAATATTCAGTATTTGGAAGAAATATTAATATAAACCTAAATTTATTTCAGCTTAGACAGAAATCAATTTCTGGAACTGTTTAAAGTGCATATCCACCGGGTATCATAATCATTACAGATTTTGGGAATAACAGGTGAGTTTGTAACTCTAAGTGCGAAACTCTGTTTTGGATAATGTTCTAATTTGAGAAGATATTTGTTGAAATGAAATATAAAGGAAAAATGAATGCCATTTCGGATTAAAATGCAGGTTTCATTGTAGTAGTAGCGTAAGCATAAATGAACTTTTTTTAAAAAGATTAAAATTTTGTTCTGAACAAAATTTTTTTAAAAAGAAGATATGTCATAGAATAGTATATATTGAGCTTCTTTCCACTTCCCAATATTCTTATAAAGAGAAAATAATTTGGTAATTTGATCTATGCTTATCCATTTATTCATGTATATTGTAATTTATATATTGAAAGAAAGTAGAGCCAAATATTGCCGAAATTTATAAAACATTGTTTTCATTTTATTTTATTTATTATTATTATTTTACTAAGATTAGGAATTTATTTACAGAAGCTTAAATATGTAATATCAGTTTTTTTTTCTGATCCTGTTTAATAAAAGAAATTTAAAATTTAAATCAGTAGAATTGGCCTACTCAAAACTTTCTCGCAGACTAAAAAAATCATTGGCTTTCAATAATAACGAAATAATAATCTTTGGCGGGAATATAGCAGTTTTACTGAATCTATCTTGTCATTCTTGGCGAGTTATATGGCGATTAACATTTGAAATATGGTTATTCGTATCCGGAAATCAAAGTTGTGTGATTTACACGACAGACTGAAAAAAATTTTACTCAGATTTATAACAGTAATCCAAAATCCCGTACCACATTTAGCATATTTAAATTACTGCGTCTGTGAGTTATCACATTTACAGTGTTTTGAAAGTACAAACCAACAGATGGCCAATCTTTTTGGATTTGGCTCAAAATTTGAAAGGTGTCTAGACTATAGATATTAATAAAACAAATTTTTACTATCGTACCCTCTTTTTTTTGTAGTTACAGTGTTAAATTAAATTCGAAGATCAGGAAAATCCGGTTTCTGAGCAAATTTTGTCCAAAATGTTTTAGAAACCTAAAAATTTGGTATACAAACAGCATATCAGATTTCATCAGTTTAAATCAATGCGTTTTTTAATTACTTTGTAATAGTCAGACAGAGAGACATACTGACATTTTCCAAAAATGCATTTCTCGAATTCGGGGAATTCTAAAGCTTGAAGATTGGTCAAAATCTCGAGTTCAAATTTTTTGGCGATTACTCTACTTTATCTATACTATGCATACGAAAAAGTAAAAATTCTACCTTTTAAAAAGAATTTTCTTTTGCCGAAGAAAAGACCTAAATTGTAAAAATTGTGTGCAATAGCATCACTGGTAGACACTTTATCATGACTATTTTAAAACATTTGATTAATTTTCAATAGATTTAAGCCAACAGAAATCTGAAAAGTGTTGAACTTAATTTCATTCCATTCACATTCACCATTTGCACTGATAAATATTACCATAATAAATTGCCAAGCTCCACTCGTCTTAAAAATCAAATAAGAAAAAGATATTATTTATGGATTTATTGCATACCAAATATTTATCTTAATCAATTTAATACTTCGTTATCATTTTTTTTTCGATGCAGAAATATATATCACATTGCAAATACGACAAGCTAAAAAAGACAACACCCTTAAGCATAATCTAAAATAGACACAAAATATTTCAAACATTATCGCAAACCGATAAACATTCCTTTCATAATTCCGATCCCATTAACCATGATAATATCAACACAATACAAAAAAAGTGCATATATACATCAAAACTGATATACATTTTACTAACTGGATGCCAGCTCAATAATTTACGGCCACCGGTTTGTGAGGTCTGGCTATACATCTCAAGCAAGCTTGCCAAACTAATTTATTTCTTCCAACACTGCTGCTTAAGAAATCAGCTCTGCTATAATTAACTCTTTAAAAAAAAACTTTCACCCATTGCTCATTGGCACATAAAAAAATCGACTTCATCACCCTGTCATCACTTGCATAACCACTACGGTATCAAGCAAAATCGTCACACGCCATCGAGTTTTGTAGCTTTCACCTCAGAGTACACAGTTTGTCTATATAAAGTCTTGTTTTCTGGATGTGTTCTAGTAGGAAGAAGCTGTAATATATGATAGTTAAGTTTCATTTTTAGGAACAGAATGAGTACTAGAAGAAAGATAAATAATAAATGTTAATTAATTCTACTTTTCAGGAATAGGATGTGTTCTAGTAGGAAGAGGCTGTAATATATGTTAGTCCCGTTTTTATTAACAAGATGAGTCCTATAGAAAAAAATGGAAATGTATGATAGTTAAGTCTCATTTTTAGGAATAGGATAAGTGCTATAGAAAGAGCCAGTAACATATAAGTCTCGATTTTTGGAATAGAAGGAGTTCTAGTAGAAAGAGGCAGTAATATATGATAGTTAGAGTCTCGTTTTTAAGAACAGCATGAGTCCTATACAGGAGGCAGTAATATATGATAATTAAGTCTCGTTTTTAGGAACAAGATCAGTCCTTCAGAAAAAGGCAGTAATATGTGATAGTTAAGTCTCGCTTTTAAGAATGGAATGAGTTATAGTATAAAGAGTCAGTAATATGAAAGCTAAGTTTCGTTTTAGGAATAAGATGAATCCTAATAAGGAGAGGCAGGGGCAAAGCGCAATTATTATAAAATTTATTGCAAAAATCACACTTTTTTTTTTGAAATATCAGTACTAAAACCAGTCTTTTAACATTGAAAACTTATGTATATAATAGTTTTTATATTTTATGTATTATCTTAAAGACATATCCAACAAAAATTTCTCTGATTCTTCAGGTAATTAACTTTTTTTGTTTTATTTTCATAAAGAAATAAACGGCGTCAATAATAATATTTTACTTTGTTATAAATACTTACTATTATTACTTACAGCTACTTCAGCAAGCAATAATACTTTGCTATTATTACTTGCAGTTATAAATGTACTGTAAAAAATTATATGGTCTAAACTTTATATAGACCTTTGGTTCTAAGGAATTGGATTCAGCGAAATATTCTTGACACGCCAAATTTTAAATAAACAAACATTTATATCTTCTGTAATCAAATATGACTGATTTATGAAGTCTGAATCAGTACAATTTTAGAACAATCAAAATTTATATTCAACTTAATCAAAATTTATATGGAAATGCAGAATTATAATAAAACTTCATGCTGTAGTGTAGTATTGTTTTTGAAAAAAACTGTTCGATTCTTGAATTGAATTTTACCCTGCTTTGTTTATTAAGCAAAAAACTACAAATGAAACATTTTGGTAATGCGTACATGTTATCAATAAAGCAATTTTAATTATCGCATGTTTAATTTTATATTTTAAGCTTCTTTATAATCTCATTTTGATTACATAAATAGATTTCATATCAAACATTGGCAAAAACCTCAAGTTCTTGATCAAACTAATAAATTTTCAATTCACATTCTAGGTCTCATTAAAGCTAATAGCATCATAAAAAAGCAAAAGGATAGATATAGATAAGAAAAAAATTCCTCATAAATGATTCAAATTGAATATTGTTAGAATAATTTATACATATCTTGAAATATGTGAGGTTGCGCCATGAATCTCAGACAAACTCGCCAGCTGATTTATTCTACATCACTCGCTACTAATGACGAACTCAAATCTGGATTAATCTATTTTAAAAATGCGTCACCCATTTACTTATTGGCGGGCAGAAAATTGACTTCCAACTCCTTGTCACTCCTGGCATGACCACTGTGTCATCAAGAAACAAGTAACCAGTCATCATCATCGATGTGCCAAAGGGTGTGATGGTTACGATTCCCGATGAAACAGTACGTCCATCCTCAGTCACCTTTTTCTCCCCCCCCCCCAAAAAAAAAAGAAAAAGGAAAGAAAGAAAGAAAAACGTATCCTAGAGGTAGAAACCTCAATGATATGAGGAGGAATATGTGGTCGAAGTATTATGGTAAGAAGAACCAGAAGGGGAAAGAATGGTAATAAATTGGGCAATTCCCCTCCCCTTTCTTTTCTGCAACTGCATGACGCGTGCGCAGGTCTTGATGATGTCAATGGGGCACGTGCGAAGGGGGCAGGAATGGGGTTCGGCAAGATCGAAGGTCAGTAGCCAGGCTGAACATATCACGCCATCCTAAACTGACCTTTGCGTAAGGGATTCTTCTTAATGGGTTTTGGTAATTTGAAGGTAGGGGTTAATCCAAAAGTACGGGGAATGGATTCCAGCAAGATACTAAAGGTGGACGGTCTCTTTGTTCTAAATTGACTCATTATAAATCATTGGCACTATCAATTCGTGTAGAATTTTTTTTTTCTTTTTTGAAGTTGCCTCCATAGACATAGGACAAAAATTAAGTTTGGAGTTTTCGATTTTCAGTAGTCTAAATCATGTGTTATGAGACTTCAATTTTTCTAAAAAAGTATCTGTTTTTATTATCCTTAAAGTATAAAATTATGTTATAGAAAATATCATCCGGGGCTTTGAGCTACTTAATACGATTAACATTCCGTTATAGAATGTCAATCGCAAGCTGTAACTCAATACATATAAAATGAATCTATTATCTGGAAGTACAATAAAATACATTGTGTTTTAAATAATGTTTTTGAAAAGCATCTGTAAAATTTTAACATATCAAATATTATGACTGTTTCAGAATGATGATTGCAAAAGGGTATGATAATTTCTTTCTGAAAATCTACCTTAGTCAATAGAAAAGTGAATATCACCGACAATATTAACATACTAAATAACCATATCTACCGTGGTCAATTTTTATTTAGAAGAAGAATTATTTGTCTTATTTTCATTATTATCCTCAATATATACATACTAAATACCCATATCTCCATGGTGTCTCTGTTTCATTATTATTGATAATATTTATATACTAAAGTAGCTGGTACCCGGCGCGTTGCTGCTACCGTAGAAATAATATAAAGTGCAATCAATCAATAATTTGGTAATGTTTTATCGAAATAGAATGAACGGCACGAGTGTATATAAAATAAGAATAAACAAATATCCTATTTTACATTTTAGATTTGTGGTATTCTTTTAGAATTGTAAAACGTGGTGTTCTTTCAGAATAGTAATGAAAGAAACTATTTATTGTATCTCGTGATTCATTTAATAATCGTTCAGAATTTTTAAGTTTAATTTTAGAAAATGTGATTAAAATGTTTTCTTTTAAAATTAATTAAACATAGAAAAAATATTTGTGCCATAGAATTGCTAATATAGTTGAAAAGATAATTTTTTGAAAGTTAAGATGGTACAAAATTATTTGTACTATAATATTTTTTGGAAGTTACTACGAAAAATGTTAAAATTTAATTAAAATTTTAAACCCCCTAGGATTAGTCACCCTAAAATTTTCTCGCATAATCTGTAATAAAGTTTTACCTCTGAGAATCACTTGCACAACATTTATACAATATTAACTTTTAATTTGGATTTAACATTTCCACTGAATCTATTGTGTCTCCTCGGCGAGTTATCTGGAGGTTAATCCTTAGTAAATAGATGAATTGAGATCCAAATTTATTACATTTTTTAGATAATTGTACTATGCCTATAAACATCCTGTAGATGTAAGAAATAAGCTGATCAAGTTTCATCTCAGTCGAATGAGCGGTTCGGGAATGCATGAGAGATGTACAAACATTCATTTTTATTTATAAAGATAACTATTTATACAATAATATCTGGTAAGTATTTTTCATATTTTCATTATTATTTATAAATTTCGTGAAAATACGCCTAATGAATATGAAAATTCTGTTATTCATTTAAAATATGCAAAAAAAACATAAATTGATAATTACAATTGACCTAAAAACAAAAGGCAGAAATTTTCGAAATTCACATGAAAAAAAAAGTGCTAAATCCTTATTAACTTGTAATTATTTTCAAAAGTTTAAAATCAGTCTCCTTCTTATGATTTTAACAAATATACTAATATATATAAGAAATGTGGCTCATTTTTTGTAAATATCTGATGAAAAATAATAAAGAGAAAATGTTCAATGTATTTATAGAAAAACATTATATAAATGAAATAGTGTATGATAGAAAATAAAATAGTGCAACATTTAAATTGCATTTACAAAGAACTTTTCAGATAAAATTATCATTTCTCTTTGATACATTTTAATTTAATTTTCTAAATTTAGTAGAATAATTTTGAAAGCATTTCATAGAAATAGTTATTCTGTAAATTTTCGAGCTGAGATATTTTTTTTTCCGTCCGTACGGGAAAATTTTGAAATTGTATTAAAAACACCTATTCCTGATTTAAATTGATAAAAGTAGCATATAATCAGTTTTGGATGATTCACTTAATTGATGTGTAATTTATATTAGAAGTTTATTTTGCTCGTTGAAAACAACACATTTTAATATTTCCTTCATTTAACTCAAAGTTGTATTAAAAACACCTATTCATGATAGTAATAGGAAAAAAGCAAGAAATCAGTGTTAACATTGATTTCTTGCCTCTGTTAATCCCTATAATTTAACAAACGGCATTATTATAAATAATGTTTAATAATATTCCATAATTTTATGGGGAAAAAAAGGTTGATAATTTGAAATTTAGTTGAAATTAGTCTAGTCTTATGATTTTTTTAATCATGTGAGAACATGATGTTGTTTTAGTTAGAGGTTTTGAATAATTAAAGGCAATGTATAATTGAAACTCGAAATTGCGTAGGCAATAAAGCATAAATGACAAAAATCATGAACATTTTTAATCGCATACATTTTTACCTGCTTTTTACCAGCATGCCTCTATGACAGTAGATAGGTTTTTAAAAGATTGATGTAGAATTATGACATCATAGCGGTTATTTTCATGGAATAGAATTTTTTGCGGGGGAAATTAAGTAATTTAATTTTTATAATATGTTCAAAAATACTTCACTCGCCAGTTTTAATCAAAGTATTTTCTCTTTCCACCAATTTGGAGATATCACTTCCTTCATTCTTTAGAGGGAAGCATTGAAGGATTTGACTCCTGTTTTAAGATTAATTCATTATGAAACTGTTTTATGATCTCAGAAATTAGAAAATAGCAGTTTGTGTTTACAAAAACATTATTTTCATAAACATTCTATATAAATTAATATTTTCAAAAGTTTATAAGCAAATGTATTATCATTTGGAATTCACAATGCAACGGACACGCTTGTTATCCATTTTCTAAACTTGGCATTCTTTTTTGTGAGAACACGATGTTATTTTGTTTAAGGGTTTCTGAAGTTCGAAATCGCGAAGGTAGGAAATTAAGCATAAATGACAATTTTTATTTTTACTTTTTATTATTTTCTTTTTTGCGATTATATTATTCAAAATTTAAATTTAGAATTAAATTCAGTTCCAAATATTCTTAAATAATTCTGCAGCTTAAAGTATTTTCTTTAATCATAATTTTTACAAAGTAATTTTTTTTTCTATGAAAATGAAAAGAATCAACAAATTAAAAAAATTAATCGTAGCATTATTATTGTATTGATATAAAAAAATAGTGAAGTACACACTGAAATTATTTACTTCAAAAATGAATATTCCAGAAATCTGCCAAAAATAATAAGATTTTTAATTTATGCTAGATGTATTTTCATAATTTTCAGGAAAAAATTGAAAAATTTATTAAGTATATATAAAGTTGTAATTAGAATTGAATGTATTTTAAATGATTAAGGTAAATATAATATTTTAATTTAGGGAGTAAAATATATTTTTCTATTCTTTATTGTGTTTTTAATAAAAATAAATTTTATGCATCGTATAAAAGAAAAGATACATCTCAAAAGCATTGAGAAAAGGAATTTTCGGATACAATGTTTCACTCTTTAAATTACATTTTTTTTTTTTGTCAAAAATAATAATAAATTCATACGAAAAGTTCTGCTCTTTTACCAACATATTTATCAAATATATGTAATTTAATTAAAAGAAACAAAAATTCCGAGTTAAAGCAATTTGTAAAATTTGTTATTGTTATTAAAATGTTTATTCCATTGGGAAACCAACTGAACTTTCATTTCAAAAAATGTGTACAAACATAAATTTAATGAAATACTTATGTTTTATTTAAATTTATGGAAAAATTAATTATATTGAAAATGTAGAATTCTAACAACGTAATTCAAATATAAATAACTTATATCAAAGAACCAGATTATTATCTTTTTTATTTCATTTAATACTAAAAGTGTATTTCTCCTTTAAAACAAATACACGAAATTCGTATAAATTATGTGGAACCAAATTAGTTACGTAACACATTGCGAATCTGATAAGCAATGTCCCTGTAGAGTGAAATAATAAGTGCAATTAGATTACATATGTCTAGCTGAGTTAAGAGTCTTCATGAGACATATACTTCAATACTTAAAACCAAAATTTATTTTCTCCTTTAATTCACCTTTGTAAAAATTATTTTTATTGTATTATTCTGTTGTTTGACACTAAATATGAGTACGAATGTCAAAGGTCTATAAATATTTTTAAAAAAAATTAATCATATAACTCTATACTCTGGTGACTAAAACTATTATATAAGCAAAAGGCTTTAACTTATGCATTCAGGTTTTAAATGTAGATTTTCTAATATAAGGATCTCTTTATACAGTACAAGTCTTTTCTTGAAAAAGAATGAAATCTCCTCCATAAAATCTCCTCGAATTGAAGCACATACACCCTGTTTATTTCAAATATTTATCCCTATCTTATATTACCAGTAAAATGAAGTTTATTTGTAAAAAAAAAGTTTATTATTTATTAAAAGTTTATTATTTTTGTAGTTTATTTGTTTTTTTGTAAAAATTTTTTTATCAGATATTTATCAATAGAAAAATCAGTGGGAAATGAAAACAATTTATTTCCTGTAGCTTGAATTACATTAAAATAAACAATCTGTTATCTATTAATTTTTATATAGCCATTGTTTTGTTGTTATAATATACTGACTCGCATTGCAACTTAGAATATCAAAATACGATTAGCATCAAAGGCCTGAAGGAAATAACTATTAAGAAAAATATTAAGAAATATCGTTTAATATCTTTTCTTTCCCCTTTGTCGGTAAAACATATTCTTTTTTATTAATAAAATTCAAACACAGTTATTAATTTAAAGTTTATGAAAGCGTAATTCTCAAAATAAAGAGAATAACATAACACCTAATAAACCAATTAAGCTTGATTTGAATGGATAAATGGTATAACGTATAAGGTAATTTTTTACCTGGTTCGTCTTCATTGAACATATTTGATTTTAAAAAGTGGCAGCAACTCACTAGCCTTATTTTTGAAGCGTTAATGTATACTGGTATCCGGGAAAAATATGTTGTGTTTTTGTTTCTTATGTCACTTGCCATTGGTTAAGCCAGCTACTACGAAAACAGCGAGAAGGATTATTAAGACGAACTCATTCATTATTACTCATTAAGATGAACCAATTTTGTATTTAAAGTTTTTCAATAACTACAATGCCTTAGAAGCTACGAAATAAAAAGTGATTTCCCAACCCTGATTTTGATTGTTTTTTATATCACCAATTTGTATTGCTAGATAACAATATTTATATTGCTACTTGGATACAAAGGAATCCAATTTGTCTTCTAGGTCACCGAGAGTAATTTTTAAAATATTGTATTAAACCGCTAAAGTGTGTTCATTCGGTCGAAATGTTTCTCAGGTAAAACTTTGTTACATGAAGTGCAAACTGATGGTAGTTTGACTTTTATTAAACAATAATGCGTAAAATAAAAGTAACCGATTTTAAATTATGTAACTTTCATCCTTATTTGACAATTGACTTAAGAACCTTAAAAAATTTGGTATTGATGCACAGCTTCATTTTCAGTTTGTGCAATGTCCCTCTTTGAGGCCTAATATCACCGTAACGCAGCTTCCAGTAAGTAACCAGAAACAAAAGATTGCAGCAAATCTACTCTGAATCGTCGATTAGTCCGAGGCAATATCATCGGAAACCCCGAGGGGGTATACTAACTATGCAAAGAATTCTTAGTGTCATCATTAACGGATGAGCCACGAATGTAGTATCATGCCGGGACAAGTTCTTGTTGAAAAGAATACCTAAAACAGTTCGGAAGCATCGTTTGGACAGCCCTTTTTACATTCTTTTTCTATCATCTTTGTTCTGGGGGAAGGCAATCTTTCGCCTTCTTTTTTTTTCTCTTCCACCGACTTGTCCTCTGGGCTATTAGCGAACATTGGCAGGTGCAACAAAGCTCGTGCATGCCTTTGCGAAAAAGTGGTTCAGGAGTCTCGTTTGCTCCTGTCTTATTAGAGGCCATTTTTCGTGCATCGCGCGTGTGTGAGGAAGATTAATAATTCCGACATGACTTTCAGAAAGATGTGTATCGAATAAAATCAGTGGGATTCATTTTTCGCGCTTTCAATTTATCAATGCCGATTTCTATTTCGGTTTCACCTCCAATACCTGTCACTGGAGGAGCGAGAAATGCTTCCATTCTTTGTTCTAGACGAATCTGTGACATATAATTAAGCTAAGAGCTTTTAAGTTCTTCTATGAAATAATAATAATAATAACAACTTCGCAAACGAAAAACTCCTCTGTCGCAATGCTGCTCCTAAGATTTAAGTATTGATTAATTTACCTTTAATTATTTAAAGCTACCGAGTGAGACGAGAGCGTTGAAGATATTATTTCTTTTGATGAATTGGCTCTTGGAACTTTGAACCTGTTTTTTTTTTCCAGCAGAAAAAAATGGACATGAAAGCTTTTTGTGAAGGCTAACGATGCATAATCAGTGTTAATTGGTCAAAGCAAAAGAACTGCATACAAATAATTCAATTATAAGAGTTTTCAATCTCTTTATTGAATAGAAGTAGTCTTGTTAAACACTCATGCATGCAAATCATATCACGATGTAAATTTACACTAGCTTTATTTCAAATTAATATTTCTATAAGAACAATAATTTGTAGACCAAGGCTTCATGGCGTTTTTTCACATTCAAACATCCAAATTTTTGTTAATAATGTACTTTTAAGGAGTTTCATGTGACAGATTTATAATTATTATAAGTGTGGACATGATCTCTTCATGTTGCTTATGTATATATGCCGAATTTACAATAATTATTACAGCTAAGAAAATCAAGAAATAAGTAGAATATATTAATAGTAAGTGGTAGTAAAAAAATCTGCCAATTTCTCACTGATTTTGCCAGTTAATTTCTGTTCAATTGGGAATGATATTTGAATTCCAAACGAATCAAATATAATGTTTTTGCCACTATTAAACCATCTTCGTAGGTAATATTTTAGAATTATACTTTTTCACATACTTAGTACTAAGAAGAAATTTTGTAATCATTACAAAATTCGATCAAAATCAACAAAATTCGACCTCGAAATTCTGACGAATCAACGTACTTCAAACATCCTTGAATACATGAAACGCGTTTATAGGATTCTGTTTATCTGCTTGTGAAAATGGTGACTGAAAATCGCCTTCAAACTAGATCGATGAAATTGTATATATCTTCCCAACAAATTTATATACTAATGTCAAAATTCGGTTGAAGCTCAAAGAAGGGAGTCTATCATTCCATATGCACGTGAGCATAATAATTCAAAAACAAATTTAGGTAGTGAAAGGAAAGTTCATATACAAATTTAATAACGAATAAATATATATATTCTGAATTTCAAGCAAATTCTATGAATCTATCTAATTGCCTGACTTTATAGATCTGAACGTGATAATATAAAAATGCAAAGTGCTTTATGGATAAAATTTTATATATGCATATTGATGATTAAAATTGCATATTTGCATTAAATTTCGGGCCAAATATAACAAATAGATGACACTAGTTGGCCTATATGGTTACATGCAAGTGCAGCAATTACTCAAAAAAAAATCTCGCCAAGCTGCAAGGCAAAGTTATATGAAACAAAAATGAAAGTTAAAATGAAAAAACAAAAACAAAGTTAAAATGAAACAAAATTAAAGCTTGAAAATTACTTTTAAGCCCTAATTTCTAAAATGTTGTAGTACGTTACGTACAAAACTTGTTCATCTTAATGAGACGCTAATTTGACTAAGTAGATTTATTTTTTTATCATCAATATTAAGAAAGCAATAGAGAAATGAAAATTTCAACTCCTAACATTTCCTTCCCCTTTGAACTAGATGGTTGATTTTCAAACTGCTTCCAGAATTATGTATTTCTTACGGCATATTACATGCCAATAATCCAAACAAAATTGCTCTAGTTATTGTGTTTAGAAATTAACAAAGGAAAAGCGTTGTACTCTTAGGTATATAATATAAATTTTTGAACCAACAATTGTTTTAGATTATAAGAACCATGATCGGTGAAGAACTGAAGAAAATTTTCCCAAAGTCTTGTCACGAAAACCATCGTAATAGGTAGTCTACCTGTAGGAATCTATCTAATACAACGATTTAAATAATTATAATTTGCATTCAGAATTGTGGTCAAAATTGTAAATATATATCATATTTTGAATCCCAACAGGTGGTAAAAAAACAAAAGAAAAAGTCTAAAATGTCTACTCAAATGTTTATTACATTCTCTATATTCGAATATAACCTGCCATGCTATATTACGTAGTTGGTTCGCATGTTTGTAGAAAACCATGACCACTGACGGTTTATCACGACCCCCCCCCTCCCCGATAAGTCTGACTGATAGACAAAAAAGTTCTGAGAAAGGTAGAGGAGATTTGAAAGAGATTCGAGAAATCGACATTTTTTTCCCTTTGAAATCTGTAAGAAAACCAGGGAAAAACATTTTACCTGTTGGATTTTAAGGGAATCATTATTTGTGACTTCGCACTCACTTGTCTTCATTAACACAAACTATCTAGCAGAACCGTAAAGATATCTTCACAATATTGTAATCCATTCAATATATCAAACAACATCAGGTGAAAATCCTGCAATATTTTGTATCAATATATATTCCACCAATCTAACTATATGTTGCTTTAAATTATTCATTGACATGGTATTTTTTTTATTTTCAAGATGCTCAAATTAATTTAAAATTAGATTATCTTCCTATTATTAGCTCTGTCATAAGCATAAATTTTTTTAATTTTTTGTTTATCATTAGAGAATTTTCGCTGCTTTTCTTGGGGATAGTATAATTTAAATGAAGATCAACCAAGCTACATAAATTTCTATAGTAGCCAGACAGAAGATTGAGGATGTAAGAAATTAAACGTGATGGACAAAATTACTTTTCAGTTTTACAGTTACAAATTTTATTTAAATCATTTCAGCAACTTTAATAAGAAAAGAAAAAAAAATACCTGCATTTTAACAAGAGCTGTTTAAAATTGTTTATTTGTTTGGCAATTTCAGATATTTTGTAGACAAACGATAAAATGCAGAATTTTTTTTTAAAAAATCTAGAAGAGGAGAATCGTTATCTTAATCATAACATTACTAAAGTTATTTTGAAAACAACTTCAATTGTTCGATAAACGAAATACAATTAATCTAATTTCACGTTTCGTTACCACATTTTCAAGCAATATATTTTTTTTTTGTCAATTATGTTTCAGCAGACAACAAACATCTTTTGTCCGAATTATTTACTTCATCTTTTCGGTATAATAAGCGTAAAAATGCCTCCGCCTGCCATCAAATCCTTTCAACGTATTTTTGCGGTTGTTCAAATTATGTTGATTAGGTTAACAAATTATTGCGTTCTTATTAAGATAATGAAAAATTGTTACATTGTTTAATTTATAACAATTATGTTAATTACAATTGCTTTTAAAACTTTGATCATTTCATTAGCTTAAAACCAGTAATTATTTTGATGAAAGCATTTTCTTAAAAACAATAGTAAGATATTTTATTAGATTATTCTTGCTTCAAAATCTTGTCATTTTTTAAATGATTCATTTATTTATTCTTAATTAAGCAGTGAGTACAGCATTCAATATGCTATTTGAAATGCAGTTTAATACTATACATGCCAAATGAATAGGGTTGCGATGATAAAATGATTCATTAAGTTTCGTGTATTTAATACCTAATTTAATGAGTTAAATAAACATATTATAGAGGAGATTGAATTTCATAATAGCTGTAGTTCCACTGCCTTGAATTATATAATATAATCGGCGTGTCCATCTTCCATCTCTAGCATCAAATAGTCCAAACAGCTCTGTTGTAGTTCAATAATTAAAATATTGGATTACATAGGGTAATCCAATAATTAAAGCATTTGGATTGCCTTTTAAAGAAAAAAATTAATAGTTTCTTTAATAATGATTAAAAAATGATTGTTTTATTATAATCATGAAATGGAATAGATTGTTCTCTGAACCTTTAATGGAAAGATGACTAAACAGGAAAAGCACATAGCACTTCTCACAAGAAAACATTTTTAAAGTTTTAGGGGATTTCATACTCACTGATATTAAACAGGAACAATTTTTATTGAATAAAATCTTTTTAATTCAGGTTTTAGTTTTTAAAATTTATAAAGGGTGTCAAAAATAAACTCGCGATTTGAATTTGCCACCATTCGTGCTGTAAAATCTATTAAAAAATCTCATTAGACTGCTGATAGTTCAGGGTTATTAAAAATGAAAACTTATACTAGAGAACACCAAAAGCAAAATTTGAATTAAATAAAAAAAACCCTATTTTTCTCCTTTAAATTGTTTTTATGGAATCGTAAAGTAAACAAAATTTCCCATGACAAATGTGGCTGAATTCCGTTTCCCAATTTATACAAAATTGTCACAGAAAATTTTGACTAAATAGTAGGTATGTGCCAGCAAAGCTGTGACCATTTGCCTTATGTGTTATTCCAGACATAAATCTATCTTGCGCATTTCAGGATTCAATAAAAGAATAACAATTTATAAGAGAAAAACTGTGTGGTTTTTTAAAATTCAAATCTCGTGTTAATTTTGATGTTTTATCTTGTATCGTTCCATTTTTACTAATCCTAAAACATCAACTGTAAAATAGTTTTTTAATGGTATTGCCAACACTTTATGGCATGAATAGTGGCTAAATCAAATCTTGAGCTAATTTTGAACACTCCTTATTTTTATGTGGTCCAACATTTGTAAACTTCAAAATAAAGGGAATTTTCCAACATCAAATACGGCATTGTTCTTTGTTCTGGCAAATTTACTCTGCAAAACTCTGTTGAAGACAAAAATGATTACGAAACTTTTTTTTTTTAAATTAGTTTAATTTTAGACATCTCTAGACATAGGCCTTTTGTGATTTATCCTCACAAGTTTGTTCTATGTTCCCATGACCATTGTGTATGTGAAAAAAGCAATGATGTTGACAATATGTTATTGTAGAACCTATAGAAACAAATTTCCGTTTCAAGAAGTCCAGCATAAAAAATTTACATGATGGCAAAAAAGAGTTCAAAATAAAAGGATCTACGGTACGAATAATAGAAATTAGAAAGCTTCTGCAAGACCAAAATCATGATATTATTATTGAGTAACATGGACTTCAAATGTCTATCTTACCTACAAAGATGCTTACATAAAATACATAGGTTAATATAAAACGTGTATTAAAAGAATTATTTTCTTTATAAATGTCCAATATTTGAGAGGGTGCTATTTAACCGTAAATCTGATTGGTACTCTTTCAGTGACTTACTAACAACATATCAGCTTGAAAAGTTGGAGCTTGACTATAAAGATGGAGAAATTATCTGCAAATCGTTTGGAAACAATACTTATTCCTCAGAATTTATAAATGGTGTGTCTTCCTTTTTCTGCGGTTACGGAATCTTTGTCAGAGTCAGAAATGGAATAGCTGTGATTTCCTAGATAAACATCAATTTTCATTGGTTTTTTATTACATTAAAGTTTACTGAAGTCACATGATCTAATGGCATAGTCTTTACTGTGGGACTGGACGATTATAGTTTTTGAGTTCGATCTCATAGATAATTCATCATAAAAATGTTGGTTAAAGGTTGTAACTGGTGTTTCCTAGAAGCTTAGACAAATCGATGTTCGCTCAGGTTTCAATCACTGTATCCCACCAAGCAACAAAAATCAGAATCACCTAGCACTTTTTTCTCATTAGACTGAGCAACTTTCAGTAAAATATGCAAAGTAGGCGCAAACATTAATAAGACTTTTAACGATATTAAAGATTTAAGAATGCTTCCATTTAGCACAAACAAATACAACTCAGGTTGCAAATATAATGTATAGTACTTCAAATATTTCTAAAATTTAATCCCCGTTTCCTTAGTATCATTACAACACTAATGAGAAAAATTTGCTTAGATGTAGCAAAAATTATCTTTTATTCGAAATTTGTTGAACTTTTCCTTCTATTATTTAAATAAAATAGGCATTAATTCCCATTTCACATCTTCGGCGAACTCAGCAAGAAATTTTCAGAGAATAACTTCCTATGCCATTTAGAATTTGTATATTGATTTTCATTTTCCATAACTTCATTTAGCTGCAAGAAGATGAAATTTTAAAGCCTTATTTTGAAAGAAGGATTTTGGCAGGAAACAGGAAAGTGCCTTCTTTTAGAAATCACTGGGAAAGGGAATATTAGGTTACTATTTTTGGAACAACCTATATTGTTAATTAGTGAAACAGCATAAATTTTACTTTCCCGCTTTCGAAACAACTTTTACTTATGAAATAATAGAATTGGATAGTAAAATCGCACTTTTAAAGGATGTTTGAAATATAAACATGCTCTGCGAGAGTTAAAATCCTTATGGCTTTATGCTAGAGTATTTTTGCCAATCGTTCAAATGAAAAAATAAATAAAAATAGAGCAGCTAAATTATAAAGCACGTCAAAGAATAAAAGAATAGATTAAGTAAGTCAAGCATAGAGAAACAAATTCATTTTAAAATCCTCTGCATTAAACTGTGAACAGAAAGAAAAAAATTCGAAGATGAAACTACAGTTTAATTGCTAAGCAAATGGGGAAGCAATATTAAAGACTTACATCACTTTGTATATCATAGAACAAATTTACTGACGAAGCATCTGTAATGCAATTTAAGTAGGAGACAATAAACTTTAAACAAAATTTTTAAAATCAAGAATCAACTATAGGAAGACAATTAATGAATAAATAAAAATTAAATAAGACTATTAATAAAAAAATTAAAACTCATTTTTAAAGTTTTATGTTGATTGTTGTCGTTTCTAATGGCTCCTGTCATTGACAAGCCAGCTGACTAAAGAGGCATTGTGGTTTAATCCGAATTGTGCGTCTCTAGTTTTCTTTTTTTCAGTAGCATCATCTAGGGCCAAGAATAGGAGTTTGCAACACACGTGTCACATCCCGTTTTAAGAGGCGGATTTCATTCATACATTTTATTCCCAGATCATAATTTAGACCTGAATCAGAGAACGATCATCTCTGAACCCGTAGCTCCAGTTGTATTACCCTCGACATGGATGACTACGTGACCACGACAGATTTATAACGAGCCATTCACCACACACGCAGAGATTCTTCGGTGAGCGGGGTTTGAATTCTCAACCTAAAGTAAACGAATTTAACACTCTACCAACCAGACTATCTCGGTCTTTTAAAGTTTTATAAGTAAATGAAGCTTAATACTAGGTGGTATCAATAAATAATGAACAAATGTTTGTACACAGAAAATATGTAATACACAATAATATGAAATGGAAATGAAAATATCATCAATTTAATTTGGTTTTGGCATAATTATCATTTATTTTGAAGCATTCGTAACAGCTGTGGATGTTTGAAAATCCATGCCGTCGTAAATGCGAAACTCCAAGGAGCCGTTTAGGACATTTTGGAGCATGCACCTTAGACTCTTGAACTCATGGGTAAGTTCCTCTGCGATTTAAAATTTGGAGATGATCTCATATGGACCAACGGCGTTCTACGATATAAGAATTTTTAAATTGATCCTGATGATTGTCTTTCCTGATTTCAAACTTTCTGACTGAGATAAATGCCTCAAAATAAGTTATAGTTACGCCAAAACGAATTAAATTGATGGTACTTTCATTCGTGACTAATATTAACAAAATAGCACTTTTTTATTATTGGTACATAATAAACGAAGCTCAATAATTTTCCAATTCCCATCATTCGTTCACACTCTCACTATATATATTTACTTATATATCTTATTCGAAATTTAAGTCGCTAATAAAATAATTTTTATTCATCCCCTGAAGTTCAAATACATTTTATAAAACTTATAATGGATGACACTTGATGTCAATACAGTTCATTAAATATTAATTCATTAATTTAATTTAAATAATTCCGTCGACCATTTTAGCCAAACCCAATATTATCGCCAAAAGTTAGCTTTGAGTCAATAATCACAAATTACTTTTCATTATGATGCCGCTTTTACAGTTTTTTTAATATTAATTCATTAATTAAATGTAATTAAGTTGTAATAATTATAACAGAGTTTCAGCAGTTTGTAATGAAAATTAAAATCAGTAGGCAGAAGCTTGATCAATAAAATGAAAGGATTTTAATATTTTTTACGTGAAGGTGAAGAATACGAATTCCATTTTTGCGTAAATCGATAATTTTTTATACTTATTTTTCAATACTTAATAATATTTTTTGATAATTGTTTAGTAAAAATTAATTGAAATAGAATTTTTCTTTGTTGACCTAAGTAGGAATTGGATTAATTTTTAATGTACATTTTATTTGAGTGATAGTTTTTTTCGTATAAGTATTACATTACAAAAAAAGTGCAATCAACGTTTATTTCATTTCAAATGAAATATAATCAACCTTTATTTCCTAAATTATATAAAATATGTTATGATAAAGTTTAAAAAACTTAGAGCATTTGGGGTTTGGCAGCAGCACGTCACACTGAATTTTCCAAGCTTCAAGGAGTTGGAGAAAAAAAAAATCCCACTACCTGCGACCGACTCCAGTGGCAATCTTCGATTTGTGGAGAAAATCTCACACTTTTCAAATTCCCTTTGAGCAGCAATCCATAAAGGCAACTATATTCTTTTTCGCCTTCCAATGGATTTCCTTTTCATTCCAGTTTGAATTTCATTGACAACTTTGTGTCATTTTATCTACACTTCCGAATACTTCTTTGGACGTTTCTTCAAAAGACAGCAACTGAAAAAAACACTAAAGAAGAAGTAAAAATGGTCTTGTGGCACCTTCTTTTTTTTCTCTTGATATATCCAGAAGAAAAAAAAAATAGTGAATTAAAGTCGAAGAAAAAAAAATATTTTTTGAGAAAACTTGCGTGTCCTTCTCTCCTTCTTTTTCGAAGTCTGAGAAAAGAAATAGCCACGGAAAGGAAAAGAAGACGAAGAAATCGAGTTTAGTAGCCTTCGGATAAAAGTCATGAAGACAGAACAAAAAAAAAGCAATGGAACAATTCATTTTTGACCAAGCATTCGATGTTACTTGTCGATGTAGAATGAAGAGAAAAGACACATTGTTTCCGAGTGTACTTGAATTTTTCAGAAACCACGTTCAGTAATGGAAATAAATACAGCATAAGAAACGTGAAAACGATTGATTTGAGATTGCCAACAAGAAGAGACATATCTTGATGTTGGTGTTTTATAAAATCCGAGGAAATCTTAAATTTTGAGTGAAGTATAAAGAGTTGGAAAATTTTGATGTCAAGTTCAGATGTATCAAATGGGGTTTTTTTTTTCTTTTTTTGTAGTCTTATGTATTTTCCAATGAATCCTAAATCTTCAAAAAGCTTTTACTGTTTTTTTATAGCTGAATTTGAAAAAAAAAATAGAAATATACAAAGTTATTAACAATGAAATAAATATTTTAAATTTGACAGCAAATTAAAAATACTTATTTTAAGGAAGGATAGTAAAATACACACATAGATAACTGTTGAATAAACAAAAAGTTTTAGTATTTGCGTTTATTTTCCTTCTTTATTAATGAAGCTTTTATAATAACTTGTATAGAAAAATACTGTAATTCATTGAAAAAAATTCCATCACAGAATTTCATTTCGATTTCTTCGATGTTAAAATAGATTATAATAACCCTATATTTATAAAATAGCATTTCACAGTTATTTATTTATCCTAAATCTACTAATTTCTTAACTAGATTTAGTTAGTCAATTATTAACGAGTTTTTCAATATGACATTTAAACCTAAGACTTTGAGTTATATTCCTTTGCACATGAACAGAGCCAATTGAAGAACATTCTATTCTCAAATAATTAACTCAAATAGCAACAATTTTGGAACAAATAATTATGCCCAATCTTCAATTGTATTGCATTCAACTCCTCAATTTTATTGCATTTTCTTTTAATGCAAAAGTAAAATAATTTTTGTTCTTTTAAGTACAAAAATTACTGTAACAAAAGAAAAATAATTCAAAATAAATATTTTGACGAAGATCCATATTTTAATTACGAAATCAAATGTATAGAAATTTCTGGAATCTAGTCTGTTCGTCTGTCTATCTAGGCAGACGTTCTACATCTGTTCGTCTCTCTGTGTCTGGAATTATGTCTGTTCGTCTAAATACAATTATTCAAAAATGCTTGAAATAGGCGGGTGAAATTCGGTATATATACTTCAAACAGATAGTTTTCAATTTTTGATGATGTACTTCTAACAGATAGCGTTAAGTGTTTTATAATGTACTTTTAATACAAAGTGCTGTACATATAACATTCGATTTCTGACAGTATATATCTAATGTTGAATTTTTGATAACGAACTTTTAATATTAAGTGCTGAACAGATAGTATTAAATTGTTAACGTTCTCTGTTCACTGAAAATCTCTACAGCAGTCAAAAACAAGTAAATCCGATAAGGTAAAGAGTTTAATAAATAATTTTTTACATAAATTTAGTCTAAATTATAGATTTGTATCAAATGCTGTACCATATTGGTACATATCCAACAAAGGACTCACCGTTTGTACATCTGTACTTTGTATTCATGTAAACATGATAATTCCCCATTATAATGACTTTTTGTTATATGATCTTGGTTCTAAAATTACTGTAATTGTATGTCAAATTTTGGTTTCACTTGATAGCGAAAAGGCATATAAAATGATTGTCTTCTTTGAAGCTATACTATTTTCTATGAAACCACGAAACTAAGAAAATAACATTTATGAAATCATGAAACTACAAAACTATCTTCTTTGAAGTCATGAAATACGAAGCTATCTTCCATAAAATCATGAAAAACGAATATCTTCTATGAAAACTGTGAAGCTCAAAGCATTCAGGACTCTGAAAAAAAAATCATTGGAAGGCATTTACAATTCTATCCATTGTCGAAACTGTTTAAGATGAATGAAGTTACTCTAATATTAGGGAGTACGAGAGAAATTTTGAGGGAAGTCGCCTACGTTGTTTGAATTATAGCATTTACATACAGAGAGAGAGACATCTTAAAATTGGCTTACTTAGAATCAGAAGAATCTAACACGTTATGACGTTGACTTCAAAATCTTTTGAGTATTCATATATTTTATATGCATACAAGAACGTACATAGAAAATACATATAAAGAGGTAAAAAATGAGAAAAAATATTAAATAATTTACAATTTAGCAATGAATATTATGATATTAAATGACAACTCTTTATAAATAAATTAAATTCTTTTAAGCCTTAAGCAATTCCATTACCATTTACTGTCGTCACAGAGTCAGATATTTACCTCTACCATCGCAGACTTCCAAACGCGTTTTCATATGTCATTGATTCTAGGAATAGCTCTCGGCTCTAATAAAATATTCATTTGTTGCCGAACGCATCCGTTCTTTAAAATATGATTAAAATTGCATAAACGCGAGAGCTTATAATTATTAGTTCCTCCAGTTGCTTTTATTGAATAATTGTCATTTTACGCTTTCACGTAAGATTCAAATTCGTAGGAGCACAGGTAATTAGGTCATTAGTCAGCAAAATTTTAATATTTAAAGGATACTTAGAGGACTAGAATTAACAGAATAGATATTTTCTAACACTACTGCCTAGTATTTGCATCCGTTAATTTAGTTTTGCTTTGTTTCGCTCAGACTTCATTTTTCCCTAAATTTTCCCTAAACGGATTTTCCATCATTTCAACAAAGGAAATGGGAAAATGTATACAAAACAATGAAGGAAGGAGGGGAAAATTTCCGAACTTATAATCACCAGAAATTCGAAATCTTGTGACAATACTGATTTATAGAAACTTTTGTTCCGTCTGCCTTGTCTCAAATTTTTGAGTTTCGATCAGTGCTGTCGGTGGCGACAAATAAAAGCAGTAGAATCAAGTATCACATCAAAGAATGCAGAAAGAATCGTAATAAGTTTATTAATTTTAAGCTTGCTTATCCTTTGACACTATATTCCTCTCTACAGTTAACCTTTTGATTCTGAATAAAATAATTATTTCACGTACTAAAGATTTATTTTGAATGACTCATGGCAAGCAGCATAGAAGTTTTATAAAATACTAGTTTATACTTATAAAAAGAAGTGATGTTGTATATGAATGATATTATTTTGCAGACAAAACATAAGACCAAAAAATTCCAAATTGGACATATATATTTAAATATATTTTAGCAGCTACATGATCAAATAAAAGAAATTTTTGAAATTTTAAAACTTCTATTTATTTTACCACGGGGGGCATAATTTACTTACAAAGAATAAGTGGTAAATAATACAGTCAGTATGCAAATTTTTCCATTCAGAGGTTTTATTATATTTCGATAGAGATTATTTTGGCACATGTAGATTTAAGAAAGGAAAATTTAGATATCTTTAAAAGAATGTTGTAAATATTAAGAATTTTTTTACCTTTACTTGGTGGGTTAGAAAATGAGGAAGATAGCAGTCTTAGAGAGCGGATTTTGATTTAATTAAACAAAAACCTGAAATTAGATCAGAAAATAAAAGAACATTTTAGAATGAAGTTAATATGAGCAAAAATAGAATACAAATTCGAAAGTTAATAAGGATTGTAATTAGGCTAAGAGATACCACATGTATATAATAAATTCAAATTTTTAATTATCCAAAAATAGATTATTCTTAAATCATTATCTTAATCATTAAAGGGATATCATTATATATCTATACTTAGAAGGCGATAGTACGTATCTCGAAACAACACTTTTAAAATTTAAAATAATTAAAAGTAGGCGAAAGTTTGATTTTTATGCCGTACATTCCGAAAATATTATGGAACATCTTATTATTATATCAATTTAAATTTAAAAAAAAAGGATTTTTAATGATTTCAATCAATTGTTATTTTTAAAAAATATCATTTCCTAGTTTTTTTAATAATAAATTGCATTTCTGTAATAAAATTCAATTCCTTTTCATTATTCCACAAACTATTTAATAGCCCAGTTTTCTTCCTATTATGTGAGGCTAAAAAGAAAAAAAAACTCTAATAATATTAGCAGTTTCAATAAAGAACAGGAAAGTGAAATTACATTATTTCAAAAGACAGCATGCGATTTGAATTATAATATCCGGACATTTAAACTTTTCATGACGCTATGATATTGTGGTAATCAATTTTATTTGTGAAATGTTTTGAGAGAATCATGAACATTAAATTATACGTAAGAAATTTTATTAAAAATTATTTAAACAAATATTCCACACGAAACATTGTACGAATAAAAGACACTTGTATGTCTACATGCAGTAATAATAAATGCTTGTTTCAAAACTGGTTATCTTTTGTTGCTGATTCGTTTATTCCTAACATAATATTATTATATGGCAATAACGAACAGTGATGGCAAGTAATAAACAGGGATCATAATGTTGTATAATGATGCTGAGTATGGAATAATATATCAGGCATTATTGTACATTATTATATTGTATTATTTTGGAAATATTATTTGAAATGTGGCATTTCCTTTCTCAACTTAATATAAAATCGTTATTTAACTTAAAGATTTATTACAAATGTATTTTAAATGTCAAACTGAAAAGGGAAATTTGTTTATTTTCATTTCCCATATTCCGTGCTTCTTTCATAATGTAGAACTGAATAAATTATTTGACAACATTTTTTTTAACATACCCAACAAATTTAAAACGAAATTGACATTTTCTTAAAGGATTGCATATTATATTGTAAGAGCAGAAATAATTATAGCTTCACTATTTTAAGTCTGTAAATGCTTTATACATATACATACTGTTTCTTTTATATCACATTTTAGTCATAAATAAAATCATAATTCCAAACAGAAATTTATTAGATTTCCCTTTCAAATAACGTAGATATTTTTAAGAGTTGTATTAATTACTTTGATTAAATATTTTTAAAAAAATTGCAGGCAGTAACATGAGCAAAAAAAATCATTTCATTTATAAATTTTGTTTCTATGTATATGTATACAATTGTTGATATATTTGATATTTCAATAACATAGTTTAATATTTTTACTAATTCACATACACACACAAACCTAAGTGATTTTTCTTTCTGTACCCTTTAATCCGTGATACAAGCCTCTTAACAAGATTTTTTTCTATCAAGTTTGTTTTTATATATTCCATTTTGAATTGCTGTTAGTTTTTGTTTGTCTGAATTTCAATAATTAAGAGATAGAGATTTAATTAATTTGTCTGAATTTCAATAATTTCAATAATCAATAATTAATTATTTAATATTTTAAGAATAACAGGAAGAAAATGTGACGTACTCGTATAAGAAAAACTGTATGATAATTCCACTAAAGAAAGAGTAAAGTGATGCTACTGAAAGAATCGGGAATAAAAAAATCAATCATTAAAAAGGTTTTTTTTAGTCGTCTAAATCTTTACCTATTTAACATGCCATTTCGGCCTTTTCAAATTTTATAATGAATTCGAATTTATTAATCAGGAATTAAAAATGCCAGATTCAATTACTAAAATATTAATTCTATTTTTACTTCAACTAAATACAACAAAGTTTAAATAAATTGTTCTGATAAGCTAACATCAGGAGTATGTATTTATAAAGTAAAATGCATTTTTTTTTGTTCTACTTCGAAGTTTGGTGAAGACATTCGATTATGAATTTTCTCAGTTGTGTCATATAAATGATGGAACTGTAAGAAAAATTGATGAAAATATAAACTAATAAAAGTCCTCTACCTAGCTTGTTGCGTTTTTAAGTTATTGCGTTCACATAACAAAAGTATACATAAATCAAAATCTAAGCAATACTTAAATAAATCCATGGTTTGAATCAAAAGGGATCAATGCTTCGAATCAAAAATAATTTATGCTTTTAATCAAAAGAAAATCTATACTTTAACCAAATTTCAATGTATACACATTGGAATTTAGAAATACTTTGAAAATTTGATACACTTTTAAGATACAAGTCATAAAAGCGTAACTCAGTTTGGTCATCTTAGTTCGTTTCTATTTTGAACTATGGAATTCGTATTGGGTTTGAACGGGCAGGAGTACTTCCCGTTTACGAATAGTCCATGGATTTCGTCCAAAATTTGATGTAAGGTCGCATACATCACATTGGAGTTCGCACATTCATTATGACTAAAATTATTCATTGATTATGTTTTTTCACAATGAATGTGTTCAAAATTATTCATTAACAATGTTTATTCCTATTGATAATGTCCAAAATTATTCATTGACTATGTTTATTCATATTGATAATGTCCAAAATTATTCATTGACTATGTTTATTCATATTGATAATGTCCAAAATTATTCATTCATTATGATTATCTTTTTTGATTATGTTCAAAATTAAACATTGATTATATTTACACACACTGATTTTGTTTAAAATTATTTATTGGTTACGTTAAATTATACATTAATTCTCATTGACTACGTAAAAAAAATATTCATTGTTTATATTTATTTGCATCGAGTATGTTCAAAATTATTCATTGGTTATATTTAGTCACATTGATTATTTTGAAAATTATTCATTGGTTATATTTATTCACAATCATTAGGTTCAAAATTATTTATTGGTTATATTTATTCACATTGATTACATTCAAAATTATTCATTGGTTATATTTATTCACAATCATTAGGTTCCAAATTATTCATTGGTTATGTTTATTCACAATGATTATGTTCAAAATTATTCATTGGTATTGACTATGTTAACAATAAACAGATATTATTCCAAAAATGTTTTTTTTTCGAAGTCATGAGATCAGAAACGTATATAACAACTTTATTCAGAATCAAATATTCTGATGATACCAGTATTTTTGATTGCACACTTTACATGCAAGAAAGAAAAAAACAACTAAGTATTTATAATTCGTAGTATCTACAAAGCATATTAATGAATAAATTACAATTGAAATAATCGTTTGTGAAATACTGACACACTTGTTTTCGTGATCATAGAGACATCTTTCGTTATCAATGAATTAAATGAATATTTCAACGCTGAGAAAATAAATTTATTAAAATTATCCTTTCACTCATAGACATTAATGTTCGCTGGCTGTGGGTTGTAACAGGTGTGCCTCTATTTATGGGCTATTACTGACTCCTTATACGTCGCTGGCGGTAAATCGAGCCTATTTAACACAACCTAACGTTATCGGAGAATGACAAGCTGTTAAGATGGTTTGTAAATTATTACTTTCTATCGACGGGTAAATAAATGCTACTTGTACTTGTTACACAGATTATAAATTGCTCATTTATTTCATAAGAAGTTATTTAAGCATTTAAATGTATCTGCTTGCTACTGGTATATGATACTTGAAGACAAATGCAATTTTCTATTCTTTTTAACTCCAAGTAATGCAAATGGGCTAAACGATATACAAAGATCCTTGATTTATTTTCAAGGGTCAGTTAAACCAGTTAGCTGTTTTGTACAACATTTTGTGTTATGACGAGTTTATTCGTTAGGAGTAATAAATAGTGGCAGTTTGTTGTTTGAATTAACAATTTAGTTAAAACTCAGACATATTAATAAATTTCAAGAAAAATTCAAATTAAATTGAAAAAAGATGAGACCAAGTCAAAATTAACGATACGAATAAGATTATTATACTCAGTTTCATTTTCTACCAAAAAATAATAAAAAACATAAAAAAACAATAAATTGTTTTTTATGTTCCTTTTCTTTCAGATACAAAACAAAATATGTTTGCTAATTAAAGTAAATAAATAAATTTGATCAATTCATTACAAAATAATTCCTTATTATACATACTCTGTGTTTAAAGATTATACTCACTATCGATAAATTTGCGACACAATTCAGTACACATTTTCCGAAGAGGTTGAAGCAGTTGTCTGGTCAAAGAATCGTTACCAGATAAATTTATTTACTTGTATGAATGTTAAAAAAAATTCAACAAAAACTCAAATTAAATACGCTATAATTGGTATTCTAATTTGAATGTTGTTGTTTTCATAAAAATCTGCTTTTTTCTACCAGCGTATTTTTTCAAGTTATCGGCCTTCTTGCTTTTTAAAGTATTATTATTCAATGCTTTTTTTTATAAGATTTTATTTAATATGGCTGAAATACATAGATTTAATGGAACTAAGCAAAAAAGCACTAAAGCAAATTACAGTTTTTGCAAATTAAAAAGTTTTTTTTCTATAATATTAGATTGAATGGCATCATAAAAATAAAAGTTTTATTACAGGTTTGAGTCAAACTGAATTTCAAAAAATTATTGAAAAACAAGATAATTGTACGCAAATCAAACGGACTTCATTAAAAGTTTATTTCTTTATTTAGAGTTTCAAGGTAACTGTAGAAAATCATTTTTGGGAGGCAATATTTTCGGAAGATATAGTTGTATAAACATAAACATTTTGTCTGCTTTTGAAAGCTATTATAATAACTTTTTTTGAAAAGTTGAGTGTGAATTTCTTATATCTTAAAGAGCACCAATGCAACAATTCGACAAAAACTATATATTTGTTCTAAAGGACATTCAAATAAACAGTCATCATTATATGGAAAGCCATAACATTCTTAAGAATAAAAAGAAAAATTATCTTAGTGTCCTAAATGAAGCAAAAAATTCCTCTCGGTGAGCTGGAAGGCCAGTGAATATTCCTTTACATCTAAGTTATTATCTGGCAATATAAATTATGTTAGAAACAGTCAAAATTAAAGCTTAGAGGGAAATCACTTTTTAGCCCCTAACTTCTAAGGTATTGCAGTTGTCGAAAATCTTTAAATACAAAAGCTGTTCGTCTTAATGAAGCCCTTATTTAACCAATTGGATTTTTTTCAGTTCTCAGAAAGATGTAGATAAATAAAAATTTCAGCTCCACACTACCATCCCCCCCCCTTTTAAGCTAGAGGGGCCATTTACGAACCTGTACGAGATTCTGACATTTCTTATTCCAAGCCACTTAAAATCCGAATAAAATTCCTCTAGTTATCCTGTTCACAAGATAACTGTACATATGTATAAACGTTTGACTGAAGAGTTGTTTTAAACTTATAGGGAACCATGGTTGGTGAAGAACTAGATACATTTTTCTAAAGTCTTGTCAGGAAAATTATTGCAGTTGGTGATCTTCCTAAAGGAATTTACCCCCCAAAAAATAAAATTCCATATTTCGAAGCTTTTATTGCAAAAATTAATGAAGGCATTGAAATCAAATTTCTAATACAGATTGTCGAAGGATTTGGCAGGGGAGGGATCAAAAATTTCGAAAAATTAAAAATCATCTTCCACAAAAAAAAAGTCGCCAAATGAAGTAATTACTGTTGGGACTTAGGCACTGAAAGTGATAAGTACAGGGAAAACGGATTACGCAAAATTTCATTAATATGCAACTGAAGAGGGAAAAAATGCGCGTTTGGAAATGAATAACGCGGAAAATATTCATTTACTAATTAACATTGCCTGCTTTACACCTTTTGATTAAGCTGTGTTGGCGTGGGAAATGTTAATTAATATTAAGGATATATATTCTCTGTATTATTCCTACCTTAATGCATTAATCTTGAATTATGTTTATTTATTTATTACGGAATTCGTCTTTTTATAATTTCCAAGGACAACGCATAATTTTTTTTTATTCTGTTTATTAGTTTTAACTATAGTTGTTATAATATTGTGAAATTTATTTTATTGAGTTAATTTGAAAGTTTCTTTGTCCTGTTGATACTGTATAAGGACTTCTTATCTAAAAATCCTGAAGGCAATAATAGTTAGATTTATAACTTTTGTCAAATGCCTCAAATAAAAGTTAACCCATCACTAATACTTTTCTGAAGAATATATTTTAAAATTCTTAAATCTAATTCAATTTCATTTCCTTTAAAATTTTGTTAATTTTATAGAACAAGCGCAAGTATAAATATAAAATCAAGTAGATGGTAGTTAAATTATGCATAATAAAATCAACATTTGAAATTTGAAAATTTAGGAGGAATTGAATTTGTTTCTTATAATTCTCAATATTTATATGTTATAACTTCTGCCTATTACGTATTTAATATTTAATATAACTTATTTCGTATTAAATATTATAACCCAGTTAAATTTAACAGAAGTAAATGCTTAATTCAACTAGTTGTATAACCATCATATAGATATAAGAACGAAGGATGTGGTAATCAATATCTGCATTTCTGTAGAAGAAAGACCGCAGTTGAAGGGGGGAAATGTTATCCCCTTTGTAAAAAAAAAAGGTAAAAGTTTAAATAAAGTAAAAGTAAATTTAAAAAGTAAAAATATGTATAAATATAAATTACCATTAAATAACAATGAAATTATTTAAATATAGTAAAAGCTCCTTATTCGCGCTTCCTTCATTGGCGGTTTCACTATTCGCGGATGAAAAAAATGCGACCCAATTCCTATATTGACGACTAAAAATTTCTTTGTTCGCGGTTTCTTTATTCAACCTGCCAGTGTTTTGGCGTGTTAATAAGAAAGGATGGGTCACAAGTGCTTTTGTTTTGTGACTAATTCCGGAATTGTTTTGTTTTTAAAGTTGAACCTTACTAAAAAAAAAAAAAAAAAAAAAAAAAAAAAAAAAAAAAAAAAAAAAAAACCACTAGAATTCAGATTTTAATGCACTTCTAGTTTCGGACAATGCACCTGGTCATCCTAGTAAACATGACACTATGCATCCAAATATAAAAGTGACATTTTTACCTCCCCACATGACGGCTTTGCTTCAACCTAGGGACCAAGAAATAATCCAAACCTTTAAGCTCTATTACATTAAACTAACCTTCAAAACCATATTGTATAATATGGAATGTAATCCTGATATGAATGTTATCGAATGCTGGAAGAAATTTGGCATAGCAAAATGCATCGTAAACATAAAAGAATCATTGGAAGAACTGAAGTCACACGCATTGAAGTCATGCTGGAAAAAACTGGCCTGCTCTGACTGCGGAAAATGACGAAGAATTTGTGCAAGTTCAAACTTTGACTGCAAACATAGCCAAAATCGCGAATGGAATAGGACGAGATGGGTCGAACAGATAGAATCAAGTGACATTCAGGAATTTCTTGAATCGCAAGATGAAGAATTGACAGAAACCGACTTGGAGGAAATGTTAAATTCACAACCCATTGAAGAAGAGGCTTCAACAAGCACTGGAAACGTGACATTTAATTTGAAAAATCTTAGTGAAGGTTTAAGAATGGCAAATGAGTTTTGCGTTTTTTTTATGAACGGCTGTAGAACGAAGTCTTATTTTTTGGAGGAAAATTGCTACTGCGACCACTGCGTATCAGTCTGAATTGAATGAGCTTTTAAAAACTGCCAAGCAAGAGAAAATTACAAAATTCTTCAAACCATTGCCTAAACCTTAAGATAATTAATCAAAATGTTCTAAACTTCAATTAAATTGATTTTTTTATCTATTTTTTTTTGTCACCTAGGAACGTATCCCCTATAATCCCATATAAATTACCATTATTCACGGTTTCTGTATTCGCGGCATATTTATGGAACATATACCCAGCGAATAAAGAGCTTTTACTGTATTATAAAGTTAAATAGCGTAGGATTAGAATATGCATTATGGGAAGAACATACCCACGAGTTATTAATGATTTTCTATTAAATAATTATTTCAAACTTTTCTTTTTAATTAAATTTAATTATATTTAGACCGAAATGAAATAAAACTATATTCTGGTCAAACCAGTTGTAAAGCCTTTTGAAATCTCAGGAGGTACAATATTATTTCAATATTACATCATCAGCATACGTACCAATGCCACCAAGACATATTATAATTAAAAGACGGAGTACCGCAGAAGATAAAAAAGTGTAAAATTAAATTTAAAATGAAAATGTGAAAATAAAATAATTACACTGGCTACTACATTGTACTAAATTATGTCACCAAGACAGCAAATCTTGTGGGAACTAAGGTTTAATCCTAAAGGTCAGTAGTGGTCACGGTACAACCCTTTTTGTGGGAAGCAAGTCCCGTCATAGAGATGAAGTAATCAGCCCACCCAACAGCATTACTGTTGAACTGGCGGAACCAACCACCATACCGGAAGCTTCTTAGTCTAATTTTTGAGGTGCCCCTTGTAGGGGGTGGGGGTGTATATGAGATAAAAATAAAATTTTAAAAAATCTAAAAACTAACATTTTAAAAGTTTATAGTAAATGTAAAAAAGTACAAATGCACGATTGGAATTCCTCCTTGAATAGAATTAACATATTTACATATAAAAATTAATTGGTTTGATATTTGAAAATGTATAAACGGAAAACATTCCCCTTGAATAAAAAGAATTTATTAGTAAATATTATTTTATCGTGATTTAATATAACTTAATTCAAATTAGATCTAAAGAAAGTAAATGATTACACCAATTTTCTGATCAAATCTGCACTACCACTCACAGAAAACATGGAATTACGATACTTGTCTAGCAACGAACATCAGTATTCGTAATATTCCGTGTCGATATAAGAACTGAGGATATCGTAATCAATATCTCTAAGACGTTATGTTCCGTAAAGAAGGACCGCAGTAGTAGGTAAAAAATAAAAAAAGTAACTCAACAGGACTAGTAGACGAAAAAAACAGTGTATATAGCACCCGTTACAAAACTCTCCACCAGTCGAACGTCTGTCACAGCTGGTCAACACATCAATCAAAAAACGTTATGAAAAAATGCATTTTTGCGAAGAAAATCCTCAGGAAAAAAGAGACCTGAGATCGAAGTGATACCATTAATACCTCTTTACTGAATAAATCCGAGGTCTCTTTGATCCTAAAGATATGGAAAAAAGGGCTGGAAAAAAGTCTCATTTTTTTAAAAAGAAAGAATGTTTTCTCTATTCAATAAAGTTCCACTAATATTACAGCATTGTTACGGACAATAAAGCGCTGTAAAGCAGAAAAGGTGGGCTATCAATCATTTGGTATTGATAGCAACAAATTAAAATGGACAGATCTAACGAATGGTGGAATTGATTGAATTTGAGATAGGCCTTTCGAAATGTTTAAAGTGATAAAAAAAAAGAATTTTTGAAAATATTTTTTTTTGAAAAAAAATGCGAGATAGATTTAAAATATTCTAACGACAGTAGATGAAAAGAAATTCAAGAAAAACGTCTATATTTGCATATTTTTGATGCATGTATTTGAGAATCGTGTCTAAGATAAAAAAACAATCATTCATTTTGATGTTTCTGGTATATTATATTGTAAATGATATCCAGTTTTTCAATAGATACGTCATTATGCACGATTATTACTTTTAGTAGAAAATCACCTCTAAAATATGTTATGCGCAATAGAAATTTTTTCACTCTTTTTTTCCTGTACTCATATAAATGCAGGGAAACAGCAAAATAGAACATTTAATGTCTGTATTCAAAAGTTTAAAAAATATTACATCCTAATTCTTTTATAGATAAGGTAATAAAATGTCAAGGTTGATTCAAATCTCTGTTTTTCGTCTAGTTCGATTGCATCAGACATATCGTACTGAGATTAGTTTATATAAAATAATATTGGTTTGAAAAGATTATCGTTTCAATACAAGCAAAAATAAAATTTCTCCGGTGGATTTAAAGTCCATGAAAGCAATTTTTTAAAAATCATTAAGTTAACACTGGTGTAAGAATTTATTTAGAAGATTTCATGAAAAAATAAAATAAATTTGAATTTATTTACAACTTTAACAAAAATTTTAGCAATGCTTGTTACAAATTTATTTTAAAAAATACATTTAATTAAGGGGTAAAATGAATATTACAGAAAAACCAAATCCACCTCTCCTTACCAAAGTGTTCTCTGTAGCAAGAAGATCAAAACGCTTATAGCATATTCAGGTACTGAGGTGATCATAAAATGATCCCCATTGCGTTACTGCATATAGGCCCAAAATCCACAAAGGGATACAGTCCAGCATCAATATAGAAGAAGCTTCGCCTTATACTCCAAGGTAGAGAGAACCTGTATATGGAACTTCTTATTCCAATATCTAAGATGCCTCCAGTGGGAAGGTTTCACAGAAAAGCTACATATTGAGTTTTAAAATTTTTCAGTAAGGATAATATGTGATGAAATTACTAATTTGGAACTTAAATCTCATCTCATCTGTTATTTATCAAATTAAAATACTTTTAAAGATTCTTTCTTCTTGAGTGATTCTTATTGCTCAAATATAGAGCTCACTATGAAAGAGACTAACTTGATACTTCTAGAATTAACGATCTGTTTTTGGAATTTATACAATTAGCACTGACAATTCACTGGAAGTACGACAGCATAATATCAGTAGAAAAATACTTTAAGGAAAAGCAAGAATTAGATGTAAAAAGTAGTTTTTGAAATTTTTAATTTACAGTTATTTTATTTTTCAGTTTCTTGTGGTCAATGAATCGTACCATTTTATTATTTTTATCTTTTTAACTACATTTTTACTCTGATTCTCCAACTTATATTATTATCATATCCAGCAACAACAAAATCGTATCTATGAGACTATTCACTCACACGATACCACATATTAACGAAAGTTGGGATGGCAGGTCATCACGTGTCTCGACTAGACGTTCGTTGATGGGAGCGGAGAAGGCCGATCTGATTGACATTTCAGGCAAACAGGAAAAATCTTGCAACCAAAATAGACAGTAAAACATCTCGAATGTCCCCGGAAAAAGTGAAGAAAAACAGGTCTGTTGCATTTTAAAGCAAGAGATTCACCAGACCGATCATAGATACAGAAAGTATTTTGAAAGGATGATCCATTAGTTAAAAGTCTTGCTAAAAGAGTAGAATTCAACAAAAGTCAATGATTTCTCTTACGGCCAAAGGTTCTTAAATGTATTCATAGCATAATCAGTAACATTTTTTTAAAAGAAAGCATAATTATCAAACAGGCAAATTGTTACGGACCCCATAATTTTGGTTTAGAGGCAGAGTGAAAGGCTCCAAAGATATATTGTCTGAGAGCCTTTCAACCCAATTCTTGAAATTCAAGAGAGAAAATTATCACTTTTGTGGGAAATTTGTTAAAATATGAATAAAAATTTCATTTAAGGCTGACTGCCTTTTTAAAACTTCTCTAATAAAATACATAATATAATAAGCAAAATGCTCTGTGAAATACACGCATTTGGAGATAACTGTCATAGCTTTGTGAAAATAAGTAATTAATATATTAATAATATTGACAACACAATTTCTCAAGATATTTTCAACTTTACATAGACTACAAATAACAAACTTTCTTGTAAACAACTGCAAGAAAAAAAACATTTGAACGCAATGCAAAATTAAACCCAAAATTTTGCTTTGGTGCGTAATAATTAATTCCTTCTAAGAGACGTCTTTTGGCCATAAGATCAATATACATGGGGTAACCCATTTCCTTGTCTTTTGAGCCAGATGTATGTAGTGTTATGATGCTATGTAGTGTTTCCAGTGCTGGCGTCCTGGCATAGGGGTAGCTTCCTTCCTCGTGTTCTGAACGTTTCTCGTTTCGGACGTGGTTGTTATTCTGATATATCTGTGAGTAGTGTGAATATGCCTCCCTGTAAAAAGGGGTTGTGCAAGCGATTGTGAAGCCTGAAGTAGTTAATTCGTACTCTTGGCCCTAGTTTGCGCTATTGAAAAAACAAGGGACGCTAATCTAGGCTTAAATCGCTGACAGTATCTGTCAGCTGAGTTGTAAAGTGCCATAAGTAATAACAACAACAAGTGTTTATGGTTCGTTCAAAGTCGCCTGCAGAGGGGGTGTTAAGAAAAGATTTACGACAGATCTTTGCAAAATATTTGGATGTGTAATAATTGACATATATAATTTGTCATGATCATACGAACTATACTGATTTGTTAATCCATTTCACTGCAGGCAAAACAATCCTTTTATACACCTTAAGTTCTTTGTACGAAAAAAGCAGAAGAATTTCATGTTGAGCATGAGGTAAAAATCTACGACAAAACTTAAGGAACTGAAAGAATAAGAAACAATTTTCGGATATTTATATAATCATTTGTTGAATAGCACTGCATTGAGTAGTCCTATATATGCTGTAATATACCGTTACGAAATTGTTATGATACTTTCAGCGCATTTAGTTTCATAGTAAGAAAGCTCTTAGTCAGGTCTTATATATATAACATATTGTTATTCATCATCTGTATAAGCTCACATTGGTCTTATAGATGATGAATGTGTGTAGGATGAACACCCAGGTCTTGGTGACAATCTTTGCAACCTTTTGGCACTCGGTAACGAATTTGACATCAAAATAAAAGAGTCCAGAATCAACAAGAATTTTGGAAATACGTCTATCAAGACGCGAATTACGAATAATCTTTCTAGAACTTTATTTGATGTGCCACGAAAACTATAAAAAGTTGAGATACAGAGCTGAAAATTAAGCATTGAGGCACAGATGATTTGGGTTAGTAGGAGTAGAGAAGATGACAAAAAGCAGTTGAGTTCTCTCTGAATGTTTTGCGCTTTTACAATTGCTTAGTACCGATTATCTGTTATTTACTGGAGGTGTTATTCTTGTGAATGTTTCGGCTGTGTTCTGTCGACTGTGTGTTCTTATCTTCGAGTAGAATAAAGCGTCAAAATTTGTTATTGAGCTTATTGGACTATCTCACAGTGTCCCTATAATACCGAACTCGTTAATTTCCACATTTAGTTTTTTTTCCTCATTTTTCGTAAAAATACAGTCAACACCATTGTTTGTAGTCAATATCATAGAAATCTTATTACCATAGTATTATAAAGATGAAATAATTTTTTTGTTATAAAATTCATTCTGGAATTCTGATTAAACCCGTATCTATTCTTTCTCTTACAACAAATTAAATGGCATATTCTATTTCCAGAATATATTGGCCTAATATTTCAACCAAATATTCATGACATCTGTTTTTCGAATGTTTCTGTATTATGGTTGATTTTTGCTTCTATTTACAGCATCTTTTGACTTTGTACAACATCATTTGACGATTTACAACATAATTGTAATATACAAGTTCTATAAACTGATAATTCAATGCACATATTACATTTGAGTACGAAGAAAATTACCGAACTTGAAGTGGATATTAAATGAAAAGTGTTCTCTAAACAAATGATTTGTATATGGAACAGTTTTAAATTAATGGATAATTTTATTATTTGATGTTTTAATAATTTTATAGAAACAATTATTCATTATATTTTACTGTCATCAGTTTGCTTTGTAATTTTTAATTAATTTCTTTATTTCAAAAGATGATTGATTTTGTGCCAAATCATCTCATTATACAACTCACATTATTTAAACAGTATCTAAAATCTAGAAAATCTACTATCTCCATTATCATCTGTTTAATACGGTTACTGAGTTCATTAATAAGACCCTCAACAATCGATGGACCTTCAAGCTTTACTCTACTATGGCACCACCTGAATGAATCCTGTCACACCTCTTGTGAAATATTGGATGAATTTCAAAACATTTCAGTTCAGACTCGCGTATTTTTAAACCTTTTGTGCTAAAAGACGGGCGTCGTCGTTCCTTTTGACACGTCAGCAGGTCAGAGGCCCTCTTCCGACACGTGTCAAAACCTCTTCCAGTTTAATTAAGTCTGGGGAATTTACCGTTTCCTTGCAACCAGTGGGCAATGGGAAAGACAAATGCAGCACCTCGAGAGGAATAAAAGGACACATTAGTGTCAAGGTCATCCGCTATTAACGTCGGTAGCCGCTAACAAACTTTTTGATGGTCTGATTCTTAATGGTAGTTTGTAAAGAGATTTTTCTAATATGATCTGCAAAATTCGTGAGAAATGTGGATAATAATACTTAAAGAATTCGATTGGGAATCTGAGAATATCATGTACTGTTTTCGATTCGATTCGATTGTTTCAAAAAATTGGGACTTCGATTTTTATTCTTTTCATAAGTGGGTTTCAATAAAGAGATTAGTTTAATAGAAGTGCCTCGGTAAAGTCCCGGCTTCAGAATCGGAAAAGGGAAGGAATTTCAGATTCAAGACTAAATTCTACCAATGTTATCTGAGTATATAGGCTGTAACGTCCCCATGTCGCATTCACGGTTAGTGGCATTACGATTAGCGACAGCTGTCAGCATATGTAAACAAGCTCTCCATTGTTAAACGCCGCAGATTTCAAGATGGTGAAACTCCTTATTTCCGATTGTTCGCATCAATAGATCACACGTTAAGTTCATTGTAGTGGAGGAACCTGTCACTTCTTAAAAGGAAAGGTGTCCAAAAGGTGGATGCCAGACAATCCATTTGTGAAGGAATGTCACTGATATGTGTTCCAGAGCAATCAATGATGGACAGTCCCACTCCACGAAAGATTAGTGAGGCAATTGAGGGAAATTTTGGCTGGATGATTGGCCGATGAGAAATTGACGTGGACAAATAGAGTTTGAGGAGGTAGGCTTCGGACAGCGATAAAGGACCGGTTTGTCTTTGAAGAGGGAAGAGACTTTTGGGTTTTCGAACTACGTATCTCAACACTCTACCTTGGTAGCAATTCTGGCAAACACCCCGTTAGCATCTTGTGGTGTTTTTCTGAAAGAGGACGGAAAATTTTGACGTGAACTCTTTTCAATATAGACCTTCCACCTTCGTCTGACGTAAACACAGCAAATACTTAACCTAGAATAGAACAAACTGTTTTTCTGTAAATATATAGGCCAGTAAATAAAATATTTCTCCTGAAATTCCACTCTCATATTTGATCGGTAGCAATCAAGACATTACAAGGCCTAGTCCCATCTTTAATTAAAAGTTCTTACAAGATCCAATTTTTTTTTAACAAAACAAACCGAAGTACATACAGTACTTGTGAAAATAAGAATCATACAAATGGCAATTTATTATATTTGTGAAAAAGTACAAAGTAGTCAAAGAGAGCTCACTGGAGAACAATGATTAAAAAAGAGAAATCATTGAATTACCTTATTCAGTATTCTCTCTTTTATAGTCACCGAGATTGGAAATCGAATTATTTAAAAAAATCCGGTTATTGGGTTCATTATTCATTTTTATTTTTCTGTTTATTTATTTATTGTATTTGTTGCTGGTAAAAAGCACAAATTTTTAAAAAATGTTTTAAATCTTTTATGAATTCAACACTTTTGGCGTGGAAACAAATTAAGATTGTGTGGAAACAATTATTAGTTAATAATCACTTAAAATAGAATTCACTTTAAAAATGTCTGATAATTGTTTAATTCTATTTATTATTTCAGAAAACTTGCAAAAGAGTTTTTAGATGGAATTTCTGACAGTAAGATCGTAATTAAAAAAGAAAATAGGAAAAAGAAAATTACCAGTTAAATGCGGAATTCATTTTTAAAAGTCCTCCACGCGATGCATAATGAAAATCAAGCTATCATGTGTTACAGGTTGAAAGCACTACGAGAGGTTGCATTGTAAATTTTGCGAAAAAAATCGAAATAAAGAAAATAAGGTAATATTTTTATTACATAAAAAATTAATAATTCCACGTTAAAAAATGTATTGTAATTGAAAATTTAAAAATTGCCAAAGAAAGCAAATATAAATATTGATAATGTAGCTGGTATAAAGTTTGAGAAATTTTTTCCAATATAGGCGTGTAGGGTTTGCCGATGTATTTGGTCGACATTAGTTTAAAAATTCGAAGGATTTGTTTTTCAGAAGGAGAGGGACTTATAACTATGACGTTGTTTTAAGGAACTAGAGATTACTGAAAACCTACATAGTTCACCCATTTTATTGATCTTCTTGTGCTCTTTATTGAGGAGTACCCGATAAACACAGAAATCCCGATATGTAAGTATTGTAAAGGAATACCGAGTATTTGATAGAAAATAATAAATTCATTTTATAAAAAGGCAAAAGGCACATTGTGCAGGGAACAATTTCTAAAACAACGAATTTAACTTAATTTTTTAATTTATAACAAACTTACTAGTATTATTTTTTTAATTGTTACTAGCAAATATTTGTTTTATATTTTATATATAATTTTGTTTTATATTTTATTGAAGAAGAAAATATATCTATATATTTTTAATTTTTATCATCTGAATCATATTTACGGAAGAGTACAAAATATTTTTACATTAGATAAAAGGGAAAAGCTTAGTAATTAGCATTTATAAACTACTAAGATATATCTTTATTGACTTTCAACTTATTGCTTGTAGTTAACGTTATTCCACCATAACGAGGACAATAATGTGTATCGATAAAAAAAAATTAAATATTCTGGTTTACTATTTTTTTAATATTATCGATGAAAAAGATAATATTAAATAGATAGATAATGTATATCTATTTTTTATATCCATTAGATAATAAAAAATAGATAATATTAAATACATCTGTCTATCTATTTAACATTATCTATCGATAAGCGAGTAGTATTCAGAATGTGCAGGTGTAAAAATTTTTAAATACTCTTAAAATATGTCTTTATCGACTTTTAACCTATTCCTTCTAAATAATGTTATTCATATCACGAATAAAATACTACATATCAATAAAAGAACGATATTCTGAATATACAGGCGCATAAAATCATGACAAACGTGCAAAGCGATAACATTCGAGAACTTTCATAGAATAAAAGATCCACTATCGAAAGAAAAATCATGGTTACAAATTGTAGAAGATTATGAATTACTATGCAGCTCTCTATCTCTTTAGAAACGAATGGGAGCCGCCATTGCTAAGGGCGGTTTTGCTATCCTTCCAGCTCTGTTAGAACCAACCGATGATGTAGAACTGAAAGAGATAAGCAATCGAAGTCATCAATGTACGAAAAACTGACAACTTCAGCATTAATATCAATTGAAAAAGACCCTTTCGTGAAGCTTGGACATTGAAAATGTTATTGATGATTCTCTGACTAAGGATCGAACAAGGATAGACTCCTGATTTTGTTTCAGTACACTGAAGCCAAAGCAAATTATACACGAGTTTGAAGTGATAAGAAGATCTGCCATGTGATTGTGGGCACTTCATATGCATCAGGTTGCAATGCAAGACATATTTATTTGAAAGCACTTTGTTCGTTTTTTTTTTTTTTCCTCTTTAAGATTTTCGAAACATATAATTATGTGTAAGATTTAGTATTTAATAAATATTTATAAGTAGTATTTTAACTTCAATGATTAGCGAAAAATTTGAATAAAATAACAAAGAACACTTTTTCTTTCTTACTAAACTTTTAAGTAAAAAAAGATAAAGAAAAGTCTACCACCAGCTATAAAATCATCACTATTGCTTGGGTAATTTGATATATTACCACCTTATGATATCAGTTGATATACCTGGATGTAGTTATTAGTATTTTTTTACCAGCTAGTACCATTCAATTGTAGGTTTTTCTCCCCACCCCTGAATATAGCGCTGCTCTCCCTCTATGTAGAGCTTTACTTACAACTTTGTATATGCATATAGCAGTGGATTATGTAACAGGGAAAATCAGCGATAAGGATCCTACAACTTAAAAGTCCACACACCACTAGGTAAAAATTTTTTTGAAGTATTTTCAAAATAATTTCTTTTTTGTTCTTTTATTAAATTTACTGGAGCCCTTCACTCGAACTTATTCAAATTTCTATCAAACAGCATTTAAATTCTGAAATATTAGTCAGACTTTTTATTTCATTACTTACTATTAGACACTTCACGTACATAATAGATGCAAGTGTATTAAAACGAGGAATTTTAATTTTTGATACAATTTCATGGTTTAAAAAGGACTTTATTAAAATAAATGTGAACATCAAGTTATGCACAAAAGGTTAAATTGAAATTCAAGACATTCACAATGAATTGGCCGGTCTCCAAATGCAACTAGCAACAAATAAAATTAAAAAGAAAACATTTTATCGTTTTTAATCCAACTAATCATTATTAAGAATTTTCTAAATTGTTTTTATTTAAAATTCATTAAATGGATTTGTTTAGAAATAAAATGCTCTATTTAATTAATTACTTTTTTGTATTCCTTTATTAATTTAAGATTTTTTGGCAATTCTCAGTTTCTAATTGACACAAATAGCCATAGGAATATATCTACATGGTTATGATAATTAATTCAGGAATCAACCAAATTATCTGGAACGTGATAGAATGATTTATCTTTAGAATGATTTTTCATATCTTTATTAATATACAGAACATTTATTTATTTATTTTCATCTAGAAAGCTGCATAAAATATTTCAGATGCATCACTCAAATTTTTCATAGCAATTTAGCGCCGTTAGAAAATTGGGAAATTTACAATTTCTCTGAAAGCCTGCACAAACTGCACATGAAAACTGCACAAACATATTTTCGAAATCAAGTCAAAACTAAATGAATTTCACATTATGAAGGAAAAATCCAGCAAGCCACCTGGTTTTTATTATTTTTCTATCATCCTTATTCTCGGCATTTCGCAAATTTTTGCAGTTTATTTAATTTATAGAAAGGAAAATTTTAAGATGATCTTTTGAAAACAACATTTAATTTTAGAAATAAAAGGTTTTCATTACACAAGTTAATGCACGAAATATTTATCTTATCAATAGTTGGAAATGACTATCTGCAATATTTTTAAATCTTACCACACATTTGAAATAAGTTTTAAGAAAATAAGGTAAATAATTTAATTAATGAAAAATATACATTTACTGAATTTGTGTTTACCTAGACATTTTATTAAAACTAATTTTATAAGAGAATACTGAAGCGCTGTGGTCTCATTAAGAATTCATAAATATTCATAAACCATGCGAAATTTTAAAGGCAAAATAGAATTAGCACATAATATGGTCTAATTCAACGAAGAAAATATTAATTTTAATTTCCATCTAAATGCAAATTGTTCCAAGTCAAAATATAATTATAATTAAAGTTTAAAACATTGAAGCATGTATGGTATGTAAAATAATACAGATTATAATTGTACGAAGAAATGCGTATTGTTTTCCTTAGTCACCACATTTTAATTACAGGATGTTGACTATTATAATTATTTTTTGTAACTTTTAACTATAACAATCTTATGAAATTTAAAATAAAAAAAGTTCCAAGTATGGTGAAGAAAGTAAAAAAAAAAAAAAATCTGAGAAGATTCTTTAGTTAAGAATTATTTTATACAAGAAAAAAATCTTTGAAATTGAAATTCTGATTTATGTTTTTGCCAAAAATTTACAGACTTATTTTATTCTGTCAAAAGCTTTTGTGTAAATACATACCTTAACATTAATCCTCGATACATTTTCGTTAATATTATTAAATAATTAATTAACTTCTGTATATAACGATAACTATTTGTTTTAATATTTTAATGCAGAGTTTGCTTTCTTATTTTTGTCCATTCTTAATAAATTCAACATTTCTTTAAAACAAGAAAAAAGTCGCTATCTAAGCATTGTCCAAATACTCATTAAAATTTTCTTTAATTAAAAATGTAACAAATTCTTGGAGTTTATCGGTAAAATCTACTGAACACATTGTACCACAAAAATTAAGTTAGAATTGTAAAATAAGTTTTTGGTTAACAATTTCATTTTCCTGCATTTTTTTAAATTTTAATAATTTTTTTAATTAAATTTGACACAATTTGTGATAATGATTTTATTCTTATGAATGAAATTCAATAATTACATTATTCAAATCAACCGAAAAAAGTGATAACTTTTACCATGACTTCAGAAATAATTTTCACTTCTGATTTCATTTCGTAATATATACGCACTTTAATTTCCTTCAATACTCCATTTAAATCAAAATTTTCAGGTTAATAAAATAACACGATGAAACTCTATATAGATGTTTTGTTCTCGCTACTTATGGCACTTCACAAGCCCGCTGATAAATTGTAATTGATTTAAGCAGAGTATGCAGTAGTTTCTGAGAGCAAAGCACCTGAGGGCAGAAGTCTGACTTTTAGCTCATATGAAGATTAGATAATCAATAGATAATGAATCACAGCGCATTAAAAATACATAATATTTATAATACACAACAAAAGAGGATTGAATTTGAAAAGTCTCGTAAAATAAATTCCTTTTTAACACGTTAACTGCAGTGTCAATCAAATTCGCTTGACAGTAAAAGTTCTGTCAATGTAGAATGTGATGCGAGTAGAATAAACCTATGTTTAGTTTATATCTCCTTATTTTAACATCTTGCTTGGTGCGTGAATCACCTGCGATTCAAGCATACTTTTTAATGAGATATTTTATTCTCTACTGCTATTAAAAGAGAGAAAATATGTAAGAATCTTGTCAGATAGAGGTCAAAATTACAGACATGATTCATTGCATTGAACTAGTTAAAGTCATCAATTAATTTATAAATATGATTTACATTAAAATGTCAAATTACATCATATGTGAAAATTATCTAAAAGGTAAATTACTAGCGCTTCTTGACATTTGTATAAAGCATTCCAATACATTTGTGTATGTGTACATGTGTGTTCCAATGCATTTGTATATAGTATTCCATGTACATATAATAAAGAATTCCAAGAATTCTATTTCCAATTCTATTCTATTTCCTATCTTATTCAACTTTCCCCATGTTATTCAGAATTCCAATAAACTGAGTTTTTACAAAACTAAATAATTGAAAAATATTTAATTATTAATAATTTTTCTTTCTTCGCAAAAAAATTAAATTATATTCATATATCTATTGATAAATGCAAAATATATTTTTATTTTCTGATTCAAAAAATAATATTGATATGGGTAATTAAAATTCGTATTTTGCAAAGTAAATAGCATTTTTTAAGCATTTTCTACTCCGAACAAATTGAACTGTTATTCAATTGTGGATCGCATCAAATATACGGAAATCAATTTCATTGAAATACACGGTATTTTAATGCATCCTGAAAAATATCAGCTGGTTTCAATTAGAATGGGAGGCAATTATCTACAGCACTGAAATGAAAAGAATTATTTTCCAATAAATCGCTTAAATTTCAGGCTGTTAGAAAACGTTTTATATGCATTTCCTGTAATTGCTTTACTATAAAAATTTCGATGTTACATAAATTGCTCAAAATATCGATAAACATTCTAGTCTATTTAACCCCAAATTTAAATAACAATTATTATTTTTACAAAATTTTATCAAGTAGCAATTAAACCGAATGTAGAATTGCATTGATTATAAAAGAAACAAAAGTTATTGCTAGGGCAATGTTTTATTTCTGGTTTGTAATCAAATAAATACTTGCACAACAGCAATGAAAGTGATGGTATTATATAATTAACTATATAATTAGCTTTTCAAAGATTTTTCATATTGAAGATTTCAATTAATTTTACAAAGTATGTTTTTTTTTTCATTTCAATCCAAAATTATTATGTAGGCATGAATATTGACTTCATTCGTTCTACATAAGTTATTTAATAGAATATAAATTATTCAATAGAATATATATAGCACATCATCTCTTTTCTATTCTAAGAAAATAATTAGAATGGCAATTAGAATATTTTTCACTAAATCATACCTCTTACAATATTTTTTTTTCATTTCGTTTCATTTCATTAATTTCACTTAAATTTCAGTAACAAACCAACAAGAAAAATAAAAGCCTTTCTTTCTAACTTTTAGAGGCCATTAAATTTTATTTTCAAAAAAAGAAAAAAAAGTCTTTTGAGAAACAAAGGACAGAAAGTTAAAAAAAGTGGGAAAAAAACCTTTGAAATATTACCTCTTATTTTTTCTTTCCTTTTTCTTAAAGCTTTTTTCCTAGGCAAATAATGGCAACATAAGGTTCTTTTGTTACTCGACCAATCATCTTACTTCGCGGAGAGTTGCTTGTATCTTGATTGGCTAAGTGATTAATTGAGTCACTCTTTAATGTCCATTAGCAAGTGGGACAGATGTCCCGATGATGATTAAACTTGATGTGGATTAAATGATTTCTTTATACACTTTCTTCTTTAAAGGAGGAATTTTTTTTCATGCAGTTAAAAATAAAGAGCCCATATGAATTTCATTTTTGCAGAGCTTTATTCATACTTTATTTGCTTCCTATAATTAGCTTTTTAAAAGAAAAACCAATCATTACAGCTTCTTTAAAGGATATTAAGCCAAATAACCATGCTCTTACTTTTTTTTCCTTCGTTATGAAATTAAGTATTATGGAAACCAAATTAAATTGGGTATTAATTTTATGTTTCTTACTGAGTTTTTCTTTAAGCGAGAAATTTCATTTTATTACTGTTATGAAAAATAAGAGTTGAAAAACTGAGTTGTATCATTAGACCCAGTTTTGAATATGAGACTCGCATAGACAAAGCAAATTATTTATTGGAGTCAAATTTTGCATAATTTTCTGTAAAATAAATATGTATATTTACAACAAAAACTGGTTTATTTTATTGGACTATTTTGTGTTATTGGCCTTTTTTGTGTTAAAAGACACTTTAACACAAAAACAAGAATGCACAGAAACAAAATATAGCTGGGTTGTACACAAAACAGCGCTTGCAATTAAGCATCAGTACACAAGCAGCAAATCGGTAACAAAGACCCATCGTTGTACAAGACGCTTAGAGTGAATTCGTAGAAGACCAATACTACAAAATGAGAATTCACTTAGCTACTTGCTTCAACTCAACACAACTACTATCACTACTGTCTCTCGATACAATTGCTCTCTGACTGAACCCGTATCTTGAATTTCTATAGCGTCTGTGACTGAGAAACGAATGTTTTAAAACAACAGCTTGAGCGTCAGTTCTAAGGGAGTTACTACCAATATACCGAAATATCCTCAGTTCCTTCATTTTTTTTCCACTCAATAGCCAACAAGTTTATCTACTTGGCCATTGAATCATTGATCAAGTGTCTAATATGCATGTATTAAAGATTTCTGTAAAACTATTTCCTTTAATAGGATGCCTACCGTGCAGATAAAGAATATTGCAATTTTTTAACAATATTAACTAGCTCATATTTCCATTTTCTTAGGAGGAGAGACAGAAAAACTATCTAAACTAAGCTCGATTTTAGAAAAGAAATAAAAACATATCTGTAGCATATATTGATATGTCAGAGTTTTTTTTTTCAATAATGCAAGTTAAAAATACAACTAGAAGGAGTCATTATCATATTTCTCACTTGTGTGTCATATTATAATGCCATAAGCCATTGATGTCCACTCTTAGCAAGTTATATGGTTATTGGATGATTAAAGCGAAATTAAAGAAATCGGGCTGTTATACATTTGGTGTGTTTTTGTTAAAATAATTTAATCCAAAATAAGACGACGTAAACATTTTGTTAGATTTCCGGATAAATTAATCCGAAATTAGCAAAGCTGTGCAGTGGAATTTATTGTCGAGGAAGAATGATAAAAGCAGTTTTCATAAAAGTTCATATTTATTTAAGTAAAAGTCAACA